>CM062818.1:832482770-832845270 GCA_031772625.1 Pinus tabuliformis | reverse complement strand
TGAGTATTCACTTGTCCACCCGATACCCTCACAGGTGGCATCTTTCCTCTATAAACTTATCTTTGTCATTTTCGGATAGTTTTCGGCTCTGCGCATACTTGCGCGGGTCGTTTTGTTCCTACCAGCTTTAAACTCCTTCAATGCTCAGATTGTATGGTTTTTTCCCAGTGACCTGAGCCGTTTCTGGTGGTGTATGCATCGTTTACAAGCTTTCTGGCTCTGGTTTGCTGAAAACTATTGCGGCGCTTCTCCCTCGGCTCTTGCTCGAAAGAAGGTCAGTGCTTCGACTTTCCCCTTATATAGATGTAATATAATTGGATGCTTGATATTACAAAATCCAGGTTTTATTGATATTTCAGGAGTATATAAGATAATACAAAATCCAGAGTTTATTGATAGTGCAGAAGAATGTAGGCAGTAATTTAATTTCGTTTCAATATACTCCTTTCCTGGTATTTTGGGTTATTTTTCATGTTTCTGGGTTATCATAACGAGATTTTATCTTGGTAATAGTATTTAGCGGAAGGTTTGAACTACTATCGCCTTCCATGTCCTGGCCTATCTCTTCCGAACGGTGATGGTTGTCATTGAAAAACTTCAGAAAACATTTTATTGTGTACAGACCATGCACTGATATTCGGTTGAAGATAGGCCCTTGGTGGTGCATATACGAAATTTGTTGTTGCTGTATTGTGTGCTCGGGTGCATCCTCATGAAACTGTATGTTTCTCCTGTTTGAGTCTCTACTGGTTTTTCTGTCGCCGGGCTTTTTGGCTCCGACTCAATTCCGACGCTTCGGTGAGGATTGCATTTAATTGACTTTTCAATTTTCCATCATCCGTAGGCCGTCATTTCCTTTTGCTGCCTATCCCTTTGCGCATAAGGACTTCCTGGTCAACCGAACTTGATCTTTTTTTGACTATTTTTAGTCCTTTTCCTCAAATCCTTTCCTCTTTCTATTAATACTTGGAGATCTCTAGTCCTTTTTGGTACTATCTCCTTGGTATTTGACTTGCACTTTCGGGGTTCTGTGTCGCCTTTTTTCAAATTCTGATAACAGTCGATATCCCGAGGTGGCTATCATTCTGATAATGGATTTATTTGCCCTGCTTTGACTCGTGTCTCTTTTATTTCCCTGTCCTATCGTCCTTTTGGTTGTTGGACTTTTACTTTATCTGAGATGAACATTCTTCACGTGGAATCCGACACGTCGGATCTTGTAAAAGCGGCTATGGAAGCTGAAGCTAATTATTTTGGTACTATTAAAGCATCCGACTGGCATTCCAAGTTGGCAGAGCACCTCCAATCTTCCCAACTTGTTTCAGATCCGAACGCTGATTCTCTTTATCCCCCGTTGAAAACTCAATCATCGACCTGCTAAAATCACATCCCCCCCTCTGCTATATGTTTGGATGGTGTCAAACTGGCGGACCGTATTGCTAGCCTGCAATCCCGGGCCCTAATTGGAAAGTGGCACTTTCCAGACATGGATGATGGACAGATTAGAAAATGGCTTGGAGCCCGATGGAGCCCTCTCATTGGATACACGCCCACCATTGTCCGCCTTATGCGAGACTGGTACAGTTTCCATTTTTTGAAAGTTAAAGACCTTAATATCATTTGGGGCCTCCCGTGGGTGCACGGGCGGAGTTTCTTGGCCCTTCACAAATGGTATATAGGTTTCGACCCTCTCAGGAACACCCCTCAGAACAATTTCATTTGGGTCAAATTACCTGCTCTGCCTATTGAACTGTGGACGAAGGAATCTCTTTCCTTCATTGGAAATGCTATCGGAAAATTTGTTTACGTCGACCCCAGATGTCTAGGTGCTAAAGACAAAAGGGTTGCCTGGATACTGATTGAGAAAGACTATAGAGGTGGTTTTCCTGACCACATTGATCTGCTCTGGGGTAATTTATCTGCCAGTCAAAGGTTGGACTACTGGGGCGTTCCTTTTAGGTGCTCCCTGTGTCATAAAACGGGACATTTAAAAGACAAATGTCCTCGGATGCCGCAAGGAAAGGCATGGAAAAAAGTTTATAAGGTGAATCAAAACTCTCAAGTCATGGCTTCATCTCCCCATAGCGAGGACGGAGAAAATTGCAACTTCAATTATGTATCTCCTTCAGCAAAAATTCTCTCTCCGTCCTGTTATCACAAATTTCCAAATTCCGGGAAACTTTCGGGGGACCTGGTCAACCGGCCTTTCCTCTCGCCCAGGAATCAAAAATCTTCATACTTAACTTTAATGAGGTCGAATTCCATGGGAAATCTAAACGCTGTGAGTGGTCCTGTCTTTTCGACCCTACCTCCTCCTCCCAAACCATCCCAAGGTGTACCTGTCATTTCACCCTCTTCGGTGCCCAAAGAATGCTACCCATCCCTACAGGGGAATGACATTCATATTATCCCCTCGTCCTCCTCGTCGCTTGTCAGATATGGTCACTCCCCTATTAAAGTTTCTCCAACTCCCTCCATTCATTATATGCTGAATCGCTCTGCCTCCAAGGGTAAAGCCCCCATGACCACCGCTTCCCCCACTGCCTCACCTTTCCCATCTCCTTCTATCTCTATTGGCAGTGATCTTGACATGCTTCTACAGAGGGATTCTCTTCGTTTGCTCCCCCTGACTATCCATAAACCCCGAGAATCTTCTTCTCTTGTCATCAGTCCTAATTCGGCGAAGAATATCACTGTTCGCCGTAAACACAACAGGGGCAGTAGACACTTTAGGGGTCGAAAAGGCATTCAAAGTCTGAATTATCAGGAATCCTCCCTTGTTGATATACCCATTTCTAATTATACTGAATCCGGGCCTCTTAGAGTAGATTTGCCCGAGAAGAGTATCCAATGATGAACATACTTTCTATCAACATAAGGGGTCTTGGAGCTGACCCCAAGTTTCTAGCTCTAAAAGATTTATTTTTTTCTTCTCCATACAGGATGATTTTAATACAGGAAACCATGCACGACAGACAAGATACTATCTCGTTCTTCAGGCATATGCTTCCATCCTGGTATATTGCGGCAATGGAGGCGGCTGGTCTCTTCGGAGGATTAGCAGTGCTATGGGATCCGAGATGGATCTCTGCAAGAACATTTCGATGCCTTGGGGGAATCTTGATTATTGCTAAATATAGAGGATGTGCTTACAGTATCGACATACTAAATGTTTATTCTCCCTACAAAGACAAAGCTTCCTATTGGAATTTTTTTATTGCCTCCAGTATTATGGAGATTGAAACGCTTCTCATCGCTGGAGATCTAAATTGCACTTTGGGACAGGGCGAAGTTTGGGGGAAGGGGAAAAATGCTGACTCAATTGGGGAGAAAATCATAGAAGCATTGCTACAATACAACTTTGTAGACATTTGCCCAAAATCTTTATCTCCCACATGGGACAATGGAAGGTCGGGGGAGGCCTATATTGCTAAAGGCTAGATAGATTCATCATGCATGAAAATTTGCTAGAGAAATTTGGCATTCCAAGCTCTCATACCCTCCCTGTTTTCATTTCTGACCATGGGCCGATATCTTTGCAATGGATGGAACAAAATTCGCGGAAAAGCTATCCTTTTAAGTTCAACAGGATTTGGCTAGAAGATGAGTCATTCAACAACATGATTCGCGATGCTTGGATGGCTAGCAGTCCTTCAACTGGTGTTTCTCCATCGGATAACTTGATTGGCAAAATGAGGAATCTTCGATCTAAAGTAAAAGAATGGCAGATCCAGAAAAAACAATCAAACTGTATAGAACTTCAAAAGATTGAAAAAGAATTAAAAGAATTAGCCAGTGGTATGACTTCCCTATCCATTCCATGGAGCACTCGGGCACGGATTTGGGAACTTGGAAAAAAGAAACAGAGATTACTAACAATTGAAGAAATTTCATGGCGGCTTAAAAGCCGAGCCACTTGGCTAAAGGAGGGAGATAAAAACACTAAGTTCTTTCACCGTTTTGCAAGCAAAAGACGAGCTTCCAATTCTATATGGAAAATCAAGAATGAAGAGGGAGATTATTTGCACTCTCAAGAAGATATCTCCAAAGAAGCTGTCAAACATTTTCAAAAGGCATATAAACGGGGTGCTAACAGAGGGATAAATGATATTATATGGGGCATCGAACCATTCCCATGTATGTTCGATGAAGAGGATAATGACAGACTATTTGATGCAGTATCGAGGAAGAACTACTTGCTATAATGAAATCTTTTAAAAAAGACAAATGCCCTGGCTCTGATGGCTGGACCATAGACATTTTCATTCATTTCTTTGACATTATGAAAAGCAATATCTTGGGGATGGTGGAAGAAACCAGAATGCAAGGTAAAATTCATCGCAACATTTCTTCTACCTATATTGCATTGATTCCAAAAAAAAAGGACTCCCTTACTTTTGCAGACTACAGGCCTATATCTTTATGCAATGCCATCTATAAAATCATATCAAAAATTATAGCTGAGAGAATCTGCGGTAATCTATCAACTCATATCTCAAAAGAACAACATGGGTTTCTAAGTGGCAGGAACATATTAGAAGCAGTGGCTATTGCTCAGGAAGCTTTACATTCAATGCAAACAAAAAATATTGGAGCTGCCATTCTTAAAATTGATCTAAAAAAACCTACGATTGCCTAGACTGGAGTTATCTGAGATGTCTACTTATTAAGATCGGGCTAAATGACCAGTGCACTAAGTGGATCATGGCATGTGTGGAAGGAGTCAACTTTGCCATTCTCATAAACGGATATCCCACTTCGTTCTTCTCGGCAGAAAGAGGTCTTTGTCAGGGATGCTCCCTGTCTCCCCTCTTATTCATACTTGTCATGGATACCCTTAGTCTTCATCTGAAAAGAGCGGTTGCTGCGGGGAATATCTGCCCACTTTCCATATCCAGAGGTAACTCTTTTACGCACAACCTTTTCGTGGACGATGTGCTACTGTTTGCTATGCTTTGTAGACAAACTTGGCATATAATGCATGAGATATTAATATCATTTCAAAGGGCAACAGGCTTATATATAAACAAAGGAAAATCTACTTTTCACTTTGGAAAGGTTAATATGGATGATATGGAATATATGTCTCAACTATATAACATTCAGGCTGTAACCATCAAAGAAGGTATGAAATACTTGGGTTACCAACTTAAACCCACGGGTTACACCATTTCTGACTGGTCATGGATCATTAACAAATTTTACAAGAGAATATCAGGATGGGAATTTAAATGTTTATCTTGAGCTCGCAGAATGATTCTCTCACAGTCGGTTCTTGCACAAATTTCTGTTTATTGGGCTCATTTGTACTACTTTCCTTCAGCTATCATTAATAAATTAAACAGCTTAATGGCCATATTTATCTGGGGAGGGTGCAAGGAAAAGAGGAAATTCCATCTTACTAAACTGAATAACATCTCCTTCTCTAAAAAAATGGGGGGATGGGGCATCATGAATCTTCATCTCTTTGGATTGGCACTATTATGCAAATCACTATGGCGAGCGGTTTTTGGAAAAATTTTATGGAGCCAAGCTATCAGAATGAAATATCTTGGAAATGAAGATGTCTATTATTGGTACAGAAACAGATTTATGTGTCCCCCTCACAAGGATCGGCTATTTGGAGAAGCTTTCAAAAGGTTCTTTCTTTCTTCTACAGGAATCTAATATGGAAATTACAAACAGGAAACAACATTCTTATCGGTATTGATGCAATCATAGGGGTAGAGGTGGAATCCCCAATTGCCCCACAACTTTTCACGCTCCTACACCAAAAAGGTCTTTTCTACTGGGCACAAGTAATTAAAGGATGGCAGGATGCTATTCCTCGATGGAAATCAGCTAGAGAGCTGGGCCTGGATGGAACAATGCCTTCCCAATGGAACAAGATTATTTGGACTATGAAAAATGCTGGGATTTTCAAAACAGAGGACAGAGATAGCATTGTATGGCAGGTGAAGAAAGGCAGGTCAAATGTGTTAGTGAGAGATATATATCTATCCTTGATAGAACAGTGAAGGGAGGCCTCCCGGAAACTATTTCCAAACTCTCTATGGAAGGCTGGCTGTCCTCTAAAAATTATTCTGTTTTCGTGGCTAGTCTTTCATAATAAAAGTCTTACATGGACAAATTTACAGAAAAGGAACTGGCATGGACCAGTCACCAGCCATATGCACAATCTGCCTATCCAATATAGAAGATAACATGCACATTTTTCTAAAATGTTCACTAACTTAGAATTTATGGAAGCAGCTGGCTTCTCATTTTGGTTTTCCTGTAATAACACATTCCTCCATAACAGATGCATATGAATGGTGGGGATCACAGAAAATAATTTGGCGACCCATTCCACTAATTGTTTTTTGGTTCATATGGAAGTGGAGGAACAAAAGGATATTTCAAAACTGCAAGGAGGAATTTGGGCATATTTTTGACAAGGTTATCCCCTTCTATTTATCGATCCTGCCTAACATTCCACAACAGTTGAAGCATCAAACTACAGTTTCAGCCTCACAACAGCTTTTCTTCCCACGGGCACACTTTGATGGTGCAGCAAAAGACGGCAAATGTGCATGTGGCGTTTACATTTGTATATCAAATGATCTTCAATACTTCATGTTTTGGAATGGTGGCAATGGAACCAATAATAAAGCTGAGGCCATGGCTCTACATGGACTGCTTCTATTCTGCACATTCATGGACATCGGCCCAATCAATATCTATGGTGACTCCAAAATCATCATAGAGCACGTGAAGGGTAAGCAATTTATAAAAAATGACAGCCTTTCTGGATGGCTGGGCAGGATTTCATCTCTATGGAAGCCTACACTATTCCCTATCACACATATAAAGCGTTTGCAAAATGAGCTAGCGGATGAACTATCAAAGAAAGGTCTGCAGTCTCCATGTGGTAAGTGGCAACTGAGTATCTCTGTAGAATCCTGAACACACGTCATTCAGCCCTACTCTATGCCGGGTATTTAACGTTGACTATAATCTGGTATGTTTCATGATCCTGTTCATATAAACAATGTCTAATGGCCAGGTAGTTCCATATTTTTGGCGTTCTTTGATATGATATGATCTCTATAGCAGACCTCATACTTGACTGAACAAAGAAAGATGTATAATTTGAAAAAATACCTTCAGTTTTGGATGCCATGACAGGGAAAAAGTTTCTCTATATTCTGTATATACAGGTTTATTTTCAATATAATATAAATACTATACAGCTTTTTCTTCTGAAAAAAACCTTCACATCACTAATGCCTCAACAATACAACCATATCTATTCTACACACAATAGACTTATCCTTACAAAAACCACCCAATAGACTTATCCTAATGAGATAGGTTACAAAAAACTACCCAACTGTTATTAATTCTCAAACCTGAATCCCCGTCACACACACAATTTACATAGATTTGGGTTTGGGTCTTCCCCTGTACAGACCTACGGTGACAAAATTACTTGTGCGAGCATTGATAACACTTGTCGAAAATTCCAAATGAATTGACTTGTTTAACCAGGTTGGAAAGGCTCGCCCAACTCCCAAAACCGAATCCCAGCACTCCGACGAGGATGACAATGAACAAATTTATGGTCAAAATCCCTTTCCATTTTGGCATCCACTTTCCTCCCTTTTCGACAGCATCCTGCACATGCCCCAGCCCAGTTCCAATTTAATTTATCGTTGAGAAGTGCATTCAAGATTATACCTGTCTGGCCGTTTTTGTCCTGAAGACAAATAGATAGGAAGCACATGGGATTATACAAGCTGAGAAGCTCACAATGAAAGAGCCTATTAAACTGTTAAGAGGCCCAAAGAAAGGAAACATCAATGCCAAGAACCACAGCAAAATTCCCACCGGGAGCCTCGCTACGACTCTGACCAGATAATGTGATTGATGTACACGCAGCAATTTTTCCCACATGAAGTTCAGTGGCATCACAAACAGCCCAAAGGCAATTGCCTGTACTCAAAAACATCAATATATTTTAAAATATCACTGAATTATCTTTGAAATAAATGATATCATGGATCAACATTGTAAATGTAAATCAATTTTCACATAAATTCTCTATCAAATCTAACATGATCCATAAAGGAAAAAACACATTCCTAAACTAACATATTATAATGAAAACGAGAAACTATAATCTTTTAGTTTGTATAAACATAACTGTGATTACCAATTTACATATTATATCTTCTCACCTGGTGTGCAATCATCAAACCCAAGCCCATGCTTCTGAAGGTAGAAGCAGGCAACACTGAGAAGGCGTTGGAATGCGTTAAAAGCTCGTCTCCAAATGCCCAGTACAGTATTACACAGTGCGGCATAGTAATTGTCATCACATAGCCCATTGTTGTTAGGTACACATATTTATATGACTTTGGGGTCCACATAGAATGCATAATCTCTCTGATAACAATGGCAGAAATTGAGAATTTTTCCCCAAAATTGTATTTTATTTTAGAATAAAACTTTGTCCCAAACTTGAAAACCAAAAATCCCTTCATCAAAACTAAATTACATACATGGTATTTGCATGGCCTCCAAATGCAAACAGTATGTTGGTAGTCCCAGTGAAAAACAGTTGCATGGATACAGGGGCAGAATGTTTGACATTTGCTATCTGCATAAAATTTCGGAAGATACCGCTTTGAATACTGTTTCATGAAAAATACCAAAATAGATTTCTTTGGTTATATTTATCTTTTTATTGTATTGCAGTGAAAAACAGTTGCATGGATACAGGGGCAGAATGTTTGACATTTGCTATCTGCATAAAATTTCGGAAGATACCGCTTTGAATACTGTTTCATGAAAAATACCAAAATAGATTTCTTTGGTTATATTTATCTTTTTATTGTATTGCTTTAAATATCTTTTTGTTTGCCAGGTGATCAGAGTTTTGAGAACATTGTAGTTGTAGTAGCTTACATTCAGGGGTATTTAAGTTGCCAAAAACATTTTAGGGTCACATCTAATCTAGAACACACTAATACTTAATATAACTAAATTTTTACCCACAAATTTCAAACCAATCACTTTTACAATACTAAAACACCCTCTCACAGTTTACTCTAAACCGTCAAATCTAAATCGATTTGACCATATAAAATTTTTGAGGAACCGGATTTAACCTGGCCGTGAAGAAGGCCCGCAACGACCATGTACCAGGCTGTGTATGTTGTAGTCAGCACTCCAATGATACACCATATTCGGAAATTGTGGAAGGATGGAAGGAGAACGTTTAACATACATATGGCGCCAAATATGATCGCCCACTCTCGTTTGTTGTAATTCGAATTCAGATAATATGCATTGCTGCAGCCGTTTCACCAATATAATATATTTTTCAAGACAAGTATAACTTTAAACAAACCATTTCTAAAATAGAAAGAGATTTTAGAGTAGCAGAAATATCTTCAAAAGATTACAATATAGATCTTTCCCTTCAAGAAAAGTAGAAGATTATGCAGATACTGAGAAAAAAATGTTTAATTAAGCATTAAATGTTATGCTAATTGCAGATTCGGAAAATCTGATTTGGCATGACAAAAGTCAAAGGCATTTTCCAAAAATTCATATCCATACATTTTCCAAAATTTCCAAAATCTAGAATCTAATGCAAAAGCCACTAATATTTTACCTTGCACATGCAATAATTTGTACACCTGCAACAGCTCCCAGGGTCACAATGTTGAAGAAGAGACAAACCCCCTTGAGCCAAGGTGCAACCAAGTAGCCCATGACCTCGTGGTACTGTATGCATCGTTAATAAATATACATGAATACAACAATATTTGACTTAGCATTAATGCTTACAAGAGTATACAGGTAGAGGTAGATTTAGTCGGTTGGTTGGATTAAGTTGTCAGAGGAAATTGGGACGAAAATAGAAGATGAATATGCTAATGTTATTTTGTTAAACAATTTAACTTCAAATTATGATAATGCTATTTTCACCTTAAGTCAATTTTCCTCTCGATCTAAATGATAGCAACACTCTTAGCATAAGAAAAGAGGATGAAACAAGTGAAGCAGAGGACAACCCACACGCTGAGATGACACTATTCTCCAAAGGCAGGGTCAATAAAAACAACAACTCTGTCTAATGTTTTTAATGCCGAAGACATGGACACACAACATTTAATGCAAAACTCGTGTCAAAAATCTCTTAAACGGGAAATTAAAAGAATTAGCTAACATAGCTACTTTTGAAGACTCGCCAGAGGTCAACCTTGAGGACTTCTCAGATTGTGACAGTGATGATGAGTTCAATACAGAGTCTCTCATATTTTTCTAAAACATGTATCAGGGATGTATGTTTCAGTTATTTGTATATATATATATTTTTTTTCTGGAAAAGGTGCGGAACCAATTAATGAACAAAGTGTCATAGTTCAAGTCAGTGGTTCTCGATGTTCTTTGGTGCTGAGAGAACATATCACCGGTGCTGAGAGACCATATCACTGATTTATTTATCTAAATTTGTTAGAAGTTGATAAATCTTGTTGTTATTTGGTGCTTCAATATCAATTGTTACAAGTTATCTAAGTGTGTATGTGAAGAAAGTTCAAATGTATGATTCACTGTTGGATATACTTAGTATCTAGACAGCTTATCTATATAACTAGAAGTATGTATTTCGATGCATACTATTAGGATGAAAGCGTGTCTATAGAGTTGTTCATTATTGAGACTAATTTTTGAGTAGTCAAGAAACGCCAGTCTTTCAAGTACATCAATGATGGAGGTTAAGTGGTAGCTCGAAGTTGTGGTTCTAAAGAAAAAGGGTGTCTACGAGATTCCAGAGTGTGTGTTCATGAAGACCATACCAGACTATAAGACGAATATCTGTGTTGTAACTTATGATTTTTGTACTAATTTTTATAATGTAATTGTTAATAGAAAGACTTAGAATTAACGCTTACAATAACATATAGATAGATTTGGTTTGTTGGTTGGATTAGACTATTAAGATTACCTAGCTTAAAATCTCTTGAATCTCATATGCATTATCTTAATGTGGTGTATCTTGATGCGAAAGGACATAGACGAATAATTTTGTGGGTGTTTGCAATTCTGATTTCTTTCTATTATACTGTCAGTAAAAACTAAACAAAGACAAGAAGATTTCAGACCTGGATAATATGCTTCTTGAAGTTGACACCTTCTTTTTCCTTACGAGCTCGGTACTCCAAATAGAGGCATGAAAGCATGTAGCAAGTCCAGATCCCTACTACAGTATACAACAGATGGAAGAAAATTCCCAATGCAAAGCCCATCTGGGAGTAGGAATAAGGCATGGTGAGGATCACCTGGCCAACCTACAATTCAATATATACAAAGTTTATATCTTATCAATTCTGATACCCAACGAATCGTTCTAGCTATAGTTCAAAGTGTGGAATTCCATGGACTCCCACATAAACCACAGTTAAACCGACCATAAGTCAAATAAGATTTGCCATGAAGCGATAATTTGGTTATACCTGACTAGCAGCAGAATTACACCAAGCATCATAATTGGAACCTCCATGCCACAAAGTTTTCTGCACCCACGCTTTTAAGCCAGGCTCTGGATATGACGAATTCCCCAAATTCTCATCTACATGTGTAACAACCTCCGCGGGAGCGAAGTCACTTATGAAGTTAGTTGTGATCTCATTTCCTTCTGACTGCATTTCGATTTCTTTAACAGTTTCCACTGAGCTGAAATCTGGAGCAATAAAAACACTGACATATATAATGATAATACTATAGATGTTGCAGTCAGAGCTTGGCCAAAGCTCCAGTGCATAAGGCGGCTGGCCGCTCTTCAATGGCCGATTCCCCACTTTATGGGCACGGCTTTTCGGATCCGAAAGGTTAGGTTTCTTGCCAAAATTATACGAAGGGATCTAATTTTGGATTCCTGCGCACGCAATTCCTGCCCCGTGGGCCACGCTGACGGTAACGAAGAGACTGAAACAGCGCGAATTCTTTGTTTCTTTTTGACGTGTAACATCTTCATTGTCCGCTGACAAATTGCCACCAAAATTAATGACGACTTAGCCGTTATTGCTCGTTTTCAATAGTTGAAATGATTCTGTCCCCACACGCATCTTTTAGGAGATTTATTTTAGATGGACAAGATTTATATGTTAGATTTAAGAGTTTTGTGATTTATAATGTAGAAATTGGTTTTTTGGATTAATCACATCTGTAAGATTAGGTAATTTTTCGAACCAATTAATGTGGTTCATCTTCAGATAAAGACTTGCATGAGGGGACACAATTATGTGACACTTAGTGTATAGATCCATTAATAAACAGCTCGACCGTTATATTTGGTTGTCCATTCATTATAGATTTGTAGTAATCATATCTATCGTCTTATTGAAATGTCAATTTAAGCATTTGAGTACAACTATGGAAAATGTATATTCAAAATATAGTTTTGTTTGTTTATTTGGCATGATTTTAAAATTTCAAAGGAAAGGATTATAAACTTGTAATTTGCTATTTTGAATTTGCTATTAAAGGGGTTTATTGGAAATTTGAGATACAAGTGGTGATGTAAAGATTTAAGATTTGGTTTTGCAAACCAATCATACTAATTTTGTATATTTAAATGTTAATTAACAATATTTATAAGCAATTTGAAATTTAAATTTAATTAATAGATATATAAAAAAAAATAATGTTTACAATAATTTTTTTCAAGTGTTTGTTTTTTTCTCTATGTATAAAATCAATGCTATGTACATTATATTTAAAAAATTATAAAACATATTAAAGAAAAATGCCAATTTCATATAGATGTAACTATATGTATTATTAGTCCACCGACTCCCTAAATGGTTAGGTATAACTCTATCTATTATTAGTGCTTGAATGGGGTCGCTGACATGCGAGGAGGTGGGGGTAGGCTTCTGCCATCCCATCGAGACACATGCCTAGGGGGCGTGGCAACATGCCCCACTTGATATTTGAAAAGCCATGCAATGAGCTCAAAAGTCAATTCAAACTTCAAGAGTTTGTCGTCACTCCACCACTCACTACTCCATGTGTTGCTCAATCGTCTCATCTGATTCATATCTGCCATGGTGCTCATCTCACTCGTGAGGTCTATCATGTCTCTCAGCCTAACTAATTTGGTTTTCACTCTAAGGTGCACCAAAGCATTTTGCTCTGGCACTCTACTCTATGTCTTAATTGCATCTTGTTTATAAGGTGGTCTCTAGATTATTCTCAACACTTAGACAACATTTCAGAAAAACACTCCTCCTCAACTCCATGGTCCTTATATTGGGCAAAAGGATTCAAGGACTATAGTGTTATGGCTAGGCGCTCTATGGAAAGTTTGGACCTATGTCTTCTCTAGTAGAGAATCGAGGTTCGCAAACTACCATTGTCGGCCATCCATTATGGTTTCCTGGTGTCTCTCTTGCTCATGATTGGCACCTACTCCTTCATAGTCTAGACACAGACAAAAACAATCGAGCTTGTAGACTCATTCCACTCACCATGCTATTTGTGAAGCAAGTTCAAATTTCCTTTTGTAGGTTTATGGTCTATTCTCCCAGTCATTTTCCTTTCACTGTCATTGTGTTTGTTTCTGTGTGCTATGTAATCTCTCCAACGGAACTTGCATCAAGCTTTCCCTTGAGTGTGGACTTGCTAGCCCCCTCATCATTCTCCAATACCACTTTCATGGCCTCCCATTCTTAGCTTAAGCAATAAGCTATGCATGTCAATGAGTAGGGTTTAACTAGGGTGCAATGTATTACTAGGAGCGTCGATGAATCTAGGCCTATTTGCAAGCTAAAATCTCAGCGACTAGGTTTTGGAAACCAACCCCATAACCCATTCAAGATGAATTGACCTAAGTGGAACATGATTTGGGAAACAAACAATGCACCCTTACTGACTTTGAAGTGTTGGCTAAGCTACAGAGTGGGTACCTAATGTAGGTCATACCAAGGGTAGATGCAACCAATATATGTATACTATGAACATCTATTGGCACCTTAAACCTTCCTGGCATGGTTCTCCTTGATTAAAAATGTCACTAGAGAAGACATGATACTCTCCATGGATCATATGCAAAGGAAATTCACAACCATGGACAAAAGTCTTGGGCATATTGAAAGAAACATGAGCCTCCCTTCAGAACTAGGTTGCTCTCCTTGCGACAAGAAGTAACCCATCCAAGTAGAAGCCATTGACTCTTATCACTCCTCTTGGTGGTTTTTTCTATTAGTTTGTTAGTTTTTATTCATCATTTTTGTATGTATTAGTTTCATACATGCCCTTGAGGCCCACCTACTCTTTCTTAAGGCCCAACTATTGTTTTAGACTTATAGATTTAGCTGACATGGTTAGATTTTGGACTAAAACTATTTTGAAAAGTTTGAATTTTTGTATTTGGTCAAGGCTGTCTAATGGTAGACTGCAACAAATCTAAACTATAACCCACTGTTAGCAGGAAATACAAACTTGAACTTCACAAAAAAAATGATATGCATTATCATAATTTTAATAAAATAAAAAATAAGAATATTTCTATATATAGATATGTGAAACTTATATAAATATATATAATATTACTAAGAGTTAGCATATATACAATACCAATATAGATCCATCTTAATCATAGATCTACCAAGCGTTGAGATGGATCGAATCTCTTGATCTGCAAACTTTTTCTAGAGTGAAAAACTTGAAAAAAGGTTTGCACCTAAAATCCCTCTGGACACTTGATAAATTTGTGGATCTCTCTTTCTCCCCCCTCTCTCTATCTATATATATACACACACCATGTGTAATTTTTCATTGTTTAAATTGCATTTTTGAATGCATAAATGGATACAACACCTTGAAAGTCTCCTCGAGCACTTAGATTGTGTAGAATGCACAACTTAAATTTCCAATTCCAACAAATTTGTACTAGATTTTCGATAAATATAATAAAAAAATATACCTTGGCCAAAATGCAAAATAGTGAGACTATTGAAATGTTTACCAATAAGAATTTAATTTCTTTAAATAATATATACATATATGTATAGTTGACATTAAAATATTTTTTGTGGAGTCTGGTAGTGGGGGTGAAATATTTGAAATCCATGATGGTTGTAGATTAACTCAAGAAAGAGCCAAAAGTGACTAGGGAAAGTTCTATGATTTGGAGGAATTTGGTAAGTGGCCTACAAGCTTTGGAGAAATGGATTTTGTGGAAGATTAGGAAAGGAGCTAAAGTTATTATTGGCCGTGATATGCAATTAGGATGCAAGGCTTGCCATAAACTCTCTGATAGGCTAGTGGAGTTTTTAAATCATTCAAGTTATATTATTATGATTGGTGTTGCTAGGTAGGTAAACACAACTTCAAATAGTCAAGAATGACATTCAATTCAAGATTTAGACCTTTCTCATTTATTATGCAAATGAATGGAGCTCTTTTGTATTGAATTTTGGTAAAGTTGGTGTTGTAATTAACCAAGAGGAGGAAGACATCATCAGGTGGTGTAAGAATAAACAAAGTGGAATTATAAAAGCTAGATCTAGATATGATGCACTAATTCAAGACAATCCTCTTGCTTCTTCAAAATGGTGGCTTAGATTAGTATGGAAGGGACAAGGACCCCTTAAATGCAAGTTGTTCCTTTGGTTGTTATTGAAAGAAAAATGTTGACTTTGGATATTCTTGTTAAGTGAAGATAGGTAGGTCTCGGAATTTGTGTTCTATGTCAGTTGAATGAGGAGTCTATTGCTCATTTATTTATTCATTGTCCTTTTGTAATTTCCATTTGGAAGGCATTTTTCTCTTGTTTTAACCTTCATGCTTGGTGGAATGGAAGTTTGGTTGAAATTTGGCTAAGGAAAAACTACTTTCTGTTTGAATACTATGTGGTTTTCTTTGAAAATATTGCTCATAATGCAAGATCATCTTATCTTGAGCAAGTGAAACTATTGAAAGGGAAGAAGATCGGTCTTAACATAGACGTGGAGCTGGAAACTGGTATAGTACTGGGATTCTTTGATGGAGCCAGTCATAAGGATGTTCATGGTACGTGTATATTCATTTTCTTCTCCCAAAATCTGATTATTAAGTACAAACTAGGTATTGGGCTAGACGTAAATTCTATAGTTGAACTCCTTGCTGGTGTGTCATGAGGATTTCCCTTTGGAAGTAGGTAAAAGTATTGAGATTGTATGGGGATTCAAAATTCCTTGTTGATTGGTTCAATGGAAGAGCTGACTTAAGGCTTCTTCATTTAGAATCGTGGCAAAGGAAAATCCACTAGCTACAGCAGCAATATGATGATGTGCAAGTTCTTCATACATTTAGGGAAAATAATACAGTGGTGGATATGTTATCCAAGGAAGCTCTGCTATTAGATGATGGGTTAGTTTCCATTTCAGAGGTGTACTATGGTAATGCGATGTATGTTTTGTCTTTTAATCTGTTTTATCATATTCAAATAGGATTTAGTTAAGTTTCAAGATATGTTTAAGGTCTAAGATATATCTGAGATTTTTTCTCAGCCCAGTTTTTTAAGTTATCAAGTGAGAAAGAAATAGAAATATTTTACTTAATATGGACAATGACATATTTCATTTATAAACCACATTGTCCATATTAAAATATTATTCTTTTATTAAAATATTTTTAAATACGTGTCAATATTATTTAACCTTTGATACTAAAATATTTCATTTATTACATACATTGAATTATTTTTATTAATAATAATAAATTTTGAATCCAACATATTAATTTATATTAAAAATTAAATGAATTACACATCTCTAAATTATTTTACTTTTAATTATTTCTTCCTTCTGGTCATCGAAATATTTTACTATGATCTCTCTCTCTCTCTCTCTCTCTCTCTCTCTATATATATATATATATATATATATATATTATACAAAAAAATGTAAGTTGTATGTGTTTCCTTCTATTATTGTCACACGGAATTTGTCAAGGGTGCGGACACGACTGACCTTCCTAGAAGTCTAAGACATTCTAATGACAAACAAGACAAAATGGAGTGATCTTTCTCTAAATACACCTTTTACAACATGAAAACTACAAGTGTTTAGGCTTACCTTATTCCAAAACGCTGTTGTTGAAGTCCGTTCTTGACGATCCGGATGAGCTCCTCCTTCAAGTCAATTCCTGCAACCACAAACAATCAAACAATTACCAAGCACTTGCATTTCATATAATAAAACATATATTCAACATGCAGACCAAGGAACACATGAAATAACTCATTAACACAAGCTATTGAGAAAAATAAACCAGTTTGTATTAATAACGAAACAAAGAAACTCTTACAACCTGGCCTTGGTGTTGTGCAAGTTCCTCCCAGGGTCCATCAAGGGTTTTCCTCTACTTTGACAAAGCTCACCCTCTTCCAAGTAGAATCAAGTAAAGACAATCTCTCCTCACAAAGGCTCTAATGGAAGACCTAAATCCTGCAGCATTTACCCAAAGAAAATGTATAGCTCCAACCTCCTCTCCTTCTGGCTCAATGCCCTTATTTATAGTGCTGTAAAGAGGTTATTCAGGTCCACTATCAATGGGATCATCCCCCTCTTTGGGTGGGATAGCTCCCTTATTGATGGGATAAGTTCCCCCTTAATAGAGATACATGAACCAACTGGAGGCGCATCCATTTCATCAAACCGACCTCTAGAATGTTCTAGAAGTAACCACAAGTAACTTTTTCAAGATAAAACTCGCGCATTTTGCCTTTTACAGAGGGACGCACCTGTCCCTTAACATACAGAGCGTCCATGGACGCAGATTTTGTGAACATGGTCAGCGTCCCCGCAGGTAAGGCTAGAGAGAACCTGCGACCCCAGAGATAAACATAGTTTTTACAAGACTTTCTCTCTTCTTTGAGTTTGAGATGGATAACAGAGGCATGAGACTTGCCTAAGAGGGTAGCATGACTGTTGATTTGAGCCATACTAACTGTAAGTAGTCAAGGTGACATTTTTTAGTGTAACAGATTGCCCCCTAAAGTGCGAAGCCTGGAATAGAATAGGGTTTTGTAATTCTAGGAAGGGTGAAGCGCTTTATCATTTCAAGGATTGTCTTGTGGATGGCCTGGTTGGAACCTGCAATTTTCAACACAAAATACATGGATAAGATTATATCATCACTGAGGTAGGCATTCCCATACTCAGATTCAAAACTTTAACTAATGGACTAACTATTCTGATACAGGAATGATCTTGCAGTACATCATTTTTATAGACTTTTGTAGACACAGTATGGACGCAGCCATCTGTTTATGATTAGTCTACATAGATAATGAATACAAAACTCCTCGCAGCCTGGATGGTAGAAACTAGATCCAGGGTCTTCACTTCTACTTCCCGAATTGGTACGATTCTAGCCATGTGATTAAATGATTCGATGTCGAACATGATAGAAACCACTTGATTACCAGTCAATGATGTAAACTGTTAACAAGCGTGAGAGAAACCACCAGTAATGTCAATGGTTCTCAAAGTACCAAGCACAACCCGTGAAATGTGAATAGATGTTTTGATGTCGAACACTTCACGGAATCCTTTGATCGAAAGTCAATGATGTAAACTGACGTCAAAGGCGAGAAACCTGCCATTGATGCATGCAGACTTCAAGGTACTGTCGATTCCTAAGTCATCTTTCTAGATAATGTGTCGATGTCGATAGAAAGCGACCCGTTGCAGGCAAGCCCGCAACACGAAATCATTGTTCAAGTTGAAGAAATGTTGCTGTAAGGACTGACTCAGGGATGGTCAAATGGATGACAAGTATTTTGCAGATGAAAGTTTTGCTTGCAGACCTCTTGAACACATAACGACACAACAGATGGCTTGGTGACGAATAACTCAAAGTTAATCCCCGAAACCCGGTTAAAGACTTTCAAAGTGATTTGGTCAACTGTGAGGTAAAAGATTTCCCAACCCAGGTGAATGAAAAGTGTCGTGTTCAAGAGTGGTAATAAAGTTTCTTCTGAGACAAAAGGTGACAAACAGGTTCATTCTTCTCTCTTTTCCCCCACCATTTCTGGCAAGTACCTCTTTATTTTTAACAAGCTTGAGGAGGATAACATATGCTTGATTATAAGCTCATCCTTCGGACGAGTCCAACCTAGTTTAAATTCGAACCCTAGGAAGGAGTGGTTCGTTCCTGTTTGTAATTGAACAGGTCCTCTACTGTAAAAGTTTAACGAGCCCAGTATAGGAGAAACTCGGCGTTTTTCAATTTTAGAGAGTCTGAAAAAACTAAAGGAGACTCCACGTTGAACTTTTTCGTATATTTGTGTCCCTCAAGCCCGAAAAAGTATAAAATAATACCTGGGGGAACCGCTTGATCTTGCGACCAAGGAGTACTTTCATAATAGTGTCGTTAACTTGAAAAGTAAAAAGCGATCAAGGACACGTCGTTTTATTTCCTTATCGAGTTTGAAACGACAAAAACCCGGCAATCTTTTCCTGATTTTGCGGTCAGAAAAGAGCTAAAAGGGGACCGTCTTTTAATTCCGTTTTAACGAGTGAAAAAGAAACACTCGGCGATCTTTTCATGTTTTAGGAGTCAGAAAAGGGCTTAAAAGATGACTCTGATATTTTTGTTTGTGAAAAATTACAATTTCCCTCGAAATCCCTTTGTCCTGCACAAAAGCAACACATTACTCATACCTGTTTAAAATAGGCAAAAATACATTCAAAAACATCTTTTCATGGTAAAAAATGAACTAATTCATCCAAAAAACCTATAAAAAGACCTTTTACCATGTCATTTTTACCGTTTCACTGTTGAGGTTGAAAAAGGAGCTTTTGACAAGAAACTTCCCGTGGTTGCTGCGGAAAATCTGACCGTCGGAATCGAACGCCGTCTCATCCAGGTATTTTACACATCCTACTCTGCATTTCTATCCGTTTAGAATCAATTTTTAGGTTTTAGTTTCATTTTTTGGGGGGGTTTTGGTTTTGGAATGCGCCTCTCGGCGGACGCAGGTGCCCTTCGGGTGACCTGCGTCCCCCGACTTTTTCTCATACGGGAAAACGGTCGGAAGACGCAGCCCGCCTTCAGGCCAGCTGCGTCCGGGCGCCCTGTGCTACAAAGCCGGGGTGCGTCCTCCGAGAAACGCGCATTTCAAAACCCCAACTCTCTCAAAAAACCACCAAAAATTCCCAAATCAATTTCTAATTGCTATTTTTGATATGCAGGGCATTAATCATGTTAGACTGGAGAGAAAGAGAGCATGTAGAGGAAGATGAAGCTGCAATAAATCATCAACCTTCCCTGGATGCCCTAAGAGCATGCGGATTATACAAATATTGGACCATACCGGGCATGAGGGGCCAGGTAAGATTCTTGGAATGGCTGGTTGAGCGATGGAACGTACAAGAACAATGCTTTTACATAGGAGGGCACCAGCTCGAGATAGAGCCCTCGGATGTATACTTTCTCACTGGCTTGCCAAACAGAGGTGAGCAACTCAGTCTTGCGGGGACTAGGCCGGGTGGCCAATCCCTTGATAGTCTCCGCGAGGATTGGTGCACACGTGGGGCTCACCATTCAAAAGGCATAGAGATAAAACACATCACTCTACCGGAACTCAAAGTCATAGCGTTCACGGTTACCAGAATTTGCGGCGCGGCCGCTTTACACATTGCTTCCGGATCCCAAATGCGGATGGCAATTGACTGTTACCAAGGCACCATTTTCAACTGGTGTGAAGCTGTGTCGGCTCATATGAAGAGCCAACTGACCAAGGCAAAGAACGGACGACTAAAGACTTTTGGATATGGGCCTATAGTCGTGAGCTTTGCCTTGGAGAGAATTCCAATGCTGATCCCTCAGCAACTCACTGTTGATATCTTGGGTCCTCAGCAGCCAAAGCTGATACGATGGGTTGCGGTGATGGCCCGGCATCCTGACGAGGGCGCGACAGTAGTTCGATTCTCAGATAGTTATTTTGACTGGTTAGAGGGCCAGCTTTTTGTGATACAGGACTTTCCGTATGCCGGAATGGATTTCAGAGGTGATCCGGACATGGTTCTTCCACAGGGAGAACAATGGGACGACAGAGGTACTTTTATTTTCACAAGTTTTCTAGTTATGTATTTTTTGTATTTTTTATATATATCGTCTCAAAACTAATAGTAAACTTTTTCAAAATGCAGATGTTGGTCCACAGCGTCCAGCCAACCTCCGGCCTTATGATAGACTACATCCAGCTGCACCGGTACCGGCCCCACAGGATGCGACAGCAGAAGTACTAGCTGAGTTGGAGCATGATCTAGAGCGTCTCACGGCAGATATACCTGAGACTACTATGGACGACATTCCTATCAGGCTTCAGCGCTTCGTAGTCGCGGTCCCTGGACCGTTTAGGAGATTTTTGCGTAAGGTAGCCCGCGCAGTGGTGTCGTACAGAGAGCACCACCAGTGATTGACTAGTCACTTTTGTAGTCACATGTGACATTTTTGACTTTTTGTACTATCATTTTGCCGATCATAAGGTGTTTTCAACCTATGATCGAAGACGATGTATATATTTTTTGACACACTTCTATCTATATATATATCACTATTACCGGCTTATCTTGTTTAACATGTATGATGAAATGTTTTTAAATTTACTTGCATGATTATTATAAATGTCTGTCCAACACTCGAGAAGCAATTGCATCTGCTAATGTATTCAAAGACCTTGGAATATGTTGATATTCAATGTAATCAAATTCACGTTCCAAGAGACGCACTCTCAAAAACAACCTTAATAACACAGGATTTCTAATGGCATAAACTCTATTAAGCTGTAATACAACAAGTTCAGAATCTAACCTCACTATCAAACGTCGAATTCCAAATGAAATAGATTCGGATAATAATTCAACCACTGCACTGTATTCTGCAATGTTATTCGTTGTTTGACCGAGGCTTACCCCATGCATAGAAACTAACTCGTCAGAGGGCGAATAGATAACCCAAGCTGCGGAAGAGATATTCCGTGTATTACGACAAGCACCATCAGCAAATCCAATGTATGTTTGGAGAGGCGTCGACATCTACAATATCAAGAGTAAAACCAAGATAAGCCAGAAAAACCACACTCGCTAAGCTAAGCACACTGACTAAACTAACACACTTGCTAGCTAGAAAGGAAATCTAACCTATCTAAAAATTTCTCCATACCCATCATTTTAAGCATAATACCTCTTTAGGTAAAGTCCATTTCTGGGTTTACCCAAAGAGTCCCCATCAAAATCAACTAACTCATAAGCCCCTTTTGCTAGCTTTCGCTTTACAATGTAGGGCCCATGCCACATGGGAACGAATTTTCCGGCACCTAGCTTATCGTTAGCTTGATCATATAATAGTACTAGGTCTCCTTCCGAAAAACTTCGAGGGGTTACATTTTTATCGTACTGAGCTTTCATTCGTTTCGCGTGAGTCTCGATAGCTAAAGTAGCGTCACGTCGAGTCTCATCTAATTTAGCCAAGTATAATAACCGTTTCTCCTCTTCGGAAGTAGCTGGAAGTAATTCGACAGCCATTTGAAGTGATGGGATTTCGCATTCAATAGGTAACACAGCTTCTAAGCCATAAACTAGCTGGAAAGGGGTGAAACCTGTTGAATTTTTCACTGAAGTTCGATATGCCCATAGCGCCGAAAATAACATGTTATGCCAATTCGTTCGATGGATACCAATGATCCGTCGAATCATGATGACTAGAACTTTGTTGATTGACTCAACCAAACCGTTGGCTTGCGGATAATAAGGAGTAGAGCTATCGTGGCGCAAACCAAGCTGGCTTGTAAGCTCAGTCATCATGACGTTTCGAAAATGGCTCCCATGGTCAGTAATGATTGCTTGTGGGACACCAAACCTAGTTATGATATGATTGAATACGAAAACTGCAGCTGTCTTGCCGCTTGCGTCGAATGTAGGCATCGCCTCGGCCCATTTTGTAAAATAATCAACCGCGAGGATGATATACGCATGCCCCCGGCCGAGTGAGGGTTACAAGTAATAAAGTCAATGCCCCATTTGGCGAATGGACCAGCGGCAATTATAGGGTGGAGAGGAGCAGGTGGAGCGCGCATCTTTCGATCAAACACTTGACAGTTGTGGCATGTTCTGACAGCAAGGATACAATCTTTAAACATAGACGGCCAGAAATAGCCAGCGCGCAACACCTTCTGAGCTGTGGCATACCCAGACATATGACCGCCACATGCTCCAGAGTGACAATCATTCAAAACTCTCTCAGCCTCTTCGTGAGTTAAACAACGTCGAAAAACTAAGTCTGCCCCCCGGCGATAAAGTGTATCTCCAATAATTCTGTATTGCTGGGATCGAAACCGAATTTTTCGACGGTCTTCCTTGGAAGCTTCAGGCCGAAAGGTTTGGGTTTGGAGATAGATGATTATATCCCCATACCACGGATCTAAAGTGCTAATAAGAAACAAAGATTCGTCCGCAATGGACTCCTCTGCCACAGTCTCTGTGTCAGCACTCGGGAAATCACACATCAATTCCGCAAAAACTAAAGATTTCTTAGACTTGGACTTCTCGAACTCCAAGTCGAACTCTTGCAGGATAACAATCCATTTAGAGTACTTGCCCCCTAGCAGTTGTTTTGTCAAAATATAAATCATAGGGTTGCAATCCGAAATAACTGTAGTCTTGCGGAGAAGAATGTAGTGACGAAAACGCTGGACAGCTTGAACGGCTGCCAGGGCCAATTTCTCCACATGCGAATATTTTAACTCAGTGGGATTTAAGGTTCTACTAAGATAATATATCACATGCTCTGCTTTGAATTCATCTTCTTGAACTAACACCATTCCAATGGTGGAATGCGAAGCTGCGAGGTATAAGAAGTAGTCCTGGTTGTAGTTGGGAGGATGCAATAACGGTGCATGGGTCAACGCGTGTTTTAATGCATCAAAAGATTGTTGGGCAATCTCGTCCCAAAAGAATTGTGCGTTCTGTTTCAACAACCGTGTAAAACCTTTAGTGACCTCGGCGTAGTTTGGGATGAATCGGCGTAAAAAGTTCGCTTTCCCTTGCAAACTTTGGAGTTGGCGCAAACTCGAAGGAGGAGGCAATTTGATGATAGCCTCGACTTTCGAGGGATCGACGCGAATGCCGGCTTTTGAAACAACAAATCCCAGCAATCGACCTGTTTCTATACAGAAAACACACTTGTGGGGATTCAACCGAATTCGATAATGCCTACACCTCATAAAGATTGCTCGTAGGTGGACAAGGTGATCAGCTCGATGTAAAGAATGAGCAGGCAAATCATCGAGATAGGGTTGCACAATGTGCTTGATGTCATGAAATGCATAAGACATTGCCCGTTGAAAAGTGGCCCCGGCATTCTTAAGTCCAAAAGGTAATTTGCAATAAGCAAATGTCCCCCATGGACAAATGAATGCCGTTTTTGGTTGATCGGCAGGTAGAATATTGATTTGATTATAGCCTGAGAAACCATCCATGAAGGAAAACATCTCACTTCCGGCACAATCATCAATAATTTGATCGATATAAGGCGTAGGATAGTTGTCTTTTGGACAAGCTCGATTGATATCCCTATAGTCGATACAGATTCTTATTGTTCCTTGTTTTTTATTGACGGGAACAATATTCGATACCCAATCCGTTAACGGGATCGGATAAATGAAACCTGCTTTCAACAGCTTTTCGACTTCTGCTTTAATCGCAGCCGCTTTTCGAGGGTGAATCTGACGCAACCGTTGCCGAATGGGTTTAGCATCCGGGTAGGTTTTGATTTCATGAACAACAATGGCAGGATCAATTCCCGGCATTTCCTCGTAAGACCAGGCAAACACGTCGCGGAATTCTTGGAATAGGGCCTTGTAAGTTTGGATTTCTTCTTCAGTACATGCGGCACCTATATGAATGTTCTCCTCGATTCCGGGCTTCACTGAAATATCAATGGGAATAGTACGAGAAATATTCCCTAAATTCAGCTCTGAATCAGAATGTTTCGTTGGATCCTGAGCGTCTTTGACATATTCAGCGGTAAAGATAGATGAAAAATCATTTTCAAATGCATCATCCTTAGGTAAAAACGAAGATCTGTGATGGAGATCTTCCCATGGTAGATCATCTACACTTAGGATTTCGCGAAGTTGTTCGTCAGATGACACTTCTTCGGGAAACGTTATCCGTTCTAAGGGTGAGGTGAAAAGTGACTCTTCACTGACCACATTCATTTGGTTGGTTTCGGTTGAATGAAAGTCGGTAAAAGACATAAGAGCTTCATAAGCAATCTCATACGGACTCAACGGCATAACATCACCGAGTGAGTCTAGCTCAGAGTCAGAGGGAACATACCAAGGATCATCATAAATAATGTTTTCTGACGTGATCATATGAATTGTTGCAAACGAAGGGTCTGCATTGAGTGGAGGGAGAGGAAAAGTTCCCAGTAAACCGGAATCCTTAACTAAACCTACACCAATGTCCCTATAAGGGATTGTCGTTTTACCAACATGTTGGATAGTTTCTGAAGAGGTTGGGTCGGATGAAAAGTATGTCAGCTGATCAATAGTCACGATCTTACCGTTATGTGGAAACTTAATGACTCTGAAGACCGATGAAACGACCGCTGTCATAGCATATGACCAACTTCGACCCAAAAGAAGGTTGTAGTCTAGAGGGGCATCAACCACTTCCACATCCAGACTAACGGTTTTACCTTCGACCCCTATAGGCAATTCTTGTAGAATACCAAACGGACGGAACCCACGGCCATCAAAGGCCTTAAGGATGGTGGGGGATTGGTTCAACGAAGGAGAACCAAGCGATCTCCAACATTGAATCGACATAATACACGTAGAAGCTCCCTCATCAATCACAGTCCGATGAATAGGCCTGTTTTTGACTATCACTGGAATTTGGAAAGCCATTTGATGGGGGAGACGCGGTGTACTATTTTCTAGATCAAAGATCATTAGGTTCGGGTCCTGAACATCGACAGCTCCAATAGCCGACAAAAGCAATTTTCGTTGCGCTGGACATGATTGCAGCACTTCGAGTGCCGACATTGCTGAAGGTGAAACAGCTAAGTCTTCAACAATGTTGTAATTCTGGGCTGCTCTCGCATGTGGATTGAAAGCAGACCTTCGAAGTACACCCTTGGCGGGCGGCTTAATCACTAAGTCTGGGTTAGGTTTTTCGATCTGTAGTGGATCGGAACCAGGAGCTGAGGTTGATGGGTTAGAGTGAGAAGATTCTGCTTCCTTACCATCAACAGGAGCCTTACTACCATAATCTTGCGATCGAGTCGCAATCCTGACATGAGACATCATCAAAATGGGTTCTTCACTGGCATTCGAAGAAGAACCTATCATCTTATTCTCCTGCTCTGGAAATGGATTTTTTAACACAGCAGGAGTGGGAGAACCTTTGACTATTTTCACTACCTCGGCCCGATGAGGGCAGTCTCTCGTAAAATGATCTTCTTCACAAATGAGACAAGGATATCGAGGTTTGCGTTTTTCGTCATTGGTTTCCGACTTTTCCGTTTTCTCCTTTGGAGCCTTGTCTGCTTTAGCCTTCTTCTTTCCTTTCTTCTTTCCACCGTTTTTTGATTTGGCCGTAGATGACTCTACAGCGTGAATGTCGGCGGTAAGTTCAGGAGGAGAAGACTCTCCTGTCGGAGAATCAGGCAAAGTGATAATTGGAGTATTGGAGGCCTTGGAAGACTTCTTCTTACTCTTCGTAGTCACGATACCAATCATACCATCAGCGGCATGAGATCCCGAAGGAGCAGCAGCGATTTGGTTTGACTTTGGAAGATCCGGAATTTTCTCGTGTAACGTACCCGACTGAGTGTAAACTAAGTCAAGGTATTGTGCCTGAGCAATGACTTGCTCCTCAGTAACTACTCCGGCCTTAGCTACATCTTCAGTAATTCTTGGTAATAATGATTTGACAAACCATTCAGCTAAGATTTGGTCCGGGATAAAAACTTTCACTAATCTTCTTCGACGTCTCCACTCATGGATGTGATCAGAAATGTACGTGGATGTCGATTGTTTTAGCGAAGTTAATAATTCTGTACCATTATCGTATCTGACTGGTAACTGAAAATGAGTTAAGAACGAGGTAGCTAACTGGCTAAAGTTGTAAAAAGAGGCCCGTGGTAACTCAATGTACCACTTGGCTGCGAGACCAATGAGTGTACGCTGGAAAAGACGTAAGCGGATGGAATCATCTGAGATGGAATTTGATGCACACCAGAGGTGGTAAGTCATCACGTGATTAGACGGATCCTCTCCAGACTTACCTTCGAACTTGGGTATATCGCTGGGCAACTTATTTGGCATTGGCGGCCAGAACTGAAGATATTGAATTGGATCGTTCGTTAGGCGCGTCAAGTCGGGTAAATCTAAAGTCGCAATAAACGGTAACTGCCGGTTAGGATCTCTAAAACTCTGAGTCACAATACCAGCCCCAGGAGGAGGATATCCAGGATAACTAGGAACAGGAGTCGCATTTGGGATATTATATCCTCCTGGAAAACCAGGATTAACCGGACCGTACTGGGGTTGCTGAGGTTGTTGATAAGTGTACCCAGGATACGGTTGATACTGGTAAACCGGTTGTTGGGCAGCTTGCCCAGGTTGATACTGTCCCTGGTACGGAGGTTGAACAAATTGAGGTTGAGTAGTAACAACCGTACTTGTACCAGGTTGGCCTGCAGGCATCTGGACTGTGGTTTGAACCGTGGGTCCAGACAACGGTACAGATGTCTGAGGAGTGGTTACAGGGACAGTAGAAACCGGAGCTGCCGATACTCCAGAAGTAAGCATGGTAGATGAAGCGGTAGTTGCTGCAGCCGTGTGAGGTGGAGTACCAGGTGCAATTGGCGGCTGAGTAACTACAGAAGTTACAGGGGTCTGAACACTTGACTGGACAGGTTGCGGTTGCTGGGGTGGACCAGGAACTGCAGGTTGTCCTGCTTGAGGTACCGACTGTATACTTGGTTGCGACATCTGTTGACCCTGTGACGGATCCCATGTTAACATTCCAGGGTATTGACTCGTAACAGGTTGAGGATACTGAGATCCATAGCCGTATTGAGGATAGGGTTGATAACTGTAAGGTGCAGTCCCATATGATTGCCCTTGAGGTGGTTGATAACCTTGACCAGGGTATTGACCCGTAGGTTGATAACCTTGAGGTAAATACGAATACTGGGGTTGACCTTGACCTTGAGGTTGGTATCCTTGAGGTTGATACCCTTGGGGTTGATACCCTTGAGGTTGCCATCCTTGAGGTTGATATTGATACTGAGGTTGACTTTGGGGTACATATTGAGGCTGGGGTTGATACCCTTGAGGTTGCCCCCCAGTCACGAATGAAGTACCTTGAGGTTGCCCCCCAGGCATTAACGAAGGTTGCCCCCCAGGCGGTAATTGGCCACCTTGAGGTTGGTTAATGGGAGTTGAACCTGACATCATATAAACGTCACCTATACTCAATGGTACATTACCACTGTTTCCAACTAATAACCCATGATCAATGGGTTGAGGAGATGCTCCCGCAAAGGTACCAGAAAGTGATTGATACCCAGTAGGAACAGAAGGACCGCCATGTAAAAATGATTCAGGACTTTGTGAAAACACAGATGACTGACCAGACATATTTACAGGAGAATGAATTCCTCTAGGTGGAACCGGAGTACGAGGTGTAGAAAAACCTACTGAGTTGTCTAAAAAATTGGTTAATGCAAGGTACCAAGATTCACTTCTAGGAGGACTGTAAAAGATGGATTCACGCTCCCTTAGATCAAGGGTAATTAGATCTTCAGAATCAGAAACGCCTATTTCTTCCTCTGGAACAAGTTCTTCTATAGCAATTAATCCAACAGGAAGATTTTCGGTGATAATTCTTTCTATTCTTGGTGAATCAGGAACACTAGGAGTTGGAGTAACAGGTTCGGAAATTTCAGGTTCTTCGCCTGTTTCACTGGCAGATGAAAAACTACCAGCAAGCTCGGAAACTGTAACAGCTTCGGGATTGTAACCTGTTTCTAAACTTTGGTAATCTGGATGGACTACCAAGGAAAATTCTCCTTCTTCAGGTGATCCTACTCTACTGCCACTAGGAGGAGTTACAAGGACCTTTAACCCTTCTAAATGACCCGGAATGTCTTCAGGAGATTCACCCCGCGATTTACGGAGTTTTCTTAACAAATCTATTCCGGTAACAATCTCAGGAGACTTGCCCCGAAGTCTACGGGACTGTCTCGGTAATTCCGCCACAATTAAAGATTTTAACTACAACACACGAAAACAAAGTAAAAAATTTCAAATCAAACCACCTAAAGTCTTCTAAAGAACCAAACAAATTTGAAGCACACGCCTAAATAATCTAGAGCGTCAAACCACACACAAACAGTAGTCTTCCGGACCAAAAGCGCTAGTTGGTGATTAGGCCCAACCTCGCAGGATTCAGTACAGAAATGGTGGGTGGAACAGTTACCCCGGCAACCTGCTTAATGAATAGACTGGACCAAGTTCCTCCACTTTAACCGTCTCGAAGTGAAGCGAACCCCCCAGAAAATCCAAGTGAGTATAACCGACGTCTGCTCCAGGTACAGTGGGACCTTCCCTCCACCGTCACCTTGGGTAGAATCCTAGATATTATGGCCACTAAGGTTACCAATCACAACAATTACACCTGGGGGAACAGTCTAAACTCCGACAGCACGCAAGGGCAGAGTAGCAAGCTCCAATCCCCTTACCGGCTCCTTGACAACAATCCAAGGTTTACCGATAAGTGACCCCTGGCTCCTCGACAATGGTTAATCCGAGGTTTACCGTTTGTAATACGTACTGCCTGGCGTCGTTCCCAACGAGGGAGGAATGATCCCCTCACTGGTTCGGACACGAGCTCGTGCTTCTCCTTTAAGAGGAGCTTTCCCAGAATGTAACTGAAACAATTGGATTTGTTCTACTCAAGATAGACTATCTGTTTGGTTTTGTAGTCTTGGAGAGTTAAGTACTCACCTACTCCAAGACCCTAGCCTAAGCTATGTTGGTGCTTCAGAGCCCTAGAAAAATAAAGATTACTAGATTGATTTTAATTTAAGCGTTACTTTTAAGGTTGTTTCTTAAGTCAAAAGGTGATGGAAGTGAAACCAGTGGTGTGTTGACTCGACTCGAAACCACTACAAAATGCACCTAGAATGATTTATCCACTACTTTACTTTTTCGATGAATTGCTTAACTAAAAAGTTGAGAGAATGCAATCTTTATAAAAGCAACTTCTTAATTGAAGACAATCAAAGAAACAATTCGTTTTTCTTTTCCAAGCATAAAAACATAACTTCTCTTTACATGCACGAAAAAACTCTTTTCTTCTTTCAAAAACAAAAAGCTACTTGAAACAAGACTTTTAAAGAAGATGTTTTTGTATTTTTCTTTTAATAAAGCAAATAAATCTAATATAACCAAAAAATCAATCTTAACAACTCTTAAAATCTATGAAAATGCACTCATAAGCAAACTAAAGGCAAATTTACTCTAAGCAATCTTAACGAGGCCAAAACTAACAATGATTATTTCTAAGGTGTTTTACTTGATCACAATCAAATCAAGGACTAGCTTATTGCAGAATCAAAAACTAGCCAAAACAAAACTCTAATCTTTTTGTTCTTTTTGTAAAATGGAAATCAATACTTTATAAACAAGCAATTCGAAATTTGACCCAAAACAACTCAAATGGCAAGTTGCTCACACAAAGAGACTTTACGACAGGCCCGACTTCTAAGAAGGTTGACTAACCAGAGAGATCTAAGGCTGGACAACTTTCTACTATCAAAGTCACTACAAAACCTATCCAAAAATCAAACCCTAGGTCTAAACTTCGTTGAAAACCACTAAAACACTCAAAGCTCACAAAACAAGTTCAGGTGAAAATTCTTGACAGGGTACTAAAGGATCTGGGCAGAAAACACTAAGGAAAATCAAAATCTAAAAGGAATTTAAAGAAAAAATGGAATTTTCTTAAGTTTTACAGGAAGACGCAGGCAACCCGTTGTCACAGGTGCGGCCCCGTTCTGTGCAAACGGAAACAGCGCGTCCAAAGACGCACTGTGCAGTACTCAGAGGGTGCGTCCTTCTGGAAAAATGAAGAAAAACCAAATCTAACTAAATCTAAAGCTAAGCCACCCAAATACTAATTCTCACAGTCAAAAACCAGAAAATAAAAATGATTTTCTCAAAGCAAAGTTCATATAAAGGAAAAGACTCTCTCATTAATGGATTCCCCAGCGGAGTCGCCAATTTGTCACACGGAATTTGTCAAGGGTGCGGACACGACTGACCTTCCTAGAAGTCTAAGACATTCTAATGACAAACAAGACAAAATGGAGTGATCTTTCTCTAAATACACCTTTTACAACATGAAAACTACAAGTGTTTAGGCTTACCTTATTCCAAAACGCTGTTGTTGAAGTCCGTTCTTGACGATCCGGATGAGCTCCTCCTTCAAGTCAATTCCTGCAACCACAAACAATCAAACAATTACCAAGCACTTGCATTTCATATAATAAAACATATATTCAACATGCAGACCAAGGAACACATGAAATAACTCATTAACACAAGCTATTGAGAAAAATAAACCAGTTTGTATTAATAACGAAACAAAGAAACTCTTACAACCTGGCCTTGGTGTTGTGCAAGTTCCTCCCAGGGTCCATCAAGGGTTTTCCTCTACTTTGACAAAGCTCACCATCTCCAAGTAGAATCAAGTAAAGACAATCTCTCCTCACAAAGGCTCTAATGGAAGACCTAAATCCTGCAGCATTTACCCAAAGAAAATGTATAGCTCCAACCTCCTCTCCTTCTGGCTCAATGCCTTTATTTATAGTGCTGTAAAGAGGTTATTCAGGTCCACTATCAATGGGATCATCCCCCTCTTTGGGTGGGATAGCTCCCTTATTGATGGGATAAGTTCCCCCTTAATAGAGATACATGAACCAACTGGAGGCGCATCCATTTCATCAAACCGACCTCTAGAATGTTCTAGAAGTAACCACAAGTAACTTTTTCAAGATAAAACTCGCGCATTTTGCCTTTTACAGAGGGACGCACCTGTCCCTTAACATACAGAGCGTCCATGGACGCAGATTTTGTGAACATGGTCAGCGTCCCCGCAGGTAAGGCTAGAGAGAACCTGCGACCCCAGAGATAAACATAGTTTTTACAAGACTTTCTCTCTTCTTTGAGTTTGAGATGGATAACAGAGGCATGAGACTTGCCTAAGAGGGTAGCATGACTGTTGATTTGAGCCATACTAACTGTAAGTAGTCAAGGTGACATTTTTTAGTGTAACAATTATGCAAAAGATATTACATGATCAGCCCAGACAACCAAATGATCTCAACCTGCCCAGTGGGAAATCGGGTATGTTGACCATCTAGTTGCTAAATAACAAATCCCAAATTTAAAAGTTTAGATGAGTTTTAGTAGAACAAGAAGAAAGACCATATCATCAGAACACCTATCACTAGCAAGCCTACAACAAGAGGCTTTCAACATAGAGTAAAACACATTATTCATTAGAAGATTCAATTGGGGTCAGATCCTTTGCACTAGAGCGCGATGGGAATGTAGGAGGGCTACGTAAAATGTTCCTCTCTATTTTATCCAATCTAATGTCTAGTTGAAGCATATGAAATCCCAGGTGTTGTTGATCTATTTTAATTCCATTTAATATCCCTAGAATGCTTGATTGGTCTTGTTGTCATCCATGCAATGCTCTTTCCAACAGTGTTTTGGTCTACCACTATATTAATAATGTTCGAACGTATTGGGTGTGCCTCCCTCTGGTGTAGTCAGGATTAGGGTCTAAGTCATGGAATTCATTAATGAGCTCTATGTATGATGGGGGGCCTTCCTCATTAGCCAATGTAGTTTTCCAATCTTGAATTAGATTGTGGGCCACAACAAGAGTGGTGGCTCTCTATCTATTGGCAAGCTATGTTCCCTGAGTGCTACCATGACCCCCGCCTCGGCCTCAACGAGAGCTGCTCAACCCATAACCTCAAGAACCTCGACCTAAAGTGGCATTGCAGGCCCCATGCAAGGAGGGGTGAGCCATCTTGCCAGACTGGTGTCTTTGTCCCTTATACCTATGTTTAATGTTGTAATAAATAAAATAAGAACTTTCTATTATCGCCAAGTGATGGTTGGAGTCTCCTAAAGGGTGCAAGGAATCGCTGCTTAATCTTACACATCCTGGAGACACTAAGGAATCATCATGGAATTCAATGTTGCACTCATAAAATTGAAATTGGGCCTGAAATTTATGGTTTCTCATACCACTTATTTATTTTCTTCATAGTTGACAACGAAATAGGGTAATCCAAAGGTGTGATTTACACTGACTAGACACGAGGCCCTCTCACCCACCATAAGAAAATGGATCCTTCCCCACAATTTGAAGAATAGAGCAAGTTTCTTGCCAATAGATATGAGAATAATCAAAGTGATTTTGAGTTTCCCCAATGAGAGGGCTCTCAACGACATAACAACTAGTACATAGACATCCTGGAAGGACCAATACCCAATTTTGCAAGAAGCTAGACTAGAGAAAGAATGGGTTGATTTAACAAGGTTCTTATCTATGTCCCATCATGGCTTGTGAGTCAGGCCAACAAAAAATAAAAAGCTACAAAACCCACACCCAAAGCCATTTTTGTCAATATAAAAATCATGTAGGCTAGGATAGAATTATCCCACCCCCTACCTCTCTAGAAAATATTCCAAATGCAAATTCAAAAAGGCACACGATTAGAATGATATTAGTTTCCATTTTCCACTAATCTGCAAATACAAGGTTCTTGATAGGGTAAATAGAATAATAGAGAAAAACATACCCACGAAGAGGTGAGCATGTGTAAATCTCTGGTTTTGTCCCCTTGTTTACATTGGTGAACCTCCACATGTGTTGATAAATCTAAGGTATTAGGATTAGATGATTTCTCTTGAATGATAACTGCTTGTGAATGATTTTTACTTCAATAGATTAAGATCTTTTCTTTACTTTATTATGGTGTTCTTCTTCATCAAACAACTACCAATGCATAAACAATAAAGAGACAAGAGACAAAAAATATAGGCGACCAACCAGGGCCAAAACCTCTCCCACTTGAGAGGAAAACCCAAACAAATTCTTCTTCTTATAGAAGCTTCAATTGGCGAATACCAAGACCAAGACCCTTGACCTACTTTCCACTCCAAGACCAAGATACAAAGCTTCCTCCTCTTCCTTAAGTCAATGATAGTCAAACTGTTGGATGTTTCTTCTTCCTCAACTATCCTTTTGATTTTAGTCCTGTTAGCTCTGCTGAACAAAAAATCAAAAATGGATTCAAAATGCTCTCAAAGGCTGCAAAAATGCTTATAATCATGCCAAAGGATTCATTGATGCTGTCGAAATCCTCAAATTATGGCTAAAAGCTTTCCACCGATGGAAAAAGTTGCAAGAGAAAAGCCCTTTGGTGGGTAGAAATACACTATCGGGAGGCGGAAATACCCCAAAAACTATGTAAAAACCAAGATTATAGGCTTAAGGATCCGCTTCAATCTCAGCCGTTGGATCTGGCCGATCAACGGTCCAGATCGCGTCGGCATATCGCAATCGGAGGAGGCGGGCAGTGGCAGCGACATGAGACTTCGCCGATGAGCGATCGCCGATATCGCATCGGCGTATCGCAATGGAGGACTTACAAAGGGGCAGGTGCAATCGCCGATGGGCCGGACTCGACAGCAATACAATGCTGCATTTTATATTATATCGGGTCCGCGGTGGTCGCCGATATCGCATCGACGCTTTCAAAGGGGCAGGGCCTTTGGCATACATATACCTCTGACTCGATAAGCCGAACCCAATATATGTACAACACTCCATTTCATATTTTTTCAGGTTCACGCCCATATCGTTTTCAATGTTTTTTTTTGTGTATTTTCTTTGTATAAAGAAAATACAATGGAAGCCTTGGCGGGTGCCTATTGCGATGAAGCCCGGACCCGATGGGTTTCCAAAGCAAAATGGTATAATATTTCGGGTCCGCCAGAGCCATTGTTTTATGATTTTGTAGCATTTCTTCGTGTATTCCCAAGTATAAAGAAACAAAGGATCGGCCAGCCTAAGGTATGCATTGCAGCCCAAATGACGGACCCGATAAATGATTAAGCCATGAATGAACCTTTTGAAGTTCAAGTGAAGCATTAATGGGCGGGAATGAATAGTTTGGGCAACATTACTCTGTTTAAAAGCCAGAGCAGTCATATTAAAGCCATTCAATGATTCAGCAGCAGCATTTAATCAACAGTATGGCCGAGGAGGAGCAGGACACCGCCGATCAAATCAGAGCATTCAATGGTTATGGGTTTTACCCATATTTCATTCCACCTGCCCAAAGAAGGACCGCAGAGAGCCAGAGGGAGGCAAATCCATTTACAGCACAGCCAGATTCGTATCAAAGGCCCATTCCTGAATGTAAATGTTGTTGGCCCTCATTTATTGATTCCTGCACGCATAACCAGCAGAGCAATTTTGTAAACAAACTCTATATATACCCAGAACAAAGATGTAATGGATTGATGAGTGTTGGATGAATGAGAGCTTATTGTAGCCTTTTAACTTCTGGAGACTGTTAATACTATGAGACCTGCAGCTTCTGGTCTTGATTTCCATTAATACAAGCTTCTTTTGCTGTCACCTGCTCACTTTTCACTTCTGCTTCTTGTTCTAGGCTGTGCCTGCTTGCATTTATTTGATGTGCTGTGAATGTTTGATATCAGAGGGGCTGTCATCCCACCTCTGTATTATAATTTAGTGGCTCATTGAAATTGTTTGCAGGTTGCTATTGTTATAATAGTAGAGAGTTGTCATCCTCACTGTCTATTGAATAATAGTCATACAGATCCTCTAACTGATTGCAGCTGGCCATCACAGAGCTCTGTGCATCTGCTGGTGCAATCAGTCTTCTCCATCATCACTTTTACCCTAAACCGTGAGTAGTTGGTGGTTGAAAGCCTTGTAGTTTGGGGGTCTTCACCCATGTCTGGGGTAAATCATAGTAGGAGTGGTTATCTGGCTTAAAGGTGCTGCACATCTTCCATTTATCCATCATTTTATCCAACAAAACTGTTGAATTTTTAATGTTCCTGAGCATCACTGATATACAACCTAGGTGAGTTTCTTGGGGTGATAACATTAATTGGCGCCATTGCCGGGGAGAGGAGAATCGAAGCTCAGTTTCCCTGGGAGAACGACACAGCTTCAAACTTTGATGACAGACAAAGTTTTGAACACAGATTTTGGTTGTAATCATCTGTCTGGCGACTCCACTGGAGGAAGGCCATCCTTTGGCGACTCCACATTGAAGTTCTGGCGCAGTTTGTGAGGCATACTAGAAGAAATCCGCAGAAGTCTCCAGCTGTTCCAGTGCCTGACCCTGAAAAGATTGTTAACTCAAAGAAAACATTGCAGAAAGGAGCATCAGGATCAGGTAAGCCCAAGAAATCTTATTTGTCTCTGCATGAGGAGTTTTTAGTTGAAGATACACAATTTGAAGACTTAGAGCCTAGTACCGTTAAGGAAGAAATACCTGCAGAGATTCATAAAGCTCCTTCTCCATTTAGTTCCCCTTTGAATCTGAGTCCGAAGAAGGTTTCCCATACTGTCCAAAACATCCCAATATCTTTCCCATCCATTACATTATCTCCCACTGCTCCATCGGTTAGTATTCTTCCGCATATTCCAAACATGGCAGGACAGCAAGCACCTACTAGGATTGAAAGGATTGTTGCTGCTAGATATGGACCTTTGATATTGCCTACACCTTTAAATGCCATGCCTACAGGAGAATATCAAAAATATATGCCCAAATTTACTGGAACAGAGGGAGTCACAGCAGAAGAACATCTTGAAGCTTTTTACAGTTATGCTGATAATTTAGACATAAGTGAGAATGATGTATGGATGAGAGTTTTTGTCCAGAGTCTTGATGGAGAGGCTAGGAAGTGGTTTAGAGAATTACCCCAAAGATCTATAACAGATATAGAAGCATTAGATGACGCATTTTTGAAGCAATGGGGAGATAAGAAGGACTTGCTGTATTATCATATAGAGTTTGGAAACTTGAAAAGAGAAAAGGGTGAGTCTTTGCCTGACTTCAATAAAAGATTTAATAGAATGTATAGTAAAATACCAGCTGAGGTAAAGCCTACCCCTACTGCTGCCAAACTCACATGTGCCAATGCTTTTGATTCTGACTTTTGCTTATTGTTGAGAGAAAGACGATGTGCTACGCTGGGTGATATGCAAGAGGCAGCCTTGGAGGTGGAATCAAATATTATGGCAACAGAAAAGTTAAAGAGTCAAGGTGACAGAAGAAGGCCGAGAGGTGAGGCTTCTTCTTCCACTGCATCAACTTCTGAGCCTAAGTTAGACAAAATGACCGAAATGATAGAGTCATTGGCTGCTGAAATTTCTAAGTTAAAGGTTGAGCAGACTTCAGGCAAAACAAGGCAACAAAACACATTTGTCCCAAGAAATCCAAACCCATTCAGAAAAGCAAATGAACAGCTACAGATTACGCAAAGGGGTGAAGAAGCAAGAGAAGATCATAAAGTAAAAGCGCCCTTTCAGAATGCAATCATGGAGGGGGAACAGTTTGAAGAAGATGAGGATGAAATTCACTGCTTGGAGGATAAAGGTAGTGCTGCATTTTTAACATTGGCTGAATATGAAGAGTCATTGCTGCGAGAGCAAAACAGCCAGAGGTGGGACAGTGGTGCCGTTCTGCAATCTGGTGAGCAGCAGCAAAGATATAATCTAAGATCCAATGCAAAGAATGTCAAAGAAAATACTGCGCAAGAAGCAGTTGCTTGAACAGTGCCACAGAATAGCAGGCAAAGAAGACCAGCAGCTGATCCTATCACCCTCAGAGCTCCAATTCAAGAGGTAAAAACTGCTGATAAAGTATCCTCTTCTTTTAGTTTTGAGTCAGAAATTCAGAAATTGAAAATATCCATGCCTCTTGTTGAGTTGGTGAAGAATGAATTATTTAGGAAGCCCATCCTTGAAGCCCTTGAGCTAGAGCCTAACCAATCCTCCATTGACTCTGTCAATTTGCAAGACGACAAGCCTGCTATTGTGCTTAGTCCCATGATTGAACCTGCAGATGATACTTCTCCATCTTTCTATGTTTCGTTAACTATCCATGATAAAATCCTCCACAATTTCCTGCTAGACACAGGGGCCAGCCACAATCTAATGCCAAAAACTGTCATGGAAGGGTTAGGCCTTGACATCACTAGACCTTATCATGATTTGTTCTCTTTTGATTCAAGGAAGGTAAAATGCCTTGGATTAATTAAGGATCTGGCTATTACCTTAACCCAGCTGCCCATGAAAAGTATGATGATGGATATAGTGGTGGCTGATGTTCCTCCGAAGTTTGGTATGTTGTTATCTAGAGGGTGGATTAAGAGACTGGGTGGGACATTGCAAAATGATCTATCTTATGCAACTGTTCCAGTGTTTGGAGGAGAAAGCAAGAGGTTATATAGAGAAGCACAGCTGGCATATGTTATTAGTGATGAAAAGAATCCTACAAACCATCCCATATATGCAGTGGATACTGATTTTGGAGCTTGCATCCTCCAAATAGAAGAATCTCAGAAGGCTGCATTGCATATCCGAAAACCAGTAGCTCAGGTTGAGCATGATACAGGTGGTCAGATTTGGGAGATGTTCTTTGATGGAGCATGTACCAAGGAGACTGCAGGAGCAGGGGTGGTACTAGTGTCTCCACAACAAGAAACAGTTCAGTTATCTCTAAAGTTGGTTTTTCAGGTGACAAACAACATAGCAGAATATGAAGCACTGTTGTTGGGCCTTCATGAAGCCAAAGATAGAGGAATAAAAAATCTGAAGGTATTTGGAGATGCTGATCTGATAATTCAGCAAGTAAACAGAACGTTCCAAGCAAAGCATCCAAGGCTGAAAGCTTATAGAGATGAGGTATGGAAAGTCAAAGAGTTCTTTGATTTTTTCTGCATTTCATATATTCCTAGAGCCCAAAATCAGCTTGCTGATTCCCTTGCTGTCTCTGCTAGTTTATTCATCCCTCCATCGCCTCCCAAACTAGTTTATGAGGTACAAATGAAGTATAGACCTTCTGTGCCTGATAATGTCCACCATTGGAAGGTTTTTGATGATTATGATGAGTTAAGTAGGTTCCTTCAAGTCATTGATGAGTTCTCTGAAATGCAAATTGACCAAAACAATGATGCTTTGTTAGAAGATCCCAAGTCCCAGCTTAGAAATAAAATTGGCAAGAATAGCATAGTCCAGCTTCCTAGTAACCATATTCCTAAGGGTCTAATTCCTCTTGAGAGATTGTTTGACCACAATGATGTGCCTTACAAAGCTACCCAAAAAGAAGATCAATCTCAAGTTTGCAAGCATGATATAGGAGGTCCAAGTCAACCCAAATTCATAAATCTGTCCACTAATCTATCTGCTGACCAGAGTGTTGAATATTGCAAGTTAATGAGGCAATTTGCTGATGTGTTCGCTTGGGAGTACAGTGATCTGAAAACATATGACAGGAGTATAATACAACATAAAATTCCACTTGAAAAAGGCGCTACTCCTTTCAAACAGAAGCTGAGATCAATGAACTCTATGCTCCTTCCTCTGGTCGAGAAAGAAATTAAAAAGTTGTTGGCTGCCAAAATTATAGTGCCTCTCAGATATTCTAAATGGGTGGCCAATCTGGTTGTTGTGAGGAAGAAGAATGGAGAAATCAGACTGTGCGTTGATTTCAGGAATCTAAATAAATGCTCCAAAAAAGATAATTATCCCTTGCCCAAAATGGAGCATTTGTTGCAGCAAGTCTCAGGTGCCAAAGTGATGTCTTTCATAGATGGGTTTTCAGGCTTTAATCAAATCGCTGTGCATCCAGATGATCAAGAAAAGACAGCATTTACCACTCCTTGGGGCACGTTCATGTATGAAAAAATGCCATTTGGGCTAATGAATGCTGGAGCCACCTTTCAGCGCGCTATGGATATTGCTTTTGTGGGTGAAAAGGATAAATTCGTGTTGATATATCTTGATGACATAACTGTTTATTCTGGCAGCCATCATGATCATCTACAACATTTAAAAAGGGTGTTTTTAAAATGCAGGAAATTTGGAATTTCACTCAATCCCAAAAAGTCCCAATTTGCTTTGGAAGAAGGGAAACTGTTGGGGCATGTAGTGTCTGCTGCAGGTGTTCAGATTGACCCAGAAAGAGTCAAAGCAATTCAGTCCTTGACTCTTCCAAGATCAAAGAAAGATATACAGTCTTTTCTTGGCAAAATCAACTTTGTAAGGAGGTTCATTCCTAATTTTGCAGAGCTAGTCAAGCACATAACCTCCATGTTGAAAAAGGGAGCAGAGGTGAAGTGGACTGATGCGGCTAGAAGATCTTTTGAGTCCATTAAGATGGCTATTGTGGAAGCTCCCACTTTAATAAGCCCTGATTATAGCAAGGAGTTTCATCTATTTTCATTTGCCTCCAAGGATACCATTGCAGCTGTCCTGTTGCAGCAAGATGAAGTAGGCCAAGAGCATCCAGTTGCCTTCTTCAGCAAAAATCTGAGGGATGCTGAACTAAGGTATGAAATCATTGAAAAGCAGGCTTATGCCCTTATCAAATCTTTGAAGGCTTTCAGAGTTTACATCTTGCACTCCAAAATAGTTGCATATGTGCCTTCGGCTGCAATAAAGGATGTTTTAACGCAGCCTGATGCTGATGGAAAAAGAGCGAAATGGATTGCAAAAATGATAGAATTCAACGTAGAGCTGAAGCCCACCAAGCTGGTAAGAGGTCAGGGGCTTGCTAAACTGTTGGCTGAAGAAAATTGCAGGTCTTTGGACATTGATTTCTTGTTCAATGTAGCAGAAATTGGCCAAATAGAAGAACATGAAACAGCTGAAACGCAGAAAGGACAGTCAGTGGCCGAGAACCTAGCTTCATGTAGCTGGTATGCTGCAATAATTAATTTCCTGCTAAAGCTAGAAGTTCCTTCAGAATTTTTTCAAAGTCAAGCAAGAACGTTAAAGCTCAAGGCGACAAAATATTGCATCAATGGTAGCTTGCTTTATTGGAGGGATCCATCTGGAGTGCTTTTAAGATGCCTGGATAAACAACAGTCAATAGTAGTTATGCAGCAGTTCCATGACAGCATGTGTGGAGGACATCATTATTGGAGAACTATAGCCCAAAAGATTCTCAGAGCCGGGTATTATTGGCCCTCTTTATTTTCTGATGTATTCACTTTTGTTAAATCTTGTGACAGGTGCCAGAGATTTGAAGGTAAGCAGCAGTTGAAATCCCTACCCCTAAAGCCAATCATTGCAAAAGGACCTTTTCAGCAGTGGGGTTTGGATTTCATTGGTGAAATCAACCCACATTCTAGTGGCCAGCACAGGTGGATATTAGTCGCCACTGATTATTTTACAAAATGGATTGAACCAATCCCAACAAGGAAGGCTGATCATAATGTGGTAATGAAATTTTTATCAGAAAACATTTTCAGCAGATTTGGTTGCCCACATAAGCTTATAACAGATAATGCAGCAGCCTTCAAGGCTAAGGAGTTCGTGGAAATGTGTGATTCAATGGGCATTAAACTGGTTTATTCCACCTCCTATTACCCCCAAGGGAATGGTCTAGCAGAGTCCTATAATAAAAGTCTGATAGGATTATAAAGAAGTTGTTAGAGGAAAATAAGAAGAATTGGGATGCCAAGCTCAAATATGCACTTTGGGCAGACAGAGTGACCATAAAAAGATCTACAGGCTGCTCTCCTTTCAAGCTGGTATATGGTACTGATGCTATTTTTCCAATTCAACTTACCCTCCCTGTGGCAAAGTTGCTCCAAACAGCGCATAATGAAGAAGATGATATGGCCAATAGAATCACTGATTTAACAGAATTATATCAGATCAGAGAGCAGCTGATTGAAAAAGCTACAGCACATCAACAAAAGGTCAAGGAAGCCTTTGACAAGAAGACAAAAAGAAACAATTTTCAGGTTGGGGATCTGGTCATGAAATGGGATGCTTTTAAAGAAAAGAAAGGCAATCATGGGAAGTTTGATGCTCTCTGGACAGGCCCTTTCATCATTTCACATATTCAAGGGAACAATACCTTCATACTGAAAAGTATGGGAGGAGAACCAGTCTTTGATGGCCCAGTTAATGGGCGGTTTCTGAAGAACTATGTGATTTAAGGTCTTTTGGCCTTAAAAGCTGTAAATATTCTGCTTTTATCAGTTTTTAGTGTAGCTGTAATAGACTCCATGCCCAATGGAACACTAGGAATTTTGGCTAATTTGTTTGCTGTTGGAAAGGCATTGATCTGCAGGTTCTTGAGACCTCACAGGGAGGATCTCATCCCCAGAAGGAGCCAGTGTTAGCTTTGCTGAACAAAAAATCAAAAATGGATTCAAAATGCTCTCAAAGGCTGCAAAAATGCTTATAATCATGCCAAAGGATTCATTGATGCTGTCGAAATCCTCAAATTATGGCTAAAAGCTTTCCACCGATTGAAAAAGTTGCAAGAGAAAAGCCCTTTGGTGGGTAGAAATACACTATCGGGAGGCGGAAATACCCCAAAAACTATGTAAAAACCAAGATTACAGGCTTAAGGATCCGCTTCAATCTCAGCCGTTGGATCTAGCCGATCAACGGTCCAGATCGCGTCGGCATATCGCAATCGGAGGAGGCGGGCAGTGGCAGCGACATGAGACTTCGCCGATGAGCGATCGCCGATATCGCATCGGCGTATCGCAATGGAGGACTTACAAAGGGGCAGGTGCAATCGCCGATGGGCCGGACCCGACAGCAATACAGCGCTGCATTTTATATTATATCGGGTCCGCGGTGGTCGCCGATATCGCATCGGCGCTTTCAAAGGGGCAGGGCCTTTGGCATACATATACCTCCGACCCGATAAGCCGGACCCGATATATGTACAACACTCCATTTCATATTTTTTCAGGTCCGCGCCCATATCGTTTTCAATGTTTTTTTTTGTGTATTTTCTTTGTATAAAGAAAATACAAAGGGAGCCTTGGCGGGTGCCTATTGCGATGAAGCCCGGACCCGATGGGTTTCCAAAGCAAAATGGTATAATATTTCGGGTCCGCCAGAGCCATTGTTTTATGATTTTGTAGCATTTCTTCGTGTTTTCCCAAGTATAAAGAAACAAAGGATCGGCCAGCCTAAGGTATGCATTGCAGCCCAAACGACGGACCCGATAAATGATTAAGCCATGAATGAACCTTTTGAAGTTCAAGTGAAGCATTAATGGGCGGGAATGAATAGTTTGGGCAACATTACTTTGTTTAAAAGCCAGAACAGTTATATTAAAGCCATTCAATGATTCAGCAGCAGCATTTAATCAACAGTATGGCCGAGGAGGAGCAGGACTCCGCCGATCAAATCAGAGCATTCAATGGTTATGGGTTTTACCCATATTTCATTCCACCTGCCCAAAGAAGGACCGCAGAGAGCCAGAGGGAGGCAAATCCATTTACAGCACAACCAGATTCGTATCAAAGGCCCATTCTTGAATGTAAATGTTGTTGGCCCTCATTTATTGATTCCTGCATGCATAACCAGCAGAGCAATTTTGTAAACAAACTTTATATATACCCAGAACAGAGATGTAATGGATTGATGAGTGTTGGATGAATGAGAGCTTATTGTAGCCTTTTAACTTCTGGAGACTGTTAATACTATGAGACCTGCAGCTTCTGGTCTTGATTTCCATTAATACAAGCTTCTTTTGCTGTCACCTGCTCACTTTTCACTTCTGCTTCTTGTTCTAGGCTGTGTCTGCTTGCATTTATTTGAAATGCTGTGAATGTTTGATATCAGAGGGGCTATCATCCCACCTCTGTATTATAATTTAGTGGCTCATTGAAGTTGTTTGCAGGTTGCTGTTGTTATAATAGTAGAGAGTTGTCATCCTCACTGTCTATTGAATAATAGTCATACAGATCCTCTAACTGATTGCAGCTGGCCATCGCAGAGCTCTGTGCATCTGCTGGTGCAATCAGTCTTCTCCATCATCACTTTTACCCTAAACTGTGAGTAGTTGGTGGTTGAAAGCCTTGTAGTTTGGGGGTATTCACCCATGTCTGGGGTAAATCATAGTAGGAGTGGTTATCTGGCTTAAAGGTGCTGCACATCTTCCATTTATCCATCATTTTATCCAACAAAATTGTTGAATTTTTAATGTTACTGAGCATCACTGATATACAACCTAGGTGAGTTTCTTTGGGTGATAACAAGTCCCTTGGTTTAGCATTGCACTTCTCGGCCCTATTTCAGAAACCCTAGTTGTAACACCTTGTTACCACTTTGCTTGAATGGGGAGACTTCCTTCTACACTTTGGCTTGATGGTTGCAATGTCTTGAATCGACTTCTAGAGTGAACTTACCAACCTCGACCCTTCCTTGCAGCAGACAGTAATACTCTCAGCCTTTCCTGTAGCAGATGATGCCTCTCTTCTTTGCATGTGTGACAAGAAATAGCCCTAAAACAGATCCAAAGTAACACCAAAGACTTCACTCTTCCTTCCCTTCTCTTCACTGGTCATGAGGCTCCTTTCCAAGTGTTTTTCACACTCCTTATTGCAGACTTGCTTGACTAAATTCTTTTGTGTTCAAATGAGAGTCGAGTTGCCTATTTATAGTGTTTTGTCCATCAAATAAGCTGACTTGAGTTGTGGGTGATCCGACATGTCCTTTTGGAGATCATCTTGAGGTCGAATTCTTGGAGGAGCTTGAGCTTGGTCTTGGAGGGCCTTTTTACTCTTTCATTGACTCATATACAAATGTAACATGCCCAAGAAGGGTCCTTCATACATGACATTGACTCAATTTGATTTTTATGACTTGATGAAAAAACCTAAAGGCTGACAATGGGAACCTTAACTAAAATAAAATTTCTTGATTGTGAAACCCATGATTCAAGCATTAACAAAATAAATTTATTTTCTTATTTACATCAACTACATAAAATCATAATTACACATGTCATTATGAAGACTTACACTTTTCAACAGTCCCTCTTAACTAGGGAGGTATTCTTAATCCATACAAGGTACTTCGACATTCTCAATCTAAAGAATTCTCATAAGAAGAGTTGGATTGGTAACCCATATGTATAACATCATATCAACCAACATTTTCATGTAGCAAGGCCTTGACTAATAGCTCTATCTCTCCACAAGATCTTAGCTCAATGCTGGCGATACCAATGATGTATAAACACCCTCATCATTGTCTCTCTCAGAACATACTCCACTCGGGTTCTCTCAGAGTATATTTCACTAGGACTATTCTTATCTTGGATTCCCAGTCCTCAAAGAATATCGGTCATCTACAACCACTCTTATCTATGATGCCCTAACTCATCCTCAATGAGTATCAGATGCCATATGTTTATCTAATCCTTCATTTTGTCTTCCCAAGTGAAGACAAGAATGATGTGTCTATCTCTCCCTCTTAATTAGGGAGGATATATCTATTCCAAAGAAGGAATGTACCTAAGATCCCTCTTGGCTTCGGAATTTACTTCCAAGTTTCTACCAAGTTAGAAACTTGTTTTGTAGTCTCCCTCTTAGCTAGGGACCTACAAAAACTCCTTAAGTGGAGATTATGGGACAATCAACTGCTTGAAGTACTCCTCCTCACGATGTCATTAAATTCTTTTCTTTATTCAAGAGTATTCATGTTTTGGGACTTCTTCTTAGGGCATATACCATCTATCACTTTCATCCATGATTTATTCATGTCATTATTCCTTTCATCAAAAAGTGATCGATCAGTGCATATCTAGCCTTCCTTCATGCCATGTTTCCTTAAGGATCTTTCATCCTACTACATGGACATCATAGGTGGAAGATATCCGTATATCTTCCCTTGGAAGCCCTGCTCAATCCCATCTAGATATCATCTACATATAAAGGAATGAACATCAAATAAAAATTATCTTTGTGATGGTCTTTCATCATGACATCTTCTTGTCTGCATCAGCATCCTGCATACACATCGACACATCTCCAAAAGATATATATTGTCAAGGGTCTCTTTCTTCTTCACACTTCATCAGAGTCTTCATATCTTTCATGGAGATATCCTAGTCAAATCTCCCAGTACTCAGATGTTGATTTCCTTTTCCATAGTTGCATATTTCATGATCGCTTCCTTTCTTTCTTCACGCATTTCCTTCTAGGAACTTATAGTCATAGTTCCTCCAATTTTGTCAACTAGTACCTCATATTTCATATGAGGACATACTATGTTGTTTGCATCTAGAAAAAGTGTGACCTATGCCTTCCTGCATCTTTTCAAGGGAGGAGATCCTTTCTTTTGATCATGCTCTCAAGATAGAGCATCTATCCATGTTACCTGAAACCATATGACATGGCTCTACAATATCGAATGTAAGAATACATGCCTCATTTTCCTTTATGTCATCTATACTTCCTTTAGCAGCTTCCTTGATTGAAATAAATTCAATCCCTTGATCTGCTTCACCTATTTGGTCATCATACCATCTTGCCATGAATTCCTACAAGATGGAATTCTTGATGAAACACTTGCTTCCTGGGTGAACCTTCTGATGATATTCCAATAGAGGATCTATAGTATCCTCATCCAACAGAGGTTTCCTTTTGTCTGATGTATGATGAGATTTGTGCTATATGACCTTTTTCTTCTTCATAAGTTCCACTTATGCTTCTAATGAGTTTACCAATAGCTATATACTTCCATAGGTGACTGTCGTAGACTTCAACTGTCTTCCATGCTTTTCTATGATGATGTCACGAGCTCTTTCTTTTAATGATTTTTATGATGCTATGATGCATCCTATCATTTTCCTCAGTGATTTATGATAGGCATATATTACAACAGAAAACTTGAAAATAGGAACTTGAAAAGAACTAGGTGAGGAAGACTATCTCAATCATAGTAGAGATCTCTTACTTCCTCTTTCTTGGACTTCTTCTTTTCAATTTCCTCCACTTCTTCTGTGATATGGGATTCTTCTATACCTCTTTTTTTATTGTCCTTATTAACCTTAGGACAATATCTTTTGTAATGCCCATATTCTTGACATCCATAGCATTGAACCTTAGCCATGTTCCTTCTCTTTTTCTCAGGACCAAATTTCCCAGATTTTCCTCTTTTATTTGTCATAGAAACATATGCTTGATTTTGATCACTTGATCCCACATAAATTTTAGCCTTCAACATGGTTTCTTCAATCTTACATAATGAACATAGATCTTGGAATGAATTAGATTCTTTATTCCCATAGATGCTTGAAGTAAAGTTACCCCATTCCTCTAGTAGTGAATTTAGTACTATAGTGGTCATCTCCTTGTCATACATTATTTCTCCCAGATCTTGAATTTGATCCCTTATCTCAGATATCCTCATAAATTATGAGGTTATTCCTTCTTCTTTCAATATATTTAGATCTTATAGTTCTTTCCTTAGAGAGAAAACTTCTATTGCAGTGCTTATAGAAAACAACTCTATCAATTTGTCATATATTTCTTTTGAGGTTTCGAGTTTAGATACATATGGAATGAGGGGATCCTTGATGGCTTCTATGAGAATCCTTTGAGCCCTCACTTCCCCTTTCATAAACTATGCAAGTGCTTGAGAATCTTATTTTGCTGGTTTGGTGGTAGATCCTTTGACATGATCCATGACCTAATTTTCAATGAGATTCATATTTGTCCTTTTCTTCCATGCAAGATAGTTTGAAGACCCAACCAATTTGTTGCTTTCCTTGCAAAAAGGCGTTTTTCCAGATTCAAATGTAGACATAAATATACTTACTTGATGAGATGCTTCTTCTTCCACTTGTTTCCTCCTTGAATTTGATGAAGATATAGATGATAGAGAACTTATCCTTGATGAAGATAGTCCTCCTCAAGAATGATCCTTGACTCCTCAAAGAGGGAGGTCACTTTGGATCCTTTGATGGTGATGTCGTTGTTGTTGGTGATTAGTAATGACTTCTTTATGATGTCTTGATTCTTCTTGGATGATATTCATCAATGGTAAGGTCCTTTATTCAACGAAGAGGAGATGATGTTATTTCTTTAACGAAGATGATGACAACATCCTTGATCTTGATTCAACAAAGAGGAGATGATGTCTTTGCTTCAATGAATGTGATGACAAATTCCTTGATTTTGATTCTTGTGGATGAATAGTCTTTAAGATACTTGTAGGCTTCTTCAATTTTATTAGGCTCATTACGGTCTTTTGAGGATCCAAAGACTTCTCTTGGTGTAGACTTCTTCTACATTCTAGGGTTTTGATACTTCTTTGCAGATCTAGACTTTAAGATAATCTTCTAGATTTTCCTTGATGCCTTTCTTGAGATTTTGATCCTTGAATGCTTGAGTGTCCCTTGATTAGATGATTGTCCTTGATTTTGTCACCTTAGCTCTGATACCATGTTGAGAAATCTAGGGTATTAGGATTAGGTGATTTCTCTTGAATGATAAATACTTGTGAATGCTTTTTAATTCAATATATTAAGACCTTTTCTTTAGTTTATTATGGTGTTATTCTTCATCAGACAACTAACAATGCATAAACAATAAAGAGACAAGAGACACAAAATATAGGCAATCAGCCAGGGCCAAAACCTCTCCCACTTGAGAGGAAAACCTAAACATATTCTTCTTCTTATAAAAACTTCAATTGACAAATACCAAGACCAAGACCCTTGAACTATTTGCCACTCCAAGACCAAGACACAAAGCTTTCTGCTCTTCCTTAAGTCAACAATAGTCAAACTATTGGTTGCTTCTTCTTCCTCGGCTATCATTTTGATTTCAGTTCCTTGGTTCAGCACTACACTTCTCGACCCTATTTCAAAAACCCTAGTTGCAGTGCCTTGTTACCACTTCTCTTAAATGGGAATACTTCCTTCTACACTTCGGCTTGATGGTTGCAATGTCTTCTCCTTGAATTGACTTCTAGAGTGAACTTACCAACCTCGGCCCTTCCTTGCAGTAGAAAATAATAATTTTGGACTTTTCTACAACAAATGATGCCTCTCTTCTTCGCACATGTGACAAGAAATAACTCTAAAAAAGATCCAAAGTAACACCAAAGACTTCGGTCTTCCTTTCCTTCTGTTCGCTGGTCATGAAGCGTCTTTCCAAGTGTTTTTCACACACCTTATTGCAGACTTGCTTGACCAAAATATTCTGCACTCAAATGAGAGTCAAGTTGCCTATTTATAGTGTTTCATCCATCAAATAAGCTAACTTGAGTTGTGGGTGAGCTGGCATGTCATTTTGGAGATCATCTTGAGGCCGACTTCTTGGAGGAGCTTGACGTTGGTCTTGGAGGGCCTTTTCATTTTTTTCATTGATTCATATACAAATGTAACATGTCCAAGAAGGGTCCTTCATACATATGATTGACTCAATTTGACTTTTATGACTTGATGACAAAACCTAAAGGTTCACAATGGGAACCTTAACTAAAATAAATTTTCTTGATCATGAAACCCATGATTCAAGCATCACAAAAATAATTTTATTTTCTTCTTTATATAAATTACATAAAATCACAATTACAAATGTCATTATGAAGACTGGACCTAGTTACACTTTTCAACAACATGCAGCTAAATGTTCTCCTCCCCATCGACCTACCAAACTACCCGACCACCCTCAAGATTGTTGTCTATAACCAGTAAAGGAATGCCAACAATGTATTTCACCCACCTCTTGTCATGATCTCGCTTAAGTTTTAATTTATCTCTTTTATTTGAAGTAAATGATGCATGCAACTGCTTGTATGGGGGTGGCCATGCCACCCCTTCCATTCATTGTCATTTATCATAATTTGTACTGCCTAGTCCAAGATCCCAATGGATCATTCATTCCTCCTCTCACCTCCATCAGGGAATATATGAAGTTTATATTGAAATATATTAGTTAACAGGAATATTCATGGGTGAAAATGTGAATATGGTTTACACTTGTCGGCCAAAAGTGGCGATGAAATTCCAAAATTTTACTCTTTTATCAAATTGAAGCCCTCAAAATTCATATAAACTTTGTAAATTTTGATTTGGAGTCAAAATACAAATTGTGGAGAATTATGTTGTTTTCATAGTTATATTTTTTGCAAAACAAATTATTGACATATAATATGTCAAATTTCCATTAAATTAAATGCTCATCCTTGCAATTTGTTGCACATGTTAATAGGTATATGTGTGTTCACGTGCAATAACATAGTCTAAAATGTATAATTACTATATATAGATATAGATATAGATATAGATATAGATATAGATATAGATATAGATATAGATATAGATATAGATATAGATATAGATATATATATATATATATATATATATATATATATATATATATATATATATATATATGAGCATGATCTACACACAGAGAACTAAGTTATGCATATTAAAACTTTATTTTTTATGCAAAATTATATTTTTTATTATTTTTCGAAGTTGGTGAATTAATATTTGAATTGCATTTTTCAGACACGTGTTCACATATGTATTTTTTTCTACTATTTAAATAAATTCAAAAAACAAGAGTACCCTTTTGAAGAGGACTCGTAATAAATATGGTCAGTATATTTTGAAATTTTTTCGTTTGCATATTTTATGTTATTTAATTTTTATTCAATCTTTTTGAAACTGGCAAAATTGGTTTTAAGCATAACGTTTAAAATAAATTAAATGAAAAATATCATATGAATTCAAAAATGTCAAACTCATATGCCATTGGATAGAGGATTCCTTCATGAATCCAACATGATCAACTCTTCCACCTATGGACAAATATTTCGTTAAGCCTGTCAGGCTACAAGATGGTGTTGTAGAGAAATCTGTAAAACGGGAGCTAAAACTCTATATTTTAGGCCCTCGACATCTTGATTGAGCACTTAAAAATATCAATCGAGTGCTTAAGGTAAAATTTGAAATAGCTTGATTGAACATGTAGCTCGATCAAGCCTCTTTTTTCATTGAAACAATTGCTCGATCGAGCCCCTAAGTAACCACAAGTTACATAGGAGCTTGATCAAGGTTTTTTTCTATTGCTCATTCGATAAAAAATATTTAAGCCCTCAGATAGCTTGATCGAGGGTTGAAATATTTCTCGATCGAACAGTTAAAAAGCATTTGATCAAAGCTACTTTTCTTCACCCTAATGCCCACGTGCTTGCCAAAAATTGTAAACCACCTCCGTGGGTAGCCCCTCATATTTTTATTCAAACCCTGTATTGAAATATTTATAAGGTAAATATAAGTTGTTTTTTAACTTTCAATTACCTTATTTCCTATAGTTGGTATAAAATATAGACAACAAAATAGTTTATTTATGGCATTAAGAGTGAAAGTGAAATATTTTTACCACATCCCTTACAAACTAGTTTGTAATATTAAAAATCTAACCAAATATGTATATCCACTTATGGTTTTATTATAGTCAACATTTATTTTTTATTTATGGTATATATATTTATTTTAGAGAACAAGTGTCAACTCCAAGTTGACCATGGATGGAATCGCACATCGCCCAAATGCTAGGTTGTTGAATGCTACCAAGTATTCAAAGCAATAAAAACTCTACCGTTGAAAACCTTTTCTTAAGTTTTGGACTCAAAATGGGCTTTGCATCTTAAAAGAATTGGTCCCTGCCAGCTCTTGGTAGATCGAGAGTTAAGATGAATCTATGTTAGTTAATAGAATAATCTAGTTTTTCTAAGTTTTGACTCTTTTCTAAGCACAATTCAAATACTTAAGGGAACTTATATATTCAAAAAAGTGATTTAACTAATGAAAAATTACAACATATCCAAACATTATATCATCATTCTAACCAAAAGAGAGAAAAGAAAGGAAAAAAGAAATTTAAAATAATTACATTGATTTATTAATTTATTTTTTTAAATCTTATAAAATTAAATAATAAAACAATTTAAATAAAAATTAATCGACAATTAATAAGTTAATTTATTTAAAAATATATATATTTAATTTAATAGAAATTTTTATTAAACATTGTATTGTATTTCATCAATATTTTTTAATTATAAATTTTATTTTTAAAAAATTTAACTTGTATAAATAAAATTTGTATATATTGATATAATTTTAACAAATTAGAACATAATTCAATTTTTTGAAAACCAATAAAAACTTAAATTAATAATATCTTCTTATTTTCTCATTCCACGAAGGAAAACAACATGCACTCACTACAATAATGATAAGAATAGTTATTGAAATATCAAACACGTTGACATTCTATTAAGAACAAGCCTACATGGGAATAAACCTTGCCGAGTTAACAAGTCAAAGGCTATCAAAGTCTCTCCACATATTGAAGAATTGATTTTTGGAAAGGATGTTACGTTGGATAGAGTCTCTGGGCTTTGCAAATGTGCTCTAGTTGGCCGTTGTGAATTTAGTGCTACTAATATGTGTAAAGTAGAGGAGTGGGTATATAAGAATTGGGTTACACTAGTATAAATGTGGCCAAAATATGACGTAGTCAAATATGTGACTTATTGGCGTCAATTATTCAACACATTGGTGCTCAATTTGTCGCTGACATTGTGTCGAATAGTTAACATCGGATATTCGATGGTACAAATGTTGATTATCTGACACAAAAAAATGGTCGAAATTGTCATATAAAAACCGACGTTTTCAAGTCAGTTTTGCAATGCTGTAATTCGTCGGATATCCGACACATGAAATATTTAATATGCGATAAGTCATGTTGTGTTCCGTTGCCCCAAACTTGCAAAATTGCGACAGTTTTCTATTGGATATTTGACAATTCGTTAGTTTATTCTGAAGGGAAAAACCAACATTTTGGCATCATATAATCGACGGTTTACCTAGATTGTGCGACACCATTGTTATCTCTCTGATGCTCCCTTCTGTCGGTATGGAGCAACCCATTCGACGCATCAAGATCGAATAAATGACATGACATTAAATTAGTTCTATGGGAGTTTTAAATATCACACTCGCCATTCCATCTGTATGGGGTACATATTCTGACAATGTCGCGTCAGATATTCGACGGATAACAGTTCTATCCCGTAGGAGTGTCATATGTCTGATGCTTCATTTCGTTGGTTGTGTGTTGACTATCCGACGATTTGAAGGGAGTGTCATACAACTAACGCTTCGTTACGTCAATTTTGTGTCGATTATCCGATGATTATGTTGATTGATAAGAATCGAATATTCGATGGCTAGCATATTCCGTCAAATATTCGACGAAAGTCTGCATATTAAAAAATATATATTTAATTTCACAACTTTTTTATCTCAATCATTGTTACTTTTAGGAATTTTATTACTTCAATCAATACAACAATCTTTGTTATAAGTCCACCTTGCAAGCTCCATGGTATATATTATGCAACTATAAGATAACTTGATGAGTAAATTTGTTATATGGTCACATGCCTATTTTATAAAGTTATGTAGCCTTAGGCTAATTCTGTAGCACATTATGTTATGCAATGATATCCCTCTTAAACCTTAATGTTTCATGATTTATGGCTATTCCATACCATGATGTAACATTTGAGTATATTAATGATTTGATTCTTGACCAATTCATGACAAATTTGGCATTACCTCCCAAATTAATCAATAGCTTCAAGTTTGAGAATGGAAAACTACTTCTTTATCAAACCTTCATCAATAGAAAATCTTCCAAATATAGGCATATAAAAATGCAAGGCTTGGTAAACAAGTATGAACTAGATAACACATAGGCCATAAGAGCCAACTCAATTGTTATGAATATTTTCACATGACCTAGTTGGCTTAGTTTTCTTGAAAAATTCAAAGGCTTTGACATGAAAATTTCTTTGGAGTTTGCTCAAAATTTCAATGGAGCATGAGCCCTAGTTTGAAAACTATCCATTATCATTACAAAGGAGTCCATAAGCTTGATAAACAACCTCCCTCAACAGGGAGAGATGTGGTCAAATAACATCAAAATTCTAATTGAAAATTAGGCTTAGTTCCTTGAAAAACCCTCTCTATTCCTAGACTTCTAGAAGGGAATTTATGGGGATGTGTTATCTCAACCATGGAATTACATAGATTTTTCCATCCATAAGTTTTTCATGTATGAAAGTAGCTATAGTATGACCTACCATTACCATATATGTATTTTGATGGATCTTAAGGAATGAAAACTATTAAATATGTTATTTTATCTTCTTAGAAGTCTAACAAAAATGGTCGTGATTATTAGAAAATGGAAGAACCATGATACAAGGTTGTATCACCATGGACCCATTAAAATTATAATCTCAGCTGAGTTAGAAATATTAAACATTTAGTGGGAGTATTTTTGTCAAGTGTATCTGGACTAAACGCAGATATAGGGCTTCATCACCAAAAGGACTTGTTGAGTCACCTACCCTAAAGGACACAAACCATTGCAAATGTCTACAATTCCTCATCCTGAAAACAAAGTTAAAGTTTAAAAAACAAACTCTAATTAAAATATGGTAGGTGGGGTCCCCTTGTTGGCCCTCAAATTTGACTGTTTTTCACCATGCATTTTTCATCTATCTATCATCCCTTACCATCATACACTGGTCATTTTCCCATATTATTGCCTCTTATTATACTTTAAGGTAAAATAATTATGTCTTTCGACTTTTAGAATTTTTAGTAAAAATTTGGTATTAAAAATTATTTTGACTAGAACATAATTTCCCATAATGGCTCCATGGAAGTCGTATGTGCAGGACACCTAGGTGGAAACTGAAGACATATTTGGAAAGTATGGGAACCAAGCATGGATAGGATCCTATTGGCATAGTCCAAATGAGTCAGAATAGGCCTGGTCAACGCTGGTCAAACTTGACCAGTCACCCAGAAATCCCTGATTTAAGGGGCAGTTTTGTGATTTTGTGGGATCCTACCATATTTTGTGCAACAAAGGGAACGAGTTTGACCTGATTAGATAGATTAGGACTCTTACAGGTTGTTACAACCATTTTAGTTGACTTTGTTATACTTGTGGCTTATTTAAGCACAACTATTCAACACTATGAACTTATGTATTATGACTATTGAGACTTCTTTACTTCTGAATATAATTTGAAGAACTTGTCTTATATTTTCTTGCTATTCTTACTATGGGATGTGATTGCTGATCTACTGTAGCTGATAGTTTCAAGTGTACCAAGAAAAATGTGGAGTGCCCCCATTCTGAGCTTAGTACACTGCAATGTAATTTTTGTGTATAATTGTGAATATCTTAGTTTGGTGAATATTTCCTTTACATTTTCTTGTGAATATTTTCTGAGTAGATTCATTATATGCCATGATCATTTATATTTTTGGAATGATTTCCTTTCAGTAATTGATTTAAGTAAGGGAAGGTCAACCAAGGCATCTAAGTTAGATCATCTTCCTCCTTGATTAAGAGATGAATTGGAAATTGTGTTTATGCATTTAATCTTTACTGCTTTCTTGATTTGGTTATGTTATGATTTATGGTGGAACTGATCTTGTTAGAATAAGGATAATGAGGAAGGACAACCATGAACTCTAAGTTAGAGCCTCTTCCTCATTGGCTATGCTCCACAAAGACTCATTGCACTCTTGCTTCTAGATTAAAATTTTAATGATTTCTTTTCAAGTGATTTCTATTTGTAATATGCATTTCCATTATTTTCATCTAAACAACTACTTCCTACACTAGTTTAATCTAAGATTCCATATACTTTGGTTTTCTTCTAAGTTTACCAACCCGGATTGATAAGTAAAATAGATTCTGTAATTCAACTCCATAAATTAGACTGACACCCGTGCCCCTTGGTGTAATAAGGAGATAAATTTGCAGTTTTGTCTTATTTTTGTTGCTATAAGAAATTTCATATTGCTTGTATGTGTTATGTGTGATTGCAACACAACATTAAAGGTGGAAAGTTGAAAAAATGTCCTTCCAAACAAAGACATCATATTATCATCATAAATTAAATTGTTTATATGACTATTTCAACATTCAACAATATGAAAAACTTATGTTAGAAACTCCATGAAGTCACAATGTTTCCATAAAGCAAATATATCATCAGAAATGGTAGTTGCTACTTCAAAAATAAAAATGGTTTCATTTTTAATGTGTTTGATGATTAAGAGCCTCTTATGATGACTATGAATAACATGAGTTCAGGACATTAAGGCTCAAAAGTTTGAATGGATTTGCATCCATTCTTTGCAAATTTTAAAAAGGGGTCATTGGGAAAAAGGTTTGGTGGTTAATCCATCAACAATTCTTACCACATCATGTTGATTATGAAATACTCAAACTCCAATCTTATCATATAATAAGGCACATTATATACCAAACATATGTGATATTGTAAATTATAAGTCTTGACTCTTGGTGTTTAGCACATTGAAAGGGTAATGAAACATGTTTGTTTGACAATAGCTCAAACCCTGAATATATGGTAAGGTCTCAAGAATAATACAATGCATGTGGCACAAATAAATTTATACAACGTGATATATATTGCAATGGAAATGATGTTTGGTTTTTTACATGATATTTGGAAACCATTTTTTGCATATAGTAAACCTTTGATTAAATTATACAACCCATATGGTATCAATGTATAGATACAACAATCTGAGGAATTTAATGGATAAGACATGCTCCAAAATAGGAGCCACTTCAGGTTGTCCACCATACATGGTAATTGGTGAGCTCCATTATAGTTCATATCTTAACCACAAAGAGGTAGCTTAGCTTAGCAAAGTTTTCATGGTGAGGATTATGCCCAAACTAAACTACATATTTGTCACAAAATTTTCCATGAGAGTCTGCAACAAGGAGGGTCAAGTAGGCTTAGATAAATTCCTTAGCAATAACCTCTATAAAACCCACGAAAAATCTCAAATAAATCCTCCAAAAGTGTCTCGAATCAGCTACAAGAAGGGCTCAAAAGGGACTACTGAAATCATCCAACGAAGATTTCTAAATAGGCCCAAAAAGGTAGATCTACAAAGCTTACACACTATCATAGTCACTCACTTCCAGATTAGTTTCAGGAGAGTCAAATAGGCCTTAAAACTCTCCCACAAATTGTCTTAGCTGGAAAAGTGTGCCAAGAGGAAAAGAGCTAGTGTGAGCCTCACGAGCCACCGAATTTGGGATAGGAAGACCTATAAAATTTGGCATTGTCTTGATAAACACAACATAATAATAATGATGATGGACTGATCTAATATCACAATAATTGTCAATGTAATAAGAGAAAACATTTAAAATAATCCCTAATTTTGTTTGCCCTAGTTTTCTCAACATTGTATCAAAGCTAAGGTTGTGTGTATAAGGGAAAAGTAGAAGGTCACTAGAGGCTACAATATTGGAACATTAGGGGAATTTTGGGGTCTAAAATGGGCCTCCTAAGAAAAATGCACAACCAAAAAAAACTTTATAAGAACCAATAGGATTCAAGATGATTATGTCAACCATGGGGGATGATTCACCATTTTTGGAGCAAAAAAGTAAAAAGATTAAAAAATAATAAAATAATAAAACTATTTTTTAACTCGTATTCAACTTATCTCCCTAAGGTTTTACTCAAGTTTAAAGCGTGAGTACTCATTGGATGCAAAATTTAACTCCTCATCTAAGGAGTAACCATGTTGCATACTTTCGATGGACCCTCCTACACGAAAATGAGAAATACATGAAAAAGCGTGATTGCAATAATGTTTTTCATGTATTTCTCATTTTTTGTGTAGTAGAGTCCATCAAAAGTATGAAACATGGGTACTCCTTGGATGAGGAATCAAATTTTTCATCCAACGAGTGTTTCCTCTCGAAATTTGAGTAAACCCATAAGGAGATAAGTTGAAAATACGAGTTGAAAATATAGTTTTTCTTTTTTTCCCTCTAAAATTTGATGATGTAAACTAATATTATTTTATTATTTCCACTATTATTTTATAATTTCCTTAGGAGGCCCATTTTAGACCTCAAAATTCCCCTAATGAAGAATCCATTCCTCCTAGGCCAAGATCCTAGAGAAGGCTAGCCTCAAAGTATGGGCACATTATCAAGGCATAGTCACCATATTTAGAACTCAAGGCAACGAAGAAGTTATAGAGCATTGTAGCTTTATTTTAAGGGTCCAAGAAGCATACTCTCAAGCTATTGGAAAGGCGAACCCATCTCAAAGAATATTGAAGTCTTATGCAACATAATTAACCTTATTCCAAGTGTTAAGAACTTTGAACTGCATATATCAAAGTGTGATTTTTTATCTCTACTTCAAAGAGGCCGAAGGCCTAATTCATTAGCTCTAAGGAGGCCGAGACATTTGGGAAAGAGAGTGAGCTTCTAGACCTTGATTAAGACTATTTTCACCATCTCATGAAGTCAAACTTATAGTAACAACCTTAGATCCAAAGTTCTGGGCATTTTTGTGGGCCTATTCAAGGTCGTGAATATTGATACAAGAAGAGTCCCAAGACTTGATCACCTTCTGGGCATACATGTAGCATTGAAGGATTGATACTCAACCTTATATTACTCAATGAAGGATCTGGGTAGTTCTGGGCATATTACTCTTGTCAAAAGTACAAACTCTTCATCTCAAAGAAGACGGAGATTCATCTATATCTCTGTGTAGAACTAGATCAATTTTGAAGGCATTCTAGAAGGGTGGATCTCATCTACAGTCAAAGTTAATCTTGCAAGCATATATCCTTGTGAAATAATTTTGTGAAAAAGAGACATTGTGGTACGCATGGAAAATTTTAGGGGCTAATATTCGCAAGTGGGCTAATTTTCGATGGTGTTTCCAAAACAAAGATTCATCAATTTCCATTTTTTTGTAAAAATGTTTCGCCCAAATTTTATAGTATAAAATTAGTTTACCTTAAAAATCACCAAAATCATATATGGAATAAATTAAAACCATTAGAAATTTGAATGTTTTTACAAAATATCAACAATTTTTTTATAATTTTCATATTAGGGTCTAGTGAGATTCACCAAAGTTTCTAAACTTTAATAAAAAATTCCATCCTTAAAATTTTCCCTAGTGGCACAAGAGTGCAGTCACCAAACATTTATATATTTTTTCTCTGAAGCACGAAGAAGCAAGAGAGATGATCTACAATTGCTGAGTATACCTTTGAGAAGTCTATTCACTATGCAATATCTTTCAGTACTTGTTGGTGAAAAATTAAGGACAAGTAGAGACCCTAGGTTCAGGCACAGGGGCCAACAAAAGGGTATGTTGTAGTCTAGTGTAACATCGACATTTTCACCTTACTTGAGAAGAATAAGGTGTCTCACCTAAGGCGTTCCACAACCTTACTTAGTTAATAGATTGAAACTAGGCATCGGGTGGATTCGTGCAAATGATGAAAATACTCTTTAACTTGGAAACACTACATAAAACACATTACCATTGCGGAATACAACTAAATCATTCGAAGGAACATAGAACAAACACATGCATTCATAATAAATTTTTTAAAGGGTCACATAAAATCAACACAGGTAAATCCACAAACATCCCCATAAATCTCTTTCATTGGCTTCAAACATTGGTACATCATTAGATTCAGGATTTGATGCCTTTCTAATAGAACAATAAATTGGAACATAAAATAATTAAGGACTAGGTGAACATAGGATCATACGAATCTCAATAGGCTCTGCGAAAATTTTTCAATACACACCCTTTCTCCTTTCTCATTTTGCTTGTTCCTTCAACTTTTATGCATGCCTCTCACATAGACTATTGGTTTCTTCCTCGAATGCCCTGCCCTTTCCTTATAGGTTTATTCTATTGCTTGGATGTGACTAGTACCTCTGCTATTGACAATTTTTTCAGCTCAGTTGTGACTGCATGTGTCCCTATATACTTGACCAACCTTCCGCAACTACCAGACCTTATAGATTCCTTCTCTTTCCCCCTATTCTTTCTCCATGAATCCCCATTGGTCATATTTGGTCAAAATATGTCAAAAATTTATCCCCAAAACGAGGGACCCAACAGGCACTCACCACAATTAATTGACTCATCCCCAATTCAATCATTTGTTGATGCTGCTAGTACTTCTTCCTACTGCGGAGCTCCTACTGGTGTTGCTCCTTCTTGGCCTATTCCTTCAAACTAAGGACCCAACTCTGGGATGGATTGGCTGGCGGTGGTTTTAAATTTCCAACTGCCATGAACGTGTGAGAGTGTTAGCTTGTTTGATGAAATTATCAATGAGTTCAAACATTGGTTGAGCCGGTATTGATTACAGGAGAGCATCCCATTTAGTTTATGTTGTTGTGCTTATTTGTTGTAGTTTCTAGAAGTGGACGTATGAAGGTGGCTTAAGGTCGCGTAGCAGGGTTTTGTGGTGTGCGAGTCGTCCTCAATTTGATGAATTTTCTTTTCGAGGATGTCTTCTTGTGCAAAAGTCTCCTTTTCTTGGTTAATGTTTGGTGTGGTGAGAGCTTCGTTGAAGATATGATTTTCTTATTGGCGCAGAGCGTAGACTCATTGATTTTCTTTGCCAGGAACCCGGACCAATCATGAACTTGAGTGAATAGTTCTTTAGCTTCCCCCATAGCCTATTGAATAGAGGCTTTCAGATAAGCCACTTTAGTGATTTTCTGCTTTATTTAACTAGCGTACTGGGTTGCTGGATCCGGAAGCACTCTTTGGGTGGCAACAATAGTTCTTTCAAGTTATTTGTTTGCTGATAAAAGGTCGGTTCATGCAGTTCTGATATGATCACAAAAAAATGAAATAGTGTAGGCTGAAAAGTCTTATGGTGCATTTAGTACTATTTCGGCAATTGTGGGCCAAATATCTTGGAACTTTTCACTGATTTCATCAATTTTTTGTTCTAGCTCTTGCTTCTCCAAGAGAATTTGATCTCTCTCAGCCCCAATGGAAAGAAGTTTTTGTTGTTGTTACTCTTGTTCGACTATCAAATTGTTGTGCAATGCCTCTGCTTGACGTGGAGCCAATTGCATAAAAGTAAATAATTGAGACGATGACCAACTCTGGAGGTCATCAGGTGCCAAAGTAGTAGGTGGAGGATACCAACTTTGGAGTGGTTGGCCATTGGCAACCAATTTCTTGGATTTACCTTAGGCCACAGTCTCCCACTGTAGGGTATCAACGATGTGGGTAATGGTATGGTCTAGAATGGAATGAGATGGTGAAAGGGGGGTGGTGTTAGACATTAGAGGCAAGATTTGTATGGTTCATGTGCCCTGGGTATCAAAATTGATAGGCTAGCTGTATGTCATTTGTGGCCTTGGTGCTCATAGTAAAGGTAACAAAGATGTATTAACTGACTCCGTGTTTGTAAGGTAAACAATGAGTGCATCTTTGGTACTGTCCGTAATGGACTAGATTACAGAGACTACTTCCATTTCATCTTTGGCACTGATAAAATTACCAAACGCAGGAATATCTGAGGTAATGGGGGAGGGGGAGGTTGTTCGGGGTGATGGGTTGCGTGACACTGGGGACATAGTGAAGGTGGACGATGGGTTTTCCTCAAGGACTGGTGTGCTAGTATGGGACTTTGGTTCCTCTTCATTGAGATAAATAACCTAGGCCAAGGTAATTGTGATTGGTTTCTTGGGAATTGATGGTGGTCGGGCAGTAACCGACCGTGTATCCTGGATGGTGGGTTTAGTATGAGAGTGGGGGCCCATAGAGGGAATTGAGGAATTGATTGGGTTGACTGAGAAATTATTATTGGGACTAGAATTAAGAAATTCAGATAATAAGGGAAAGAGACTTACTAATGACCTGAGACTCTCCAAGGTATTGCGAACCGACATCATCATCGTCTTGAGTTTCTTTGAAACTAGATTGAGCATCTCCTCTTCCACTCGCTTATGGGAGGCAAAGGGGGTCTTTCCAGGAAGTGGCCTAGGTAGCATCCCTTCAAAGGAGTATGTTGTCTTGCCATCTTGAACCTATGCAACAACTCCAAGCTAAGACGTGACTTCATTATGGAACGCTTATTGTGAGAAAATGTAAGGTTGAGCTCACATATGGAACGTGTCTGGATTGACACATTTAGGCTAAATCCAAGTGCTGCCATGGCAAAAATCAAACCATATTGCATGCAAATATTCATCTAGAAGCAGCGGTGATATTCTGGGGTTGGCTTTGGTGACAATTAACATCTTTTCATAGCACCCTGTGCAAGAGGCCTCATTGCTTTCCTTTTTGTTAGGGTCCCCTGAAGTCCACCATGGTAAGTATCTGAGCGCCAAGGGTTGATCCTTGGCAACACATGCTAGATATCTACCTTCTGGTGGGCACCACTTCATTATTACTAAGAAAATGACAGGATATCCATATATGAAATGTGTTCCCCATTTGTCCACATATTCACAAGCTTCGAAGAGCTCATTCAATAGATAACTACACCAATTTAACTGTGCACCTTTCTGACAAGCTTTTTCCACTAAAATGGTGTCTAGGGTGCACTCACCCTATGAGTAATGGCACATTACTTTTCTAGAAATTATATAACAGTCGAACTTTATGATGGGAGCATTAATTGGCTCAACATTGGTTCCCTTGCCACCGCATTGGGTATCATACTTGTTATAGTAATTGCTATCAACTATCTTGTTTCCCTGCTTAGAAGTAGTTTTGAATGCGGACGACATTGTGGCCCCTGTAGTAGATAGTCATGTCAATTGCTGAATGTCACTAGCATGGATGGTGTATTCTTTGTCAAGACAGAGGGAACCCCCATGCATTCGGCTAATAAGGAATTTAGTACACTGCATTGCTACTTCTGATGTTTTGAATACTGGTAAAATTTGCAAAATTCAATAGTGTGGACCTCTATATACCTCTGAAATACTCTTTTATTTTGGAGGACTGACTTCCATCTAGTTTGGTGATGGAATATGTAAAAAATTCACTCTTGGGCACGGGGAAATGGAAGGAATCAGATAGGTTGTTGTCCATGAGCATGGCCTTCTCATATTTTCCATAGAGATTCTAAAGTTCAGTGACGCTTGAGTCAGATGAAAGGGTTTGAATAGATATTTTGGAGACTTTAGTCATGGCTATAATTCAACGACTATACACAACAAACATGAAAGGCTTAAATTTGGGTTGGGGATTGAGACAATTCGACACAAAAGCCGGACTGAGTAATTTGACCACCTATGCTTTGACAATAAATTTTTTATCATTACTAGGAAAACTACAAAGGAAGACTCAACACGCCATTTTTTATCAGGCCATTTAACTAATTACTATGAAAACTTTCTACACTCAATTCAAATCATGGTATTAACGTGACTGTGACTTGGACCTAACCCAGATGACGCGAAAATTGAAAAGGTGGGTGATTGTGATGGTTAATTATGACGAGATGATGAAATATTCCAAAAAGTTGATAACCAAATCGTATCAAAGATATTATGGGAGAGATTTAATCCAAATTTGAAATGACCCAGGGAATTATTACTAATTATTGTGGATAAGATGATTGCCACGTGTGACTCCCTGACCAAAATCAGTTGTTGTGGGAGGCATTTGACTGACTAACAAACCTAACTGAGGTAACTTTATTCATTACTGACACAACTAGTATAACTCATGCAACTGAGGTGACTGACGCAACCGAAATAACAAACTTGACTGAAATAATTGAGTAACTATACTTAAACCTAACTATGATCCCCGTTCAAGGACCAAATCAATTTGATGAAGAACCAGGTGTACCATGGAAGGGATTTGGTTGTGCATCATTCACCCAACGAGGAAATAGGGCTCCATCTAGTTGCACGAGTTTGACAACTCCAGATTCTTTCACTTCTACGACAATGAATGGTCCTAACCAATGCATTCTCAACTTTCTAGGATGTTCAAGAAACTTACTATCGTATAAGAGAGATTGATCCCCAAATGCAAAGAACTTATGTTTTATATGTCGATAATGCCATGATTTCTACCTCTCCTACTTGACAGTCTGGTCGAAATATGGCAGAAATCAGGCCTCAACCAACTCCCAAATCTCATCCAACCACTTCATAATTGATTCATCCTTTGACATGTGAGTGGCCCATGTAATTAAAAGGTTAGGAATACTAAACTCGGCAGGTAATATGGCTTCCTAACCATAAACAAGTTGGAACAACGTATATTTGTGTAGGTTCTTGACGGTTGTATGGTAGGCCCATAAAGTAGTTGGTAGACGATTCTCCCAATTGTCTTGGTTAGCAGAACATATCTTGGTGAGGCCTCTCTCTAGGATTTTGTTAAAAGCTTCCATAGTTCCATTCTCTTGTGGATGATACGGGCTGCTCTTATGGAGCTGGATCATGAAGTTTTGGAGCAGTGAGGTGACTATCTCACTAATAAAGTGGGTCCCCTGATCACTTATGAGGCTTCGAGAGCACCCAAACCGAGTGATAATATTTTGAATGATGAACTTGGCGGTGGTGTCTGCAGTGTAATCTTTGATCAGAGTAGCTTCAACCCATATGGAAAGGTAATATGTGGAGGTGATAATGTATCTGGCATGGGAGTGCCTTGCCAGTGGATTAATGGGCCCTACAAAGTCTATCATCCACTTCTAAAATGCTTGGAGTGCTCATACCGACTGTAAAGGAAGTTGATCCCAATGTGATGGCCTTCCCATGCACTGGCAAACATCACATTTCTTGGCATACTCCTTTGCATCTCGAAAAAGTATGGGTCACTAGAGTCCTACCTGTGGAACTTTTCTCGCGGTGGATTTTCTGCCCACGTGTCCACTCGCAACTCCAGAATGGAATTCCCATAACACATCCCATTTATAATGACCGAGGATACACAATTGCAATATTTGATCAAGGCCCATATTGTATAACTATCCTACGATTAGTTGGTAATCTGATACTCAAAATACCATTTTCCTTCGTTGTGTTACCATGTACTCCTCCAGATATTTTCCTATGGTTAGGAACAATGAAATGTCCTCCAGGTAGTTTGGTATGGCCTCAACCTGAAACAGGCCATCATATGACAATTTATCATCTATTTCCCCCCTAGCTTCACCGGATTTTAGCCGAGAAAGATGATCATGATGTTGAGAAATGACAACAAGAAATTCCAGTTTAATTTGTCCTTGAATTAAATTGAGAATCTAAATCGAATTCTGTTCTCATAGCAACTTATAAATAGTTAATTAAGTTTAATTAACATAATTAGCTTAGGAATTTCGAGTTCAAAGTCTTTCTGTAGTCATGTATATGTTCTCCCTAAGTTTTAGGGGTCGAGTGTGAGTTTAAATTGAGTTGGAAATTAGATCACTCAATTTACTGAGTTAAGTTTAGTTACATTAGTTCCAAACTGTTTGAGGAAATAATAGAGAGTTAACAGTCATTTGGTGCTCTAGTGCATCCAAAAGTGTCACTCTTGTTAATTGAATATTCCCTCATTAGAAACTCATGCATGTCGATTCTTAGAAAGACCCAGTTGAGACTAGAGTACAGGGATAGTGTACTATCAATTGTATTATTTACTGGAGTGTAAATATCATGCATGCATCAGAGATTGATTTATGTTTAGATTGCACAGTTTTGGAAGCATGAATTCCATTTAAATACGGGCTATTCATCCTAGGAATTACGCAAGAGATTAGGGGCTTGGAGAGCTGCAAAATTGGCTAAATGTTGGTTAAGAGCTTGCTTGTGAGCTGAGAGAATTGAGCATACTTGTGCGGAATTGTTCTAGTGAGAAAAAGATTTGTATATTCACTCATATTTCTGACATATGCAATACAGATAGTGGGATTTTGAGCAGTGGCTTTCCCCAGATACATCTTGTGTTATGTGCCATTGATTTATCTTCTTCTTGTTCATATTGTTTTCATCGATCTATTGGCTTCCACTAGTTGAAAGAAGAAGTAGATTCTTGTCTTTTGCTTTAGTACATTGCATGAACTTGTGAATCTACAAGATTTTCTACATGGTATCAGAGCTGAGAAAAATATATTAGAGGAGATTTCAAAGTTTTGAGTTTTGGGTTAAAAGTGAAATTCGAATTTGCAATACATACTTCAAGATCGACAAATGGTGTTCTATGGTTTGTGGTTGAGTATGCCTTGGATGACAGCATGAATTACATAGCCTGGAAGGATAGGTTGGACGCTATCTTTGAGGATAACAGATTGAAGGAATTCATTGATCAAGACATTCCTAAGCCACCAACATCGGATGCAAAAGATTTGGCCGAAAGAACGAAGTGTGTGGCAAAGGCAAGGTGGATAATCCTCGAGGGAGTTCAAGACCACATTGTATCAAGTCTCCATGGCAAGGGAACTCTGTATGCTATGTGGAAAGCATTGACGAACTTGTATTAGAACATCAGTGACCAAAGGAAATTGGCACTGAAGGACAAAATTCAAAAAATCAAAATGGAGGAAGGCGAGATGATTCAAAAAACTTGACCAAGTTCACTAAGTGTTGTGATGAACTTGGAAGTGTTGGAATCATATTTTCTGAGGATGATATGGTGAGTCTTTCTCTTCTAGGACTCCCAAAGAGTTGGCATAGTTATCACGAACCTGTCAATGGTCGAGAGAAGCCTTCAGATTGGGAACGACTGTGGTTGGATTTGATGCAAGAGGAGATTAGGAGGAACACTAGCGATGGCTCTTCATTAGAGACTGATGATGAAGATAATTATGCCTTAGCGATCAAGGTGAAGAAGGGGAAAGGGATATCTTACCATTCCAAATAAGATTCTTATCACAGAGGTAAGAAGAAAAACATGATGAAATTTAAGTGCTTTCGTTGTCATGAGCTAGGTCATTTTGCTACAAATTGTCCACTCAAGAAGTCCAAGAGGAAGTCCTCAGGAGGAGCAGTGGGTGAGGCTTTGGCCTCTCAATTGGAATTGGACTTTTCCCTCATTGCATGCATGGTTTCACCAATGATGGGAAGTTTATGGTACTTAGACAGTGGAGCTTCATTCCACATGACTAGCAATAAAGAGTTATTCAGTGACCTGGAGGAGAAAGATCTCCAAATGCATGTCGAGATGGGTGACAACAGGAAGTATAATGTTACTAGATTGGGCATGATTACTTTTTAGAGGGAGCATGGGGCTCCACTCACCTTTAAAAATGTTATGTATGTGCCTAGGCTAAAGAAGAACTTGGTATCCATTGCCATGCTTGAGGATAGAGGCTATGATGTGATCTTATCGAAAGGAAAGGTGTTCCTTCGACACATAACCACGGGTCAAGTAAAGAAGATAGGGATTCGGGTGAAGAATCTTTATAAGCTGGAGGTAGAGGAGTGTGCTGCTTTGAGAAAAAAATAAGAAAGGGTGTAGAGCCAAGACATTGGCAAGTTGTAGCACAGGTGATTGGGCCACTTGCATCATGGGGCTTTGAAGATATTGCAGCATATCTCTACGGTCTTCCCAAAGGTACGCTTGAGAAGTTGATACATGCAAGGGATGTACTTTGGGAAAATACACAAAGTCTTCCTTTCATGATAGAGATAGTTGAGTAGAGTCTATTCTAGAGTGAGTCCATTCATATGTGTGTGGACCATTCTCGACAGCATCCACGGCCAAACACATGTATTATATTATATTTGTTGATGACTATTCTTGAAAATGCTAGATAATTTTCATGCAGAAAAAGGATCAAATTTTCAGAAAGTTTTGTGAGTTTAAATCATTGGTGGAGAAAGAGTTGGGCAAGAAGGTTAAAGCTCTACATAGTGATAACAGTGGTGATTATGTCTCAAATGAGTTTAAGAACTTCTTTGTAGAGGAAAGGATTAAACGAGAGTTGAAGGCACCCCATAACCCTCAGTAGAATGGGGTGGCCAAGAGGATGAACAAAAGCATAGTAGGGGAAGCAAGGCAAATGTTGCATGATCAGGGCCTACCACTACACTTGTGGGTTGAATAATTCAACACAACAGTTTATTTTTAGAACCATAACCCACATCAGATACTTAAGATGAAGACACCAGAGGAGGCTTATTCCAGTAAGAGGCCAGATGTTGGTCACTTCGGGATTTTTGGTTCATCGGTATATTTCCATGTGACCAAAGATGCACAAAAGAAGATTGAGCCAACATTAGGGTTGGTGATGTTTGTGGGGCACACTGATACACCTCACAACTATCAGGTGTACTTTCTGACCAACAGGATGATAGTGGTTCACATGGATGTACAATTCGATGAGGAAGACCATGCGAGTTTCCCTTGAGAGAGAGCTTGAGCTACATGAGGATGAGGAACTTTTAGCTCCTAAGGTTGAGGAGCCTCAGATTGATGTGGAGCAGCCACATGTAGAGGATCTGGGAGTGGAGACATCCACTCAGGTAGAGTCTTCTAGAGAGGGAAGAAAGCTCACCAGAGAGGTTGACAAATTGTTGGATCATATAGGGAGAATGTGGGAGAACCCACTTCTCAGCGCAGGTAGAGGAGGTCACCTGAGAGGTACATTGGATACATGGCTCTTATGGGCAAATGTGTTGTGACAGAGCCATCTTCCTTTAAGGAAGTAGTGCAGCAACCAGTTTGGGTTGATGCCATGGTGGAGGAGTATGACTCCATAGTTTGTAATAGTGTTTGCGATGTGGTCCTGAGATCGGAGTGCAAGTCAGTGGTGAGCTCCCGTTGACTATGATGAGACCCTTGCTCCTGTTACAAGGTACTCGTCAATTAGATCTATATTGGCACTATCGGCACATATGGGTTGGAAGATACATCAGATGGATGTGAAGACAACCTTTCTTAATGGCATGATTGAGGAAGAGGTGTACATAGATTAGCCTAAAGGTTTTGAAACCTTTGACCATGAGTCGCATGTGTGTCAACTTAAGAGAGCATTGTATGGGCTGAAACAAGCACCTCATGCTTGGTACACCAGGATAGATAGCTACTTCACCAGGTTGGGCTTCACAAAGAGTGAATCAGATGAAAACATGTACCACATAGTGGTGGAAGGTGTTGGGTTAGGAAAAAGGTATGTTTTCTATTTGTAAATAGATTTATTCAGCATTTATCATCACATGATTATCTTTGTTTATGGATCAAAGTAAAGGAAATAACAACTAAAGTTGGGTAAAAGCACTTGGTAACAAATTAGATAAATCTAGCACGAGAAATTGACTTCTTTCTATCTTTATATGCAGAAGACGCGGATTGAACAATAGTTGCTCAATCGACAGAGTAGCATCAGGCCATAAAAGGAAAGAGACAATGTCTGAGGTAGGAAGGGCAGTGAGAGAGCAGGAAAACTGATGCTATTTCATGATAGAATCAGATTATGTATAGCGAAATCCTTAGGAACCCTTGATCCTGAGGATTCGCTTTTATCGATTTATTTTCTAAATGTAATATATAAGGCCGAAAGGCAAAACTGCACAGAGTTCAGAATTTCATAACTTGTAATTATTCTTTTGAGACATATAATGTAGAAATTTTGAATAATAAACACATATTCAACAGAGATTATCTCGATTATACACTATTGCAGAATACATGCATAATACATAACCTCCTCTACGTTGATCATCAATTTAGCAGCATAAAAAACAATGAAACATCAATTGCATGCACACATTAACATAGTATGTAACCCGGGGAAAGCTTACAGCTGAAAACCCCACACTATCTGTATATTAATGATTGAGAACATGTAACATTACATAGTACAATACTCCTCTCAAGTACTCAGTACTATCTCCACTTGTTACACACAAAACTAGCTCAGATCCGAACAAGTCACAGGTTCAAATCTCCTCCGCTGCTTTGCCTGCCTCTATTGCACAATACCTGCTGAGAATCACTCACACTGGAAATCACGTGAGCACAGGCTATTCTACTGGGCATATACTGGGAAATCATCATGGGCATACTCAATACATTTCTTGTGCAAGATCTCATGCACAACTATAGTCACAACTGATAGCAATCTCAACCTCTAACACCTGTCTCCACTGAACTGTACATGCACTGAGTTAACTGATGTATTCTTCAGTTGCATTATGAGTTAATAATTAGTGAATTAATTTAATCAATTAATTCACATCACTCATCACTAGTCTATTTGCAGTTAGACTAATTACAACTAGTTTAACAAAGTCACACTGAACACAACTCCATCAACTCCACATCCAACTCCATGAAACTCACATGCATGAGTTCTAACTGATGTCCTGCATGCAATAGCTCAAATAACTCATAAGAAAAGCATATTTCCTTCTTACAGTTGCATGTGCCACATCTGTAGCTCAAACTGAAGTGCTCCAAGAGGATAAGATAAAGTTTATAGTCTAAATATTATTATGAGACAATAATATTTGACTTTTCTATTTTTGACTAGCAGTCTAAAAATAGACTCTGATCACTCCTGCTGTGATCCAAAAATAGACGTCCATCTATTTTTCCCAACATGACCAATCATCCATAAACAACATTCTGCAACTCATAGACCATGATCCATATGTCTAAAAATAGACATAGTCTAAAAATAGACTTTGCGCCATAATTTGCCTGTGGGCCCACTTAGTGAAGGCGACTCCTTTCCACTAAGCTCCATCATCTTGTTGCATTCTCAACATACAATATTGTTATCTCAATGATGTTGTAACCACGTTTCTTATTTTAATGAAGAAAGACTGCATTTGATCCATACTTATATTCTGAGTGTTACTTAGCGGAGACTTCTGGGGACTGTGGGCCTAGTCAAGAAAAGTTCTACTGCTTTCTTGTGTTAGTATTTTCTATTTAGTCTTCATTGATTGTTACTGTTAAGTTAATATTGTTTCTCTTATTGTGAAGATTGACGATTCTGATTCATACTGCTATTCATTTAGATTCAGACTTAGCTGCGTGATATATTTGAGTAGCGCTTGGATTGGATTGGTTATGTTAGTTCCAGTAGTAGATTGCTGTCCATTATGAGTTATGTTATCATAGATCTTAGAGATAACATTGATAAATTTCCATAACTTGCTTATATAAGTCATTTGATGTTTAGATATCATTTATCATTATATGCTTGTTTGCTGTTCAATTAGGATTTTCCGTTCAATTCGATTTGCTGTTCAATTCGAATTTGCTATAGATTATCATTGCTGTGTAGTTGTTACAATTTTCTTTGTTGATTCAGTGAGTTAGTTTTAATTTTATTTGAATATTTCCAAGCCTGATTCTTTGCATTTGCATTTAGATTCATTTGATTTCGGAACAAGCTAAATAGAGTTGCATAGTGTGTTAAGAGTTATTTCATCCATAGTTATTTCTTTCAACATTGTTTGGAGTGAGTTGAAGAAATAGTTATTAGTGATTGCAACAATTTATCATTAGATAACCTCTGAATTCACTGCACATATAGTGCTGACACTCTTGAGATAAAAATACTTACCTTGGGTTGACAATTAATGTAGGAATTAAGACTGTTTGTAAAAAGACATCTTAGTGCAATAATATTTTGGAGCAGTTGTCGGGGAGAGTGTTTCAAAGTGATTTACTTTTTATCTTGCTGTGAAATAATTGGGTTTTAAAAACAGAAGGTAAGAACTTGCGTGCCTAGCAAGTAAACGGCTTGCTTACCAGCCCGCTTTTCAGCAAAATCCTAGAGGTTAAATAGGAATTGGTTTTTATGAATGACTAGGAATAGAAAGATAGAAAAAAAGTAGAACTACCCACCTAAATCCACAAAATCCAAAGGATCGGTGAACCTTGGGAGAACGACCTTTATAGATGAAATCGTAAGAAAAGCAGAGTCTCAAGCATCAATAGGATTTTGGGCAGTATTTGGAAAAAGTCCTACTGTAATCCCTCAAGCAACAGGCTCACCATCTACAACTTACGCTAAGATTCAAAGCCAAATTGGAGGATCTGAACAGAGTCTTCAAGCTACAACAAGTTTACATTTTGATCCTCTACAAGAGGGAAAATTATGTAACTTAAGAGAAGGAAAAGGAGAAACCAGTGGAACTGCTAATGCAGAACCACAACTGTCTGAACAGGGGTCTCCTGTGATCCCATATCTAGGTAGTGCTGCAAATCCAACTCGGGTTACTAATCCCCCGCTTACTCAAAAAGCACCCCCTGAAATCCCTGAAGGTTATTGGAACATCTTTGACCAAATGGCAAACCATCCACCTCAAGGTCAAACCTCAACATTATCCCATAGTTGATCAAGCAGCCAATGTCCCCATGAAGGCTATTCCCTGCAGAGCATCCCAACTTTTCACAGGATGATCACAGAGGATCCTGATGCCTTCCTATTTGACTTTGATGTCCTCTGCAGAGGGTATGACTACACCACTGACACCTAAAAGCTAAATATTGCTCCCTTCTACTCTGAAAGGAGCAACCTTAAGATGGTTCATAGGTCTGGGTGGATGAACTATTAATTCTTGGGATGATATGAAAACCTCCTTCCTCACAAGATACCAGGACTTTTGCAAGACTAGGGAGCTAAAAGATGAAATCTTTAAGATGACTGCAAAAGATAATGAAACTCTAGAAGAGTATGTCGAATGGTTTAATTATAATTTGCAAAGATCTCCACACACCACCTTACCTAAAGAAGTCCTAAGAGCTATCTTAATTAAAGGGATGAAAGAGGAATGGTTAGAAACTCTAAATTTAATGGGGAAAGGAGATATTTCTCAGGAAGATTATGATGAAATCGTTCGCTTGTGTATCAGGTGTTCGCAAGGAAGCACACACACAGGAGCAGGAAGTTGAGATCCCATGAGCAGGGGAAGCAAACCACACAGTGGAGGCGTAACACGGATGGAAATCGGTAACCTCCTGGAAGATTTCAAGACAGACATCCTGGGCACTCTCACAACGTAGCTGGATGTCTTACCTAAACAAAAGCAAGCCTTAGCAGAAAAAAACTTGGCCATCTTCTGTCCACGTTGTCGAAAGAAGCACAACCAACGAGAGTGTCCATTAGACATGGTCCAGACATGCACTATCTGTACCAAAGATCATGCCACTGAACAATGTCCATCACTGTCGGGGCTGAAAGCAGTATTCAAGGAAGTAGAAGAAGAAATAGAGTCGGTGTATCTGATGAACCAACATCAACAGTGGCAGGCTAAACCTACAGGTATGTCACAAGACACATCCCAGTTCTTTCCTTCTTCACAGTTTAATCAGCAACAAAACCTTGGGGCAGCATGGCAAGGCCAATCACCTTACCCAAATTGGAAAACCCAGCCATTCCCTATGGCATCCTGGCCAACTCAATCCTTTCCAGGTAATGGCTAGCCAAATTCTCCTTTTACTCCTATTTGGTAGGGCAATCCCTATCAATCCCAGTGGCCTGCCTCCACCTCTCAAAATCCGAACTGGTCTACAAATTGGCAGCGACCACTGGGGATATCCAATGCACCTATGGGGACAGGTCCTCAGCCTCAACCTGCACTATCAGCTCCATATACATTATAGAAAAATCCTCAACCTCTTCTGCGCCCTCAATTGCCAGCTCAGCCGAATCCGAATCCTAATAATAGACTGGTCTAGTTGGTACAAATTATCAAAAGCTCAGATTATGAGATTGAGCAAAAAGAATGTAATGAACTTAGATTGAGGTCAGGGCGTATCATCACCCCTGGGGAAAACATGGATCAACCATCAATTGAAATTGAAACCCCACCTGTACATATACCACCACCTATAATTAATACTAAACTAAACCAAGGGGAAGAGACAAATTAGCGTGAAGACCCTGAAAAACTCATAGTCACTTCTCCCCCATTCCCCAAAAGGTTAAGGATACCCAAACCTACTGTTTACCCAGATTTTGATCTTGTAGGGGAACTAAAAAATCTTTGTATTAAAATTCCTCTCCTCCATTCAAGATATTCCCATCTATGCTAAAACAATCAAAGAACTATGTGCAAAGAAGCCTGTGAGGAAAGAAAAAAATTCGCCCACCATTCACATTGTAGGAACCTTATCTGATTTACTCTTGGGAGGGGAAACTCTGGTAAAGTATGAAGATCCTAGAAATCCCATACTGACAGTGCAAAGAAGCCTGTGAGGAAAGAAAAAAATTCACCCACCATTCACATTGTAGGAACCTTATCTGATTTACTCTTGGGAGGGGAAACTCTGGTAAAGTATGAAGATCCTAGAAATCCCATAGTGACAGTTCAGATATATGGCTGCTCTTTTCCCAATACACTAGTTGATCTGGGTGCAACCATTAATATTTTAACAGCAGAAACCTGTCAAGCACTTGGTATTACAGCCTTGGAACCAACCACCACTTTATTAGAACTGGCTGATCGTTTGGTGGTAAGGCCAGAAGGGACCTTACAGGATATTACAGTTTCTGTTGATTCATGGGAATATCCAGTAGATTTTCTTGTCATAAACCCAAAGAGTCGATTGGATGGGCATCCTCTGATTCTAGGCCGACCTTGGTTGGCGACAGCTAATTCTTATATCGACTGCCGAGAAGGCATCATGACTCTTGCAAAGGGGGATGTTGTAGAAAATCTTGTGTTATATCCTCCTGCTAAGCCTAGTTTGCCCATTATAAATATATGTAAACAACCACCAACATACCTGGAGGAAAGCATTTGTTCACCAATCATAGTAGCAGAGGCACTAGAATTCAAAGATCAGACTGAAGATGACATTATTAACAATTTTATCAATCAACCAACTGATGTGAGCAATGTAAAGTGTCAAATGTTGAAAGCAATCCTTGATAATGAAGCCATGGAAGATCCTTTGAAGGATATCGATGACCAACATATTCAGACGAGTGCTGTTCATAACAGCAAGCCTATTGAGATCGAACCAAGAAAAGTTCTAAACATTAATGATAGTCTGGATAGCGATCGGCAACAAAAGTTCATACAGGTCCTATACAAATATAAAGGGAATTTTTCCTGGGATTATCCTGACATGAAGGGTATAGACCCACAACTATGTACACACCACATCTATATGGAAAAGGATGCTCGACCCATCTGACAGCCTCAATGAAGATTGAATCCACATCTCAAGGACATTGTGAAAGAAGAGTTACAGAAGCTGCTGGATGTGAACTTCATTTATCCTATTTCAGACAGTAAATGGGTCTCTCCATTGGTGGTTGTCCCCAAGAAAAATGGGAAGTGGCGTATCTGTGTAGACTACCAGGAATTGAACAAGGCAACACAGAAAGATCACTTCCCCCTCCCATTCATCGATCAAGTCCTTGATACTTTGGTAGGGAAGTAGTTATTTTCCTTCCTAGACAGTTTCAGCAGCTACAATCAGATTCAGATCACCCCTAAAGACCAAGACAAAACAACCTTCACCTGTCCCTGGGGTACATTCGCATACAGAGTATTACCATTTGGCTTGTGTAATGCCTTGGCTACATTCCAGAGAGCTATACTCAACATTTTTGCTGATTTGATAAATGAAGGACTTGAGGTGTATATGGATGACTTTACTCCATATGGGGATGACTTCGACCAAGCATTGCAAACATTAGAAAAAGTCTTAGAACGATGCATTGCTACTAGGTTATGTTTAAGCAATGTCAAGTGTCACATGATGATGACCGAGGGTGTAATCTTGGGACATTATATCTCTGCAGTAGGGATACAGGTAGATCCAACAAAAAATCAGGTAATTCTTTTACTGCCTACCCCCTGCACTCATACAAATGTACATAGCTTCCTGGGATATGCAAACTATTATCGTAGGTTTATTAAGAACTTTTCACAAATTGCTGCGCCTTTATATGCTTTAACTAGAAATGTTGATTTCAAATGGTCTGACAAATGTGACACAACTTTCACAGGTCTAAAGAAACTAATCTCAACAACACCAGTATTACGTGGACAAAACTGGGAGTTGTCTTTCCACCTATCCATGGATGCATCAGATGTAGCTATAGGCGTTGTCATCGGCCAGGAGGAGGATAGGAAACCTTATTAGATATATTATATTAGAAAAAATTTCACTGCTGTAGAACTTAATTATACAATAACAGAAAAAGAATTCTTAGTTGTTATTTATGCAATAAACAAATTTAGACATTATATAACTAGCTACCAAGTCTTTTTGTATACTGATCACTCTGCCATTCGGTATCTAGCTAATAAACCTATCACAAATGGTCGAGTGACACGGTGGCTATTGCTTTTGCAGGAGTTCGACATTACTATTAAGGATCGTCCGGGGAAGGAAAACCCAGTTGCTGATTTTCTATCTCGAATCCTGAAGGTGAATGATCCACTGGTAGTAGACGACCAATTTCCAGATGAACATCTGTTTGCCGTAGCAGTCAAGATGCCATGGTACGCAGATGTGGCAAATTATCTGGCAGTAGGGAAGCTACCTAGGCATTTGACGACAAGAGAGAGGAAACAGATCGTTTAGCACAACGCCTGATTCTCTTGGATAGGCGGATATCTTTTTCACACAGGGGTCGACATGTGTATACGCAGATGCATTCGCGAGGATGAGATTTATGACATCCTGAAAGCTTTCCATGACGAGCCCTATGGGGGACACTTCGCAGATCGTAGGATAGGGCATAAGATATTATAGATGGGCTATTATTGGGCCACTATTTTTAAGGATGCTAAGAAATATGCCCAGGCTTGTGATAGCTACCAAAGGATGGGCAGGCCTGGCCAATCTGATGAAATGCCTCTGCAACCCCAACTAGTCATAGAACCCTTCGAGATATGGGCATTGGACTTTTCTAGCCCATTCCATCCGCCATCCAATTAGAAGGCATACTTACTGGTTGCCACGGATTATGTGACAAAATGGGTGGAAACAATAGATTTACCAAGAGCCACAGAGGACGCTGTGATTAACTTCCTTTTTGTGATTTGTGTGGTATGGTTTACACGATAAGTGATCACAAATGGGGGAGGGAAATTCGTAGGACACAAGATTACTTCCACTCTCAGAAACCATCATATTACGCATGGGATCACTTCCCCGTATCACCCGCAGGCGAACGGGTAGGTAGAAAGCACCAATAAGGTCATTTAAGGAATTCTAATCAAGATAGTCTCAACACACCAACGAGACTGGGCTGCTAGACTGCCAGAGGCCTTGTGGGCCTATCGCACGACTTGGAGGAATACTACTGGATACTCTCCGTACCAACTCATGTTCGGCAAAGAAACTATTTTTCCGATTGAATTCGAAATAAAGACTCTATGAATGATCTAGGAAGTGGGGCTAGATCTAACAGAAGCTCGACTGCTCGCTTTGCAATGGACTACAATTATTCAGAAACAAATGGAAAAGTGGCATGACAACCTTATCAAGAGGAAGACGTTTTAAAAAGTGGATTGGGCACTCCTTTATGACTCCATATTCTAGGATTTTCCAAGAAAATTGTAAACAAGATGGCTCGACCCTTATGAGGTTCAAGAAGTGCATAATAATGTTACTCTTACCTTTACTACCATTGATGGATCTGGCCATTATTTTAAGGTGAACGAGCATTGAGTATGTCTCTATCACAAACCGCTCACCAAGGAGTCTTTCTATGAGTAGGTACGCGAGGACCCCTCCATGCAAATCTTAGCTGCAGGGAGTGATGACCCAACAACTTTTCTTTCAAAAACTTGAGATTTCTTTAAATTGTAAATAATGTATATATTCCTTTTGATTGATTGCAATTTAGATTAGGCATCACCATGTAAATATGAGGATTTTTTTTAGTTCTTGATGAGTGTTATTCAATCAATTGAACGGTTGCTGTTAAATCGATTGAACAACACTTTTATGTTTTTGTTTATTTTGCTGTTCAAACGATTGAACAATTGATGTTTAATCGATTGAATATAAATTTATTTTTTGTTTTTGCTGTTCAAATGATTGAACGATTGTTGTTCAATTGATTGAACAACACTTTTACATCTTTGGTTTTCGATGTTCAAACGATTGAAAAATTGCTGTTCAAATGATTGAAAAACACTTTTTTTTTTTGCCATTCAAACGATTGAATGATTGTTGTTCAATCGGTTGAACAACACTTTTACGTTTTTGTTTTTGTTTTTGTTTTTATTTTTGTTTTTCTATTCAAACAATTGAATGATTGTTGTTCAATCGATTGAACAACACTTTTGTGTGTTTTTTTAATTAATTTTTGTTGTTCAAATGATTGAACGATTGCTGTTCAATCGATTGAACAACGCTTTTACATTTTTTGCAATTTTTTCCATTCAAACATTGAACGATTGTTGTTCATTCAATTGAACAACACTTTTGAGTGTTTTTTTCTTTTCTTTTAATTTTTGTTGTTCAAACAAGAATTATTGTTGTTCAATCGATTGAGCAACACTTTTACATTTTTTTGTGATTTTTGTTGTTCAAACGATTGAACGATTGCTGTTCAATCGATTGAACAACACGTTTGCGTGTTTTTTTCTTTTAATTTTTGTTGTTCAAACGATTGAACGATTGTTGTTCAATCCATTGAACTACACTTTTGGTCTTTTTAAATAGGACAAACTATGAATTCTTTAATTACCGATCATTGTGCCATCTTTCTTTTTTCTTTTATGTTTTGAATAAACACCATTTGAATGGATTTGTGCCTAATATAAGAAAAAATAGTAATGATAATATCATTATGACCTATGAAGCCTTTTGATGGTTATCTTTATTCAAAAGATGATACGGTGTATCTTTATAATGACTAGCTGAACATCTCTTCTTTGGACACATCATAAAATGATTCACTATTTTCAAACCATGCTGGCTTATGTTTACACTTTCAAATGGATAAATCTCGTTGATACGATGATATGGGGTTAAGAGTATAAAATCTCGTTGGCATCTGTTTACTTCTTACACCATCCCTGACTCTTAAGGAGCAAATGAGCCTCCCTCTTGTTACAATAAAAATTTCAAAAAGAAAAAATGGAAATAATGAAATATGAAAATGCATCAAACATTGTCTTAAAGAGGATAGGGGGTCTCATCTCAAGCCAACCTACCATGTTCATAAGGATGTAATGGGGGACATTCCAATTTGGCCACCAAACCAAGGTAATGACCTTCTTGATGATTAAAACTGTCAGAAGGACAGGGGGTCTCATCACGAGCTAGCCTGATCACTTGTTATATCCTAGTGAATGGCACTATGGTCATCTGGTCACCATGCCAGCATAGTGGTCTCTTTATGACAAGAAAAGAAGAACCATCTACATACTAAAAGGAGGACTCTGGCTCATTTGTGGGGTTAAAAAGCAACCTTGTCGAGGCTATGAATGCCTGCTGGCAGCAGCGGCTCTGCTTGTGGTATTGGAGTATCATCTTACACTGCCAAATGATTTCTATCTATTACCACCTATGGATTTGTTTCCAAAGGGAATTTCCCATTTGAACAACACTCTTACAAGCCGACTTGCATGGTAACTTGTGTTATATATTCATCATTTTTTATTTTTCCAATCTTTTGAGTCCATTAAGATGGCTATTGAAGCTCCCACTTTAATAAGCCCTGATTATAGCAAGGAGTTTCATCTATTTTCATTTGCCTCCAAGGATACCATTGCAGCTGTCCTGTTGCAGCAAGATGAAGTAGGCCAAGAGCATCCAGTTGCCTTCTTCAACAAAAATATGAGGGATGCTGAACTAAGGTATGAAATCATTGAAAAGCAGGCTTATGCCCTTATCAAATCTTTGAAGGCTTTCAGAGTTTACATCTTGCACTCCAAAATAGTTGCATACGTGCCTTCGGCTGCAATAAAGGATGTTTTAACGCAGCCTGATGCTGATGGAAAAAGAGCGAAATTGATTGCAAAAGCCCACCAAGCTGGTAAGAGGTCAGGGGCTTGCTAAACTGTTGGCTGAAGAAAATTGCAGGTCTTTGGACATTGATTTCTTGTTCAATGTAGCAGAAATTGGCCAAATAGAAGAACATGAAACAACTGAAACGCAGAAAGGACAGTGAGTGGCCGAGAACCTAGCTTCATGTAGCTGATATGCTGCAATAATTAATTTCCTGCTAAAGCTAGAAGTTCCTTCAGAATTTTTTCAAAGTCAAGCAAGAACGTTAAAGCTCAAGGCGACAAAATATTGCATCAATGGTAGCTTGCTTTATTGGAGGGATCCATCTGGAGTGCTTTTAAGATGCCTGGATAAACAGCAGTCAATAGAAGTTATGCAGCAGTTCCATGACAGCATGTGTGGAGGACATCATTATTGGAGAACTATAGCCCAAAAGATTCTCAGAGCCGGGTATTATTGGCCCTCTTTATTTTCTGATGTATTCGCTTTTGTTAAATCTTGTGACAGGTGCCAGAGATTTGAAGGTAAGCAGCAGTTGAAATCCCTACCCCTAAAGCCAATCATTGCAAAAGGACCTTTTCAGCAGTGGGGTTTGGATTTCATTGGTGAAATCAACCCACATTCTAGTGGCCAGCACAGGTGGATATTAGTCGCCACTGATTATTTTACAAAATGGATTGAACCAATCCCAACAAGGAAGGCTGATCATAATGTGGTAATGAAATTTTTATCAGAAAACATTTTCAGCAGATTTGGTTGCCCACATAAGCTTATAATAGATAATGCAGCAGCCTTCAAGGCTAAGGAGTTGGTGGAAATGTGTGATTCAATGGGCATTAAACTGGTTTATTCCACCTCCTATTACCCCCAAGGGAATGGTCTAGCAGAGTCCTATAATAAAAGTCTGATAGGATTATAAAGAAGTTGTTAGAGGAAAATAAGAAGAATTGGGATGCCAAGCTCAAATATGCACTTTGGGCAGACAGAGTGACCATAAAAAGATCTACAGGCTGCTCTCCTTTCAAGCTGGTATATGGTATTGATGCTATTTTTCCAATTCAACTTACCCTCCTTGTGGCAAAGTTGCTCCAAACAGCGCATAATGAAGAAGATGATATGGCCAATAGAATCACTGATCTAACAGAATTATATCAGATCAGAGAGCAGCTGATTGAAAAAGCTACAGCACATCAACAAAAGGTCAAGGAAGCCTTTGACAAGAAGACAAAAAGAAACAATTTTCAGGTTGGGGATCTGGTCATGAAATGGGATGCTTTTAAAGAAAAGAAAGGCAATCATGGGAAGTTTGATGCTCTCTGGACAGGCCCTTTCATCATTTCACATATTCAAGGGAACAATACCTTCATACTGAAAAGTAAGGGAGGAGAAACAGTCTTTGATGGCCCAGTTAATGGGCGGTTTCTGAAGAACTATGCGATTTAAGGTCTTTTGGCCTTAAAAGCTGTAAATATTCTGCTTTTATCAGTTTTTAGTGTAGCTGTAATAGACTCCATGCCCAATGGAACACTAGGAATTTTGGCTAATTTGTTTGCTGTTGGAAAGGCATTGATCTGCAGGTTCTTGAGACCTCACAGGGAGGATCTCATCCCCAGAAGGAGCCAGTGTTAGCTTTGCTGAACAAAAAATCAAAAATGGATTCAAAATGCTCTCAAAGGCTGCAAAAATGCTTATAATCATGCCAAAGGATTCATTGATGCTGTCGAAATCCTCAAATTATGGCTAAAAGCTTTCCACCGATGGAAAAAGTTGCAAGAGAAAAGCCCTTTGGTGGGTAGAAATACACTATCGGGAGGCGGAAATACCCCAAAAACTATGTAAAAACCAAGATTACAGGCTTAAGGATCCGCTTCAATCTCAGCCGTTGGATCTGGCCGATCAACGGTCCAGATCGCGTCGGCATATCGCAATCGGAGGAGGCGGGCAGTGGCAGTGACATGAGACTTCGCCGATGAGCGATCGTCGATATCGCATCGGCGTATCGCAATGGAGGACTTACAAAGGGGCAGGTGCAATCTCCGATGGGCCGGACCCGACAGCAATACAGCGCTGCATTTTATATTATATCGGGTCCGCGGTGGTCGCTGATATCGCATCGGCGCTTTCAAAGGGGCAGGGCCTTTGGCATACATATACCTCCGACCCGATATATGTACAACACTCCATTTCATATTTTTTCAGGTCCGCGCCCATATCGTTTTCAATGTTTTTTTTGTGTATTTTCTTTGTATAAAGAAAATACAAAGGGAGCCTTGGCGGGTGTCTATTGCGATGAAGCCCGGACCCGATGGGTTTCCAAAGCAAAATGGTATAATATTTCGGGTCCGCTAGAGCCATTGTTTTATGATTTTGTAGCATTTCTTCGTGTTTTCCCAAGTATAAAGAAACAAAGGATCGCCCAGCCTAAGGTATGCATTGCAGCCCAAACGACGGACCCGATAAATGATTAAGCCATGAATGAACCTTTTGAAGTTCAAGTGAAGCATTAATGGGCGGGAATGAATAGTTTGGGCAACATTACTTTGTTTAAAAGCCAGAGCAGTCATATTAAAGCCATTCAATGATTCAGCAGCAGCATTTAATCAACAGTATGGCCGAGGAGGAGCAGGACTCCGCCGATCAAATCAGAGCATTCAATGGTTATGGGTTTTACCCATATTTCATTCCACCTGCCCAAAGAAGGACCGCAGAGAGCCAGAGGGAGGCAAATCCATTTACAGCACAACCAGATTCGTATCAAAGGCCCATTCCTGAATGTAAATGTTGTTGGCCCTCATTTATTGATTCCTGCACGCATAACCAGCAGAGCAATTTTGTAAACAAACTTTATATATACCCAGAACATAGATGTAATGGATTGATGAGTGTTGGATGAATGAGAGCTTATTGTAGCCTTTTAACTTCTGGAGACTGTTAATACTATGAGACCTGCAGCTTCTGGTCTTGATTTCCATTAATACAAGCTTCTTTTGCTGTCACCTGCTCACTTTTCACTTCTGCTTCTTGTTCTAGGCTGTGTCTGGTTGCATTTATTTGATGTGCTGTGAATGTTTGATATCAGAGGGGCTGTCATCCCACCTCTGTATTATAATTTAGTGGCTCATTGAAATTGTTTGCAGGTTGCTGTTGTTATAATAGTAGAGAGTTGTCATCCTCACTGTCTATTGAATAATAGTCATACAGATCCTCTAACTGATTGCAGCTGGCCATCGCAGAGCTCTGTGCATCTGCTGGTGCAATCAGTCTTCTCCATCATCACTTTTACCCTAAACTGTGAGTAGTTGGTGGTTGAAAGCCTTGTAGTTTGGGGGTATTCACCCATGTCTGGGGTAAATCATAGTAGGAGTGGTTATCTGGCTTAAAGGTGCTGCACATCTTCCATTTATCCATCATTTTATCCAACAAAACTGTTGAATTTTTAATGTTCCTGAGCATCACTGATATACAACCTAGGTGAGTTTCTTTGGGTGATAACAAGTCCCTTGGTTCAACATTGCACTTCTCAGCCCTATTTCAGAAACCCTAGTTGTAACACCTTGTTACAACTTTGCTTGAATGGGGAGACTTCCTTCTACACTTTGGCTTGATGGTTGCAATGTCTTGAATCGACTTCTAGAGTGAACTTACCAACCTCGACCCTTCCTTGCAGCAGACAGTAATAATCCCAGACTTTCCTGTAGCAGATGATGCCTATCTTCTTTGCATGTGTGACAAGAAATAGCCCTAAAACAGATCCAAAGTAACACAAAAGACTTCACTCTTGCTTCCCTTCTCTTCACTAGTCATGAGGCTCCTTTCCAAGTGTTTTTCAAACTCCTTATTGCAAACTTGCTTGACTAAATTCTTTTGTGTTCAAATGAGAGTCGAGTTGCCTATTTATAGTGTTTTGTCCATCAAATATGCTGACTTGAGTTGTGGGTGATCCGACATGTCCTTTTGGAGATCATCTTGAGGTCGAATTCTTAGAGGAGATTGAGCTTGGTCTTGGAGGGCCTTTTTACTTTTTCATTGACTCATATACAAATGTAACATGCCAAAGAAGGGTCCTTCATACATGACATTGACTCAATTTGATTTTTATGACTTGATGAAAAAACCTAAAGGCTGACAATGGGAACCTTAACTAAAATAAAATTTCTTGATTGTGAAACCCATGATTCAAGCATTAACAAAATAAATTTATTTTCTTATTTACATCAACTACATAAAATCATAATTACACATGTCATTATGAAGACTTACACTTTTCAACAGTCCCTCTTAACTAGGGAGGTATTCTTAATCCATACAAGGTACTTCGACATTCTCAATCTAAAGAATTCTCATAAGAAGAGTTGGATTGGTAACCCATATGTATAACATCATATCAACCAACATTTTCATGTAGCAAGGCCTTGACTAATAGCTCTATCTCTCCACAAGATCTTAGCTCAATGCTGGCGATACCAATGATGTATAAACACCCTCATCATTGTCTCTCTCAGAACATACTCCACTCGGGTTCTCTCAGAGTATATTTCACTAGGACTATTCTTATCTTGGATTCCCAGTCCTCAAAGAATATCGGTCATCTACAACCACTCTTATCTATGATGCCCTAACTCATCCTCAATGAGTATCAGATGCCATATGTTTATCTAATCCTTCATTTTGTCTTCCCAAGTGAAGACAAGAATGATGTGTCTATCTCTCCCTCTTAATTAGGGAGGATATATCTATTCCAAAGAAGGAATGTACCTAAGATCCCTCTTGGCTTCGGAATTTACTTCCAAGTTTCTACCAAGTTAGAAACTTGTTTTGTAGTCTCCCTCTTAGCTAGGGACCTACAAAAACTCCTTAAGTGGAGATTATGGGACAATCAACTGCTTGAAGTACTCCTCCTCACGATGTCATTAAATTCTTTTCTTTATTCAAGAGTATTCATGTTTTGGGACTTCTTCTTAGGGCATATACCATCTATCACTTTCATCCATGATTTATTCATGTCATTATTCCTTTCATCAAAAAGTGATCGATCAGTTCATATCTAGCCTTCCTTCATGCCATGTTTCCTTAAGGATCTTTCATCCTACTACATGGACATCATAGGTGGAAGATATCCGTATATCTTCCCTTGGAAGCCCTGCTCAATCCCATCTAGATATCATCTACATATAAAGGAATGAACATCAAATAAAAATTATCTTTGTGATGGTCTTTCATCATGACATCTTCTTGTCTGCATCAGCATCCTGCATACACATCGACACATCTCCAAAAGATATATATTGTCAAGGGTCTCTTTCTTCTTCACACTTCATCAGAGTCTTCATATCTTTCATGGAGATATCCTAGTCAAATCTCCCAGTACTCAGATGTTGATTTCCTTTTCCATAGTTGCATATTTCATGATCGCTTCCTTTCTTTCTTCACGCATTTCCTTCTAGGAACTTATAGTCATAGTTCCTCCAATTTTGTCAACTAGTACCTCATATTTCATATGAGGACATACTATGTTGTTTGCATCTAGAAAAAGTGTGACCTATGCCTTCCTGCATCTTTTCAAGGGAGGAGATCCTTTCTTTTGATCATGCTCTCAAGATAGAGCATCTATCCATGTTACCTGAAACCATATGACATGGCTCTACAATATCGAATGTAAGAATACATGCCTCATTTTCCTTTATGTCATCTATACTTCCTTTAGCAGCTTCCTTGATTGAAATAAATTCAATCCCTTGATCTGCTTCACCTATTTGGTCATCATACCATCTTGCCATGAATTCCTACAAGATGGAATTCTTGATGAAACACTTGCTTCCTGGGTGAACCTTCTGATGATATTCCAATAGAGGATCTATAGTATCCTCATCCAACAGAGGTTTCCTTTTGTCTGATGTATGATGAGATTTGTGCTATATGACCTTTTTCTTCTTCATAAGTTCCACTTATGCTTCTAATGAGTTTACCAATAGCTATATACTTCCATAGGTGACTGTCGTAGACTTCAACTGTCTTCCATGCTTTTCTATGATGATGTCACGAGCTCTTTCTTTTAATGATTTTTATGATGCTATGATGCATCCTATCATTTTCCTCAGTGATTTATGATAGGCATATATTACAACAGAAAACTTGAAAATAGGAACTTGAAAAGAACTAGGTGAGGAAGACTATCTCAATCATAGTAGAGATCTCTTACTTCCTCTTTCTTGGACTTCTTCTTTTCAATTTCCTCCACTTCTTCTGTGATATGGGATTCTTCTATACCTCTTTTTTTATTGTCCTTATTAACCTTAGGACAATATCTTTTGTAATGCCCATATTCTTGACATCCATAGCATTGAACCTTAGCCATGTTCCTTCTCTTTTTCTCAGGACCAAATTTCCCAGATTTTCCTCTTTTATTTGTCATAGAAACATATGCTTGATTTTGATCACTTGATCCCACATAAATTTTAGCCTTCAACATGGTTTCTTCAATCTTACATAATGAACATAGATCTTGGAATGAATTAGATTCTTTATTCCCATAGATGCTTGAAGTAAAGTTACCCCATTCCTCTAGTAGTGAATTTAGTACTATAGTGGTCATCTCCTTGTCATACATTATTTCTCCCAGATCTTGAATTTGATCCCTTATCTCAGATATCCTCATAAATTATGAGGTTATTCCTTCTTCTTTCAATATATTTAGATCTTATAGTTCTTTCCTTAGAGAGAAAACTTCTATTGCAGTGCTTATAGAAAACAACTCTATCAATTTGTCATATATTTCTTTTGAGGTTTCGAGTTTAGATACATATGGAATGAGGGGATCCTTGATGGCTTCTATGAGAATCCTTTGAGCCCTCACTTCCCCTTTCATAAACTATGCAAGTGCTTGAGAATCTTATTTTGCTGGTTTGGTGGTAGATCCTTTGACATGATCCATGACCTAATTTTCAATGAGATTCATATTTGTCCTTTTCTTCCATGCAAGATAGTTTGAAGACCCAACCAATTTGTTGCTTTCCTTGCAAAAAGGCGTTTTTCCAGATTCAAATGTAGACATTAATATACTTACTTGTGAAGATTCTTCTTCCACTTGTTTCCTCCTTGAATTTGATGATGATATAGATAATAGAGAACTTATCCTTGATGAATATAGTCCTCCTCAAGAATGATCCTTGACTTGTCAAAGAGGGAGGTCACTTTGGATCCCTTGATGGTGATGTCGTTGTTGTTGGTGATTAGTAATGACTTCTTTATGATGTCTTGATTCTTCTTGGATGATATTCATCAATGGTAAGGTCCTTTATTCAACGAAGAGGAGATGATGTTATTTCTTTAACGAAGATGATGACAACATCCTTGATCTTGATTCAACAAAGAGGAGATGATGTCTTTGCTTCAATGAATGTGATGACAAATTCCTTGATTTTGATTCTTGTGGATGAATAGTCTTCAAGATACTTGTAGGCTTCTTCAATTTTATTAGGCTCATTACGGTCTTTTGAGGATCCAAAGACTTCTCTTGGTGTAGACTTCTTCTACATTCTAGGGTTTTGATACTTCTTTGCAGATCTAGACTTTAAGATACTCTTCTAGATTTTCCTTGATGCCTTTCTTGAGATTTTGATCCTTGAATGCTTGAGTGTCCCTTGATTAGATGATTGTCCTTGATTTTGTCACCTTAGCTCTGATACCATGTTGAGAAATCTAGGGTATTAGGATTACGTGATTTCTCTTGAATGATAAATACTTGTGAATGCTTTTTAATTCAATATATTAAGACCTTTTCTTTAGTTTATTATGGTGTTATTCTTCATCAGACAACTAACAATGCATAAACAATAAAGAGACAAGAGACACAAAATATAGGCAATCAGCCAGGGCCAAAACCTCTCCCACTTGAGAGGAAAACCTAAACATATTCTTCTTCTTATAAAAACTTCAATTGACAAATACCAAGACCAAGACCCTTGAACTATTTGCCACTCCAAGACCAAGACACAAAGCTTTCTGCTCTTCCTTAAGTCAACAATAGTCAAACTATTGGTTGCTTCTTCTTCCTCGGCTATCATTTTGATTTCAGTTCCTTGGTTCAGCACTACACTTCTCGACCCTATTTCAAAAACCCTAGTTGCAGCGCCTTGTTACCACTTCTCTTAAATGGGAATACTTCCTTCTACACTTCGGCTTGATGGTTGCAATGTCTTCTCCTTGAATTGACTTCTAGAGTGAACTTACCAACCTCGGCCCTTCCTTGCAGTAGAAAATAATAATTTTGGACTTTTCTACAACAAATGATGCCTCTCTTCTTCGTACATGTGACAAGAAATAACTCTAAAAAAGATCCAAAGTAACACCAAAGACTTCGGTCTTCCTTTCCTTCTGTTCGCTGGTCATGAAGCACCTTTCCAAGTGTTTTTCACACACCTTATTGCAGACTTGCTTGACCAAAATATTCTGCACTCAAATGAGAGTCAAGTTGCCTATTTATAGTGTTTCATCCATCAAATAAGCTAACTTGAGTTGTGGGTGAGCTGGCATGTCATTTTGGAGATCATCTTGAGGCCGACTTCTTGGAGGAGCTTGACATTGGTCTTGGAGGGCCTTTTCATTTTTTTCATTGATTCATATACAAATGTAACATGTCCAAGAAGGGTCCTTCATACATATGATTGACTCAATTTGACTTTTATGACTTGATGACAAAACCTAAAGGTTCACAATGGGAACCTTAACTAAAATAAATTTTCTTGATCATGAAACCCATGATTCAAGCATCACAAAAATAATTTTATTTTCTTCTTTATATAAATTACATAAAATCACAATTACAAATGTCATTATGAAGACTGGACCTAGTTACACTTTTCAACAACATGCAGCTAAATGTTCTCCTCCCCATCGACCTACCAAACTACCTGACCACCCTCAAGATTGTTGTCTATAACCAGTAAAGGAATGCCAACAATGTATTTCACCCACCTCTTGTCATGATCTCGCTTAAGTTTTAATTTATCTCTTTTATTTGAAGTAAATGATGCATGCAACTGCTTGTATGGGGGTGGCCATGCCACCCCTTCCATTCATTGTCATTTATCATAATTTGTACTGCCTAGTCCAAGATCCCAATGGATCATTCATTCCTCCTCTCACCTCCATCAAGGAATATATGAAGTTTATATTGAAATATATTAGTTAACAGGAATATTCATGGGTGAAAATGTGAATATGGTTTACACTTGTCGGCCAAATGTGGCGATGAAATTCCAAAATTTTACTCTTTTATCAAATTGAAGCCCTCAAAATTCATATAAACTTTGTAAATTTTGATTTGGAGTCAAAATACAAATTGTGGAGAATTATGTTGTTTTCATAGTTATATTTTTTGCAAAACAAATTATTGACATATAATATGTCAAATTTCCATTAAATTAAATGCTCATCCTTGCAATTTGTTGCACATGTTAATAGGTATATGTGTGTTCACGTGCAATAACATAGTCTAAAATGTATAATTACTATATATATATATATATATATATATATATATATATATATATATATATATATATATATATATATATATATAGGAACATGATCTACACACAGAGAATTAAGTTATGCATATTGAAACTTTATTTTTTATGCAAAATTATATTTTTTATTATATTTCGAAGTTGGTGGATTAATATTTGATTTGCATTTTTCAGACACGTGTTCACATATGTATTTTTTTCTACTATTCAAACAAATTCAAAAAATAAGAGTACCCTTTTGAAGAGGACTCGTAATAAATATGGTCAGTATATTTTGAAATTTTTTCGTTTGCATATTTTATGTTATTTAATTTTTATTCAATCTTTTTGAAACTGGCAAAATTGGTTTTAAGCATAACATTTAAAATAAATTAAATGAAAAATATCATATGAATTCAAAAATGTCAAACTCATATGCCATTGGATAGAGGATTCCTTCATGAATCCAACATGATCAACTCTTCCACCTATGGACAAATATTTCGTTAAGCCTGTCAGGCTACAAGATGGTGTTGTAGAGAAATCTGTAAAACGGGAGCTAAAACTCTATATTTTAGGCCCTCGACATCTTGATTAAGCACTTAAAAATATCAATCGAGTGCTTAAGGTAAAATTTGAAATAGCTTGATTGAACATGTAGCTCGATCAAGCCTCTTTTTTCATTGAAACAATTGCTCGATCGAGCCCCTAAGTAACCACAAGTTACATAGGAGCTTGATCAAGGTTTTTTTCTATTGCTCATTCGATAAAAAATATTTAAGCCCTCAGATAGCTTGATCGAGGGTTGAAATATTTCTCGATCAAACAGTTAAAAATCATTTGATCAAAGCTACTTTTCTTCACCCTAATGCCCACGTGCTTGCCAAAAATTGTAAACCACCTCCGTGGGTAGCCCCTCATATTTTTATTCAAACCCTGTATTGAAATATTTATAAGGTAAATATAAGTTGTTTTTTAACTTTCAATTACCTTATTTCCTATAGTTGGTATAAAATATAGACAACAAAATAGTTTATTTATGGCATTAAGAGTGAAAGTGAAATATTTTTACCACATCCCTTACAAACTAGTTTGTAATATTAAAAATCTAACCAAATATGTATATCCACTTATGGTTTTATTATAGTCAACATTTATTTTTTATTTATGGTATATATATTTATTTTAGAGAACAAGTGTCAACTCCAAGTTGACCATGGATGGAATCGCACATCGCCCAAATGCTAGGTTGTTGAATGCTACCAAGTATTCAAAGCAATAAAAACTCTACCGTTGAAAACCTTTTCTTAAGTTTTGGACTCAAAATGGGCTTTGCATCTTAAAAGAATTGGTCCCTGCCAGCTCTTGGTAGATCGAGAGTTAAGATGAATCTATGTTAGTTAATAGAATAATCTAGTTTTTCTAAGTTTTGACTCTTTTCTAAGCACAATTCAAATACTTAAGGGAACTTATATATTCAAAAAAGTGATTTAACTAATGAAAAATTACAACATATCCAAACATTATATCATCATTCTAACCAAAAGAGAGAAAAGAAAGGAAAAAAGAAATTTAAAATAATTACATTGATTTATTTATTTATTTTTTTAAATCTTATAAAATTAAATAATAAAACAATTTAAATAAAAATTAATCGACAATTAATAAGTTAATTTATTTAAAAATATATATATTTAATTTAATAGAAATTTTTATTAAACATTGTATTGTATTTCATCAATATTTTTTAATTATAAATTTTATTTTTAAAAAATTTAACTTGTATAAATAAAATTTGTATATATTGATATAATTTTAACAAATTAGAACATAATTCAATTTTTTGAAAACCAATAAAAACTTAAATTAATAATATCTTCTTATTTTCTCATTCCACGAAGGAAAACAACATGCACTCACTACAATAATGATAAGAATAGTTATTGAAATATCAAACACGTTGACATTCTATTAAGAACAAGCCTACATGGGAATAAACCTTGCCGAGTTAACAAGTCAAAGGCTATCAAAGTCTCTCCACATATTGAAGAATTGATTTTTGGAAAGGATGTTACGTTGGATAGAGTCTCTGGGCTTTGCAAATGTGCTCTAGTTGGCCGTTGTGAATTTAGTGCTACTAATATGTGTAAAGTAGAGGAGTGGGTATATAAGAATTGGGTTACACTAGTATAAATGTGGCCAAAATATGACGTAGTCAAATATGTGACTTATTGGCGTCAATTATTCAACACATTGGTGCTCAATTTGTCGCTGACATTGTGTCGAATAGTCGACACTTTAGTTAACATCGGATATTCGATGGTACAAATGTTGATTATCTGACACAAAAAAATGGTCGAAATTGTCATATAAAAACCGACGTTTTCAAGTCAGTTTTGCAATGCTGTAATTCGTCGGATAGCTGACACATGAAATATTTAATATGCGATAAGTCATGTTGTGTTCCGTTGTCCCAAACTTGCAAAATTGCGACAGTTTTCTATTGGATATTTGACAATTCGTTAGTTTATTCTAAAGGGAAAAACCAACATTTTGGCATCATATAATCGACGGTTTACCTAGATTGTGCGACAACATTGTTATCTCTCTAATGCTCCCTTCTGTCGGTATGGAGCAACCCATTCGACGCATCAAGATCGAATAAATGACATGACATTAAATTAGTTCTATGGGAGTTTTAAATATCACACTCGCCATTCCATCTGTATGGGGTACATATTCTGACAATGTCGCGTCAGATATTCGACGGATAACAGTTCTATCCGGTAGGAGTGTCATATGTCTGATGCTTCATTTCGTTGGTTGTGTGTTGACTATCCGACGATTTGAAGGGAGTGTCATACAACTAACGCTTAGTTACGTCAATTTTGTGTCGATTATCCGATGATTATGTTGATTGATAAGAATCGAATATTCGATGGCTAGCATATTCCGTCAAATATTCGACGAAAGTCTGCATATTAAAAAATATATATTTAATTTCACAACTTTTTTATCTCAATCATTGTTACTTTTAGGAATTTTATTACTTCAATCAATACAACAAGCTTTATTATAAGTCCACCTTGCAAGCTCCATGGTATATATTATGCAACTATATGATAACTTGATGTGTAAATTTGTTATATGGTCATATGCCTATTTTATAAAGTTATGTAGCCTTAGGTTAATTCTGTAGCACATTATGGTATGCAATGATAACCCTCTTAAACCTTAATGTTTCATGATTTACGGCTATTCCATATCAAGATGAAACATTTGAGAAAATTAATGATTTGATTCTTGACCAATTCATGACAACTTTGGCATTACCTCCCAAATTAATCAATAGATTCAAGTTTGATAATGGAAAACTACTTCCTTATCAAACCTTCATCAATAGAAAATCTTCCAAATATAGGCATATAAAAATGCAAGGCTTGTTAAACAAGTATGAACTAGATAACACATAGGCCATAAGGGCCAACTCAATTGTTATGAATATTTTCACATGACCTAGTTGGCTTAGTTTTCTTGAAAAATTCAAAGGCTTTGACATGAAAATTTCTTTGGAGTTTGCTCAGAATTTCAATGGAGCATGAGCCCTAGTTTGAAAACTATCCATTATCATTACAAAGGAGTCCATAAGCTTGATAAACAACCTCCCTCAACAGGGAGAGATGTGGTCAAATAACATCAAAATTCTAATTGAAAATTAGGCTTAGTTCCTTGAAAAACCCTCTCTATTCCTAAACTTCTAGAAGGGAATTTATGGGGATGTGTTATCTCAACCATGGAATTACATAAATTTTTCCATCCATAAGTTTTTCATGTATGAAAGTAGCTATAGTATGACCTACCATTACCATATATGTATTTTGATGGATCTTAAGGAATGAAAACTATTAAATATGTTATTTTATCTTCTTAGAAGTCTAACAAAAATGGTCGTGATTATTAGAAAATGCAAGAATCATGATACAAGGTTGTATCACCATGGACCTGTTAAAATTATAATCTCATCTGATTAGAAATATTAAACATTTAGTGGGAGTATTTTTGTTAAGTGTATCTCGACTAAACGCAGATGTAGGGCTACATCACCAAAAGGACTTGTTTAGTCACTTACCCTAAAGGACATAAACCATTTCAAATGTCTAAAATTCCTCATCCTGAAAACAATGTTAAAGTTAAAAAAAACTCTAATTAAAATATGGTAGGTGGGGTCCCCTTGTTGGCCCTCAAATTTGACTGTTTTTCACCATGCATTTTTCATCTATCTATCATCCCTTACCATCATACACTGGTCATTTTCCCATATTATTGCCTCTTATTATACTTTAAGGTAAAATAATTATGTCTTTCGACTTTTAGAATTTTTAGTAAAAATTTGGTATTAAAAATTATTTTGACTAGAACACCATCTAAATAGGCCCAGGGGCTTGCTAAACTGTTGGCTGAAGAGGTCAGGGGCTTGCTAAACTGTTGGCTGAAGAAAATTGCAGGTCTTTGGACATTGATTTCTTGTTCAATGTAGCAGAAATTGGCCAAATAGAAGAACATGAAACAGCTGAAACGCAGAAAGGACAGTGAGTGGCCGAGAACCTAGCTTCATGTAGCTGATATGCTGCAATAATTAATTTCCTGCTAAAGCTAGAAGTTCCTTCAGAATTTTTTCAAAGTCAAGCAAGAACGTTAAAGCTCAAGGCGACAAAATATTGCATCAATGGTAGCTTGCTTTATTGGAGGGATCCATCTGGAGTGCTTTTAAGATGCCTGGATAAACAGCAGTCAATAGTAGTTATGCAGCAGTTCCATGACAGCATGTGTGGAGGACATCATTATTGGAGAACTATAGCCCAAAAGATTCTCAGAGCGGGTATTATTGGCCCTCTTTATTTTCTGATGTATTCGCTTTTGTTAAATCTTGTGACAGGTGCCAGAGATTTGAAGGTAAGCAGCAGTTGAAATCCCTACCCCTAAAGCCAATCATTGCAAAAGGACCTTTTCAGCAGTGGGGTTTGGATTTCATTGGTGAAATCAACCCACATTCTAGTGGCCAGCACAGGTGGATATTAGTCGCCACTGATTATTTTACAAAATGGATTGAAGCAATCCCAACAAGGAAGGCTGATCATAATGTGGTAATGAAATTTTTATCAGAAAACATTTTCAGCAGATTTGGTTGCCCACATAAGCTTATAACAGATAATGCAGCAGCCTTCAAGGCTAAGGAGTTGGTGGAAATGTGTGATTCAATGGGCATTAAACTGGTTTATTCCACCTCCTATTACCCCCAAGGGAATGGTCTAGCAGAGTCCTCTAATAAAAGTCTGATCAGGATTATAAAGAAGTTGTTAGAGGAAAATAAGAAGAATTGGGATGCCAAGCTCAAATATGCACTTTGGGCAGACAGAGTGACCATCAAAAGATCTACAGGCTGCTCTCCTTTCAAGCTGGTATATGGTACTGATGCTATTTTTCCAATTCAACTTACCCTCCCTGTGGCAAAGTTGCTCCAAACAGCGCATAATGAAGAAGATGATATGGCCAATAGAATCACTGATTTAACAGAATTATATCAGATCAGAGAGCAGCTGATTGAAAAAGCTACAGCACATCAACAAAAGGTCAAGGAAGCCTTTGACAAGAAGACAAAAAGAAACAATTTTCAGGTTGGGGATTTGGTCATGAAATGGGATGCTTTTAAAGAAAAGAAAGGCAATCATGGGAAGTTTGATGCTCTCTGGACAGGCCCTTTCATCATTTCACAGATTCAAGGGAACAATACCTTCATACTGAAAAGTAAGGGAGGAGAAACAGTCTTTGATGGCCCAGTTAATGGGCGGTTTCTGAAGAACTATGCGATTTAAGGTCTTTTGGCCTTAAAAGCTGTAAATATTCTGCTTTTATCAGTTTTTAGTGTAGCTGTAATAGACTCCATGCCCAATGGAACACTAGGAATTTTGGCTAATTTGTTTGCTGTTGGAAAGGCATTGATCTGCAGGTTCTTGAGACCTCACAGGGAGGATCTCATCCCCAGAAGGAGCCAGTGTTAGCTTTGCTGAACAAAAAATCAAAAATGGATTCAAAATGCTCTCAAAGGCTGCAAAAATGCTTATAATCATGCCAAAGGATTCATTGATGCTATCGAAATCCTCAAATTATGGCTAAAAGCTTTCCACCGATTGAAAAAGTTGCAAGAGAAAAGCCCTTTGGTGGGTAGAAATACACTATCGGGAGGCGGAAATACCCCAAAAACTATGTAAAAACCAAGATTATAGGCTTAAGGATCCGCTTCAATCTCAGCCGTTGGATCTGGCCGATCAACGGTCCAGATCGCGTCGGCATATCGCAATCGGAGGAGGCGGGCAGTGGCAATGACATGAGACTTCGCCGATGAGCGATCGTCGATATCGCATCGGCGTATCGCAATGGAGGACTTACAAAGGGGCAGGTGCAATCTCCGATGGGCCGGACCTGACAGCAATACAGCGCTGCATTTTATATTATATCGGGTCCGCGGTGGTCGCCGATATCGCATCGACGCTTTCAAAGGGGCAGGGCCTTTGGCATACATATACCTCCGACCCGATATATGTACAACACTCCATTTCATATTTTTTCAGGTCCGCGCCCATATCGTTTTCAATGTTTTTTTTGTGTATTTTCTTTGTATAAAGAAAATACAAAGGGAGCCTTGGCGGGTGTCTATTGCGATGAAGCCCGGACCCGATGGGTTTCCAAAGCAAAATGGTATAATATTTCGGGTCCGCTAGAGCCATTGTTTTATGATTTTGTAGCATTTCTTCGTGTTTTCCCAAGTATAAAGAAACAAAGGATCGCCCAGCCTAAGGTATGCATTGCAGCCCAAACGACGGACCCGATAAATGATTAAGCCATGAATGAACCTTTTGAAGTTCAAGTGAAGCATTAATGGGTGGGAATGAATAGTTTGGGCAACATTACTTTGTTTAAAAGCCAGAGCAGTCATATTAAAGCCATTCAATGATTCAGCAGCAGCATTTAATCAACAGTATGGCCGAGGAGGAGCAGGACTCCGCCGATCAAATCAGAGCATTCAATGGTTATGGGTTTTACCCATATTTCATTCCACTTGCCCAAAGAAGGACCGCAGAGAGCCAGAGGGAGGCAAATCCATTTACAGCACAACCAGATTCGTATCAAAGGCCCATTCCTGAATGTAAATGTTGTTGGCCCTCATTTATTGATTCCTGCACGCATAACCAGCAGAGCAATTTTGTAAACAAACTTTATATATACCCAGAACAGAGATGTAATGGATTGATGAGTGTTGGATGAATGAGAGCTTATTGTAGCCTTTTAACTTCTGGAGACTGTTAATACTATGAGACCTGCAGCTTCTGGTCTTGATTTCCATTAATACAAGCTTCTTTTGCTGTCACCTGCTCACTTTTCACTTCTGCTTCTTGTTCTAGGCTGTGTCTGCTTGCATTTATTTGATGTGCTGTGAATGTTTGATATTAGAGGGGCTGTCATCCCACCTCTGTATTATAATTTAGTGGCTCATTGAAATTGTTTGCAGGTTGCTGTTGTTATAATAGTAGAGAGTTGTCATCCTCACTGTCTATTGAATAATAGTCATACAGATCCTCTAACTGATTGCAGCTGGCCATCGCAGAGCTCTGTGCATCTGCTGGTGCAATCAGTCTTCTCCATCATCACTTTTACCCTAAACTGTGAGTAGTTGGTGGTTGAAAGCCTTGTAGTTTGGGGGTATTCACCCATGTCTGGGGTAAATCATAGTAGGAGTGGTTATCTGGCTTAAAGGTGCTGCACATCTTCCATTTATCCATCTAAATAGGCCTCAAAAGGGACTACTGAAATCATCCAACGAAGATATCTAAATAGGCCCAAAATGGTAGATCTACAAAGCTTACACACTATCATAGTCACTCACTTCCATATTAGTTTCAGGAGAGTCAAATAGGCCTTAAAAATCTCCCACAAATTGTCTTAGCTGGAAAAGTGTGCCAAGAGGAAAAGAGCTAGTATGAGCCTCACGAGCCACCGAATTTGGGATAGGAAGACCTATAAAATTTGGCATTGTCTCTATAATCAAAAAATAATAATAGTGATGATGGACTGATCTAATATCACAATAAATGTCAATGTAATAAGAGAAAATATTTAAAATAATCCCGAATTTTGTTTGCCCTAGTTTTCTTAACATTGTATCAAAGCTAAGGTTGTGTGTATAAGGGAAAAGTAGGAAGTCACTAGAGGCTACAATATTGGAACATTAGGGGAATTTTGGGGTCTAAAATGGGCCTCCTAAGAAAAATGCACAACCAAAAAAAACTTTATAAGAACCAATAGGATTCAAGATGATTATGTCAACCATGGGGGATGATTCACCATTTTTGGAGCAAAAAAGTAAAAAGATTAAAAAATAATAAAATAATAAAACTATTTTTTAACTCGTATTCAACTTATCTCCCTAAGGTTTTACTCAAGTTTAAAGCGTGAGTACTCATTGGATGCAAAATTTAACTCCTCATCTAAGGAGTAACCATGTTGCATACTTTCGATGGACCCTCCTACACGAAAATGAGAAATACATGAAAAAGCGTGATTGCAATAACGTTTTTCATGTATTTCTCATTTTTTGTGTAGTAGAGTCCATCAAAAGTATGAAACATGGGTACTCCTTGGATGAGGAATCAAATTTTTCATCCAACGAGTGTTTCCACTCGAAATTTGAGTAAACCCATAAGGAGATAAGTTGAAAATACGAGTTGAAAATATAGTTTTTCTTTTTTTCCCTCTAAAATTTGATGATGTAATCTAATATTATTTTATTATTTCCACTATTATTTTATAATTTCCTTAGGAGGCCCATTTTAGACCTCAAAATTCCCCTAATGAAGAATTCATTCCTCCTAGGCCAAGATCCTAGAGAAGGCTAGACTCAAATTATGGGCACATTATCAAGGCCTAGTCACCATATTTAGAACTCAAGGCAACGAAGAAGTTATAGAGCATTGTAGCTCTATTTTAAGGGTCCAAGAGGCATACTCTCAAGCTATTGGAAAGTCGAACCCATCTCAAAGCATATTGAAGTCTTGTGCAACATAATTATCCCTATTCTAAGTGTCAAGACCTTTGAACTGTGTATATCAAAGTGTGATTTTTGATCTCTACTTCAAAGAGGCCGAAGGCCTAATTCATTAGCTCTAAGAAGGCCGAGACCTTTGGAAAAGGGAGTGAGCTTCTAGACATTGATTAGGACTATTTTCACCATCTCATGAAGTCAAACTTATAGTAATAACCTCAGATCCAAAGTTCTGGGCATTTTTGTGGGCCTATTCTAGGTTGTGAATATTGAGACAAGAAGAGTCCCAAGACTTGATCACCTTCTGGGCATACGTGTAACATTGAAGGCTTGATACTCAACCTTATAGCACTCAGTGAAGGATCTGAGTAGTTTTGGGCATACTACTCTTGTTAAAGGTACAAACTCTTCATCTCAAAGAAGACTGAGATTCATCTATATCTCTGTGTAGAACTAGATCAATTTTGAAGGCATTCTAGAAGGGTGGATCTCATCTACAGTCAAAGTAAATCTTGCAAACATATATCCTTGTGAAATAATTTTGTGAAAATTTTGTGAAAAAGAGACATTGTGGTACGCATGGAAAATTTTAGGGGCTAATATTCGCAAGTGGGCTAATTTTCGATGGTGTTTCCAAAACAAAGATTCATCAATTTCCATTTTTTTGTAAAAATGTTTCGCCCAAATTTTATAGTATAAAATTAGTTTACCTTAAAAATCACCAAAATCATATATGGAATAAATTAAAACCATTAGAAATTTGAATGTTTTTACAAAATATCAACAATTTTTTTATAATTTTCATATTAGGGTCTAGTGAGATTCACCAAAGTTTCTAAACTTTAATAAAAAATTCCATCCTTAAAATTTTCCCTAGTGGCACAAGAGTGCAGTCACCAAACATTTATATATTTTTTCTCTGAAGCACGAAGAAGCAAGAGAGATGATCTACAATTGCTGAGTATACCTTTGAGAAGTCTATTCACTATGCAATATCTTTCAGTACTTGTTGGTGAAAAATTAAGGACAAGTAGAGACCCCAGGTTCAGGCACAGGGGCCAACAAAAGGGTATGTTGTAGTCTAGTGTAACATCGACATTTTCACCTTACTTGAGAAGAATAAGGTGTCTCACCTAAGGCGTTCCACAACCTTACTTAGTTAATAGATTGAAACTAGGCATCGGGTGGATTCGTGCAAATGATGAAAATACTCTTTAACTTGGAAACACTACATAAAACACATTACCATTGCGGAATACAACTAAATCATTCGAAGGAACATAGAACAAACACATGCATTCATAATAAAATTTTTAAAGGGTCACATAAAATCAACACAGGTAAATCCACAAACATCCCCATAAATCTCTTTCATTGGCTTCAAACATTGGTACATCATTATATTCAGGATTTGATGCCTTTCTAATAGAACAATAAATTGGAACATAAAATAATTAAGGACCAGGTGAACATAGGATCATACGAATCTCAATAGGCTCTGCGAAAATTTTTCAATACACACCCTTTCTCCTTTCTCATTTTGCTTGTTCCTTCAACTTTTATGCATGCCTCTCACATAGACTATTGGTTTCTTCCTCGAATGCCCTGCCCTTTCCTTATAGGTTTATTCTATTGCTTGGATGTGACTAGTACCTCTGCTATTGACAATTTTTTTAGCTCGTTGTGACTGCATGTGTCCCTATATACTTGACCAACCTTCCGCAACTACCAGACCTTATAGATTCCTTCTCTTTCCCCCTATTCTTTCTCCATGAATCCCCATTGGTCATATTTGGTCAAAATATGTCAAAAATTTATCCCCAAAACGAGGGACCCAACAGGCACTCACCACAATTAATTGACTCATCCCCAATTCAATCATTTGTTGATGCTGCTAGTACTTCTTCCTACTGCGGAGCTCCTACTGGTGTTGCTCCTTCTTGGCCTATTCCTTCAAACTAAGGACCCAACTCTGGGATGGATTGGCTGGCGGTGGTTTTAAATTTCCAACTGCCATGAACGTGTGAGAGTGTTAGCTTGTTTGATGAAATTATCAATGAGTTCAAACATTGGTTGAGCCGGTATTGATTACAGGAGAGCATCCCATTTAGTTTATGTTGTTGTGCTTATTTGTTGTAGTTTCTAGAAGTGGACGTATGAAGGTGGCTTAAGGTCGTGTAGCAGGGTTTTGTGGTGTGCGAGTCGTCCTCAATTTGATGAATTTTCTTTTCGAGGATGTCTTCTTGTGCAAAAGTCTCCTTTTCTTGGTTAATGTTTGGTGTGGTGAGAGCTTCGTTGAAGATATGATTTTCTTATTGGCGCAGAGCGTAGACTCGTTGATTTTCTTTGCCAGGAACCCGGACCAATCATGAACTTGAGTGAATAGTTCTTTAGCTTCCCCCATAGCCTATTGAATAGAGGCTTTCAGATAAGCCACTTTAGTGATTTTCTGCTTTATTTAACTAGCGTACTGGGTTGCTGGATCCAGAATCACTCTTTGGGTGGCAACAATAGTTCTTTCAAGTTATTTGTTTGCTGATAAAAGTTCGGTTCATGCAGTTATGATATGATCACAAAAAAATGAAATAGTGTAGGCTGAAAAGTCTTATGGTGCATTTAGTACTATTTCGGCAATTGTGGGCCAAATATCTTGGAACTTTTCACTGATTTCATCAATTTTTTGTTCTAGCTCTTGCTTCTCCAGGAGAATTTGATCTCTCTCAGCCCCAATGGAAAGAAGTTTTTGTTGTTGTTACTCTTGTTCGACTATCAAATTGTTGTGCAATGCCTCTGCTTGACGTGGAGCCAATTGCATAAAAGTAAATAATTGAGACGATGACCAACTCTGGAGGTCATCAGGTGCCAAAGTAGTAGGTGGAGGATACCAACTTTGGAGTGGTTGGCCATTGGCAACCAATTTCTTGGATTTACCTTAGGCCACAGTCTCCCACTGTAGGGTATCAACGATGTGGGTAATGGTATGGTCTAGAATGGAATGAGATGGTGAAAGGGGGGTGGTGTTAGACATTAGAGGCAAGATTTGTATGGTTCATGTGCCCTGGGTATCAAAATTGATAGGCTAGCTGTATGTCATTTGTGGCCTTGGTGCTCATAGTAAAGGTAACAAAGATGTATTAACTGACTCCGTGTTTGTAAGGTAAACAATGAGTGCATCTTTGGTACTGTCCGTAATGGACTAGATTACAGAGACTACTTCCATTTCATCTTTGGCACTGATAAAATTACCAAACGCAGGAATATCTGAGGTAATGGGGGAGGGGGAGGTTGTTCGGGGTGATGGGTTGCGTGACACTGGGGACATAGTGAAGGTGGACGATGGGTTTTCCTCAAGGACTGGTGTGCTAGTATGGGACTTTGGTTCCTCTTCATTGAGATAAATAACCTAGGCCAAGGTAATTGTGATTGGTTTCTTGGGAATTGATGGTGGTCGGGCAGTAACCGACCGTGTATCCTGGATGGTGGGTTTAGTATGAGAGTGGGGGCCCATAGAGGGAATTGAGGAATTGATTGGGTTGACTGAGAAATTATTATTGGGACTAGAATTAAGAAATTCAGATAATAAGGGAAAGAGACTTACTAATGACCTGAGACTCTCCAAGGTATTGCGAACCGACATCATCATCGTCTTGAGTTTCTTTGAAACTAGATTGAGCATCTCCTCTTCCACTCGCTTATGGGAGGCAAAGGGGGTCTTTCCAGGAAGTGGCCTAGGTAGCATCCCTTCAAAGGAGTATGTTGTCTTGCCATCTTGAACCTATGCAACAACTCCAAGCTAAGACGTGACTTCATTATGGAACGCTTATTGTGAGAGAATGTAAGGTTGAGCTCACATATGGAACGTGTCTGGATTGACACATTTAGGCTAAATCCAAGTGCTGCCATGGCAAAAATCAAACCATATTGCATGCAAATATTCATCTAGAAGCAGCGGTGATATTCTGGGGTTGGATTTGGTGACAATTAACATCTTTTCATAGCACCCTGTGCAAGAGGCCTCATTGCTTTCCTTTTTGTTAGGGTCCCCTGAAGTCCACCATGGTAAGTATCTGAGCGCCAAGGGTTGATCCTTGGCAACACATGCTAGATATCTACCTTCTGGTGGGCACCACTTCATTATTACTAAGAAAATGACAGGATATCCATATATGAAATGTGTTCCCCATTTGTCCACATATTCACAAGCTTCGAAGAGCTCATTCAATAGATAACTACACCAATTTAACTGTGCACCTTTCTGACAAGCTTTTTCCACTAAAATGGTGTCTAGGGTGCACTCACCCTATGAGTAATGGCACATTACTTTTCTAGAAATTATATAACAGTCGAACTTTATGATGGGAGCATTAATTGGCTCAACATTGGTTCCCTTGCCACCGCATTGGGTATCATACTTGTTATAGTAATTGCTATCAACTATCTTGTTTCCCTGCTTAGAAGTAGTTTTGAATGCGGACGACATTGTGGCCCCTGTAGTAGATAGTCATGTCAATTGCTGAATGTCACTAGCATGGATGGTGTATTCTTTGTCAAGACAGAGGGAACCCCCATGCATTCGGTTAATAAGGAATTTAGTACACTGCATTGCTACTTCTGATGTTTTGAATACTGGTAAAATTTGCAAAATTCAATAGTGTGGACCTCTATATACCTCTGAAATACTCTTTTATTTTGGAGGACTGACTTCCATCTAGTTTGGTGATGGAATATGTAAAAAATTCACTCTTGGGCACGGGGAAATGGAAGGAATCAGATAGGTTGTTGTCCATGAGCATGGCCTTCTCATATTTTCCATAGAGATTCTAAAGTTCAGTGACTCTTGAGTCAGATGAAAGGGTTTGAATAGATATTTTGGAGACTTTAGTCATGGCTATAATTCAACGACTATACACAACAAACACGAAAGGCTTAAATTTGGGTTGGGGATTGAGACAATTCGACACAAAAGCCGGACTGAGTAATTTGACCACCTATGCTTTGACAATAAAAAATTTATCATTACTAGGAAAACTACAAAGGAAGACTCAACACGCCATTTTTTATCAGGCCATTTAACTAATTACTATGAAAACTTTCTACACTCAATTCAAATCATGGTATTAATGTGACTGTGACTTGGACCTAACCCAGATGACGCGAAAATTGAAAAGGTGGGTGATTGTGATGGTTAATTATGACGAGATGATGAAATATTCCAAAAAGTTGATAACCAAATCGTATCAAAGATATTATGGGAGAGATTTAATCCAAATTTGAAATGACCCAGGGAATTATTACTAATTATTGTGGATAAGATGATTGCCACGTGTGACTCCCTGACCAAAATCAGTTGCTGTGGGAGGCATTTGACTGACTAACAAACCTAACTGAGGTAACTTTATTCATTACTGACACAACTAGAATAACTCATGCAACTGAGGTGACTGACGCAACCGAAATAACAAACTTGACTGAAATAATTGAGTAACTATACTTAAACCTAACTATGATCCCCGTTCAAGGACCAAATCAATTTGATGAAGAACCAGGTGTACCATGGAAGGGATTTGGTTGTGCATCATTCACCCAACGAGGAAATAGGGCTCCATCTAGTTGCACGAGTTTGACAACTCCAGATTCTTTCACTTCTACGACAATGAATGGTCCTAACCAATGCATTCTCAACTTTCTAGGATGTTCAAGAAACTTACTATCGTATAAGAGAGATTGATCCCCAAATGCAAAGAACTTATGTTTTATATGTCGATAATGCCATGATTTCTACCTCTCCTACTTGACAGTCTGGTCGAAATATGGCAGAAATCAGGCCTCAACCAACTCCCAGATCTCATCCAACCACTTCATAATTGATTCATCCTTTGACATGTGAGTGGCCCATGTAATTAAAAGGTTAGGAATACTAAACTCGGCAGGTAATATGGCTTCCTAACCATAAACAAGTTGGAACAACGTATATTTGTGTAGGTTCTTGACGGTTGTATGGTAGGCCCATAAAGTAGTTGGTAGATGATTCTCCCAATTGTCTTGGTTAGCAGAACATATCTTGGTGAGGCCTCTCTCTAGGATTTTGTTAAAAGCTTCCATAGTTCCATTCTCTTGTGGATGATACGGGCTGCTCTTATGGAGCTGGATCATGAAGTTTTGGAGCAGTGAGGTGACTATCTCACTAATAAAGTGGGTCCCCTGATCACTTATGAGGCTTCGAGAGCACCCAAACCGAGTGATAATATTTTGAATGATGAACTTGGCGGTGGTGTCTGCAGTGTAATCTTTGATCAGAGTAGCTTCAACCCATATGGAAAGGTAATATGTGGAGGTGATAATGTATCTGGCATGGGAGTGCCTTGCCAGTGGATTAATGGGCCCTACAAAGTCTATCATCCACTTCTAAAATGCTTGGAGTGCTCATACCGACTGTAAAGGAAGTTGATCCCAATGTGATGGCCTTCCCATGCACTGGCAAACATCACATTTCTTGGCATACTCCTTTGCATCTCGAAAAAGTATGGGCCACTAGAGTCCTACCTGTGGAACTTTTCTCGCGGTGGATTTTCTGCCCACGTGTCCACTCGCAACTCCAGAATGGAATTCCCATAACACATCCCATTTATAATGACCGAGGATACACAATTGCAATATTTGATCAAGGCCCATATTGTATAACTATCCTACGATTAGTTGGTAATCTGCTACTCAAAATACCATTTTCCTTCGTTGTGTTACCATGTACTCCTCCAGATATTTTCCTATGGTTAGGAACAATGAAATGTCCTCCAGGTAGTTTGGTATGGCCTCAACCTGAAACAGGCCATCATATGACAATTTATCATCTATTTCCCCCCTAGCTTCACCGGATTTTAGCCGAGAAAGATGATCATGATGTTGAGAAATGACAACAAGAAATTCCAGTTTAATTTGTCCTTGAATTAAATTGAGAATCTAAATCGAATTCTATTCTCATAGCAACTTATAAATAGTTAATTAAGTTTAATTAACATAATTAGCTTAGGAATTTCGAGTTCAAAGTCTTTCTGTAGTAATGTATATGTTCTCCCTAAGTTTTAGGGGTCGAGTGTGAGTTTAAATTGAGTTGGAAATTAGATCACTCAATTTACTGAGTTAAGTTTAGTTACATTAGTTCCAAACTGTTTGAGGAAATAATAGAGAGTTAACAGTCATTTGGTGCTCTAGTGCATCCAAAAGTGTCACTCTTGTTAACTGAATATTCCCTCATTAGAAACTCATGCATGTCGATTCTTAGAAAGACCCAGTTGAGACTAGAGTACAGGGATAGTGTACTATCAATTGTATTATTTACTGGAGTGTAAATATCATGCATGCATCAGAGATTGATTTATGTTTGGATTGCACAGTTTTGGAAGCATGAATTCCATTTAAATACAGGCTATTCATCCTAGGAATTACGCAAGAGATTAGGGGCTTGGAGAGCTGCAAAATTGGCTAAATGTTGGTTAAGAGCTTGCTTGTGAGCTGAGAGAATTGAGCATACTTGTGCGGAATTGTTCTAGTGAGAAAAAGATTTGTATATTCACTCATATTTCTGACATATGCAATACAGATAGTGGGATTTTGAGCAGTGGCTTTCCCCAGATACATCTTGTGTTATGTGCCATTGATTTATCTTCTTCTTGTTCATATTGTTTTCATCGATCTATTGGCTTCCACTAGTTGAAAGAAGAAGTAGATTCTTGTCTTTTGCTTTAGTACATTTCACGAACTTGTGAATCTACAAGATTTTCTACATGGTATCTTTGAGGATAACGGATTGAAGGAATTCATTGATCAAGACATTCCTAAGCCACCAACATCGGATGCAAAAGATTTGGCCGAAAGAAAGAAGTGTGTGGCAAAGGCAAGGTGGATAATCCTCAAGGGAGTTCAAGACCACATTGTATCAAGTCTCCATGGCAAGGAAACTCTGTATGCTATGTGGAAAGCATTGACGAACTTGTATCAGAACATCAGTGACCAAAGGAAATTGGCACTGAAGGACAAAATTCAAAAAATCAAAATGGAGGAAGGCGAGATGATTCAAAAAACTTGACCAAGTTCACTAAGTGTTGTGATGAACTTGGAAGTGTTGGAATCATATTTTCTGAGGATGATATGGTGAGTCTTTCTCTTCTAGGACTCCCAAAGAGTTGGCATAGTTATCACGAACCTGTCAATGGTCGAGAGAAGCCTTCAGATTGGGAACGACTGTGGTTGGATTTGATGCAGGAGGAGATTAGGAGGAACACTAGTGATGGCTCTTCATTAGAGACTGATGATGAAGATAATTATGCCTTAGCGATCAAGGTGAAGAAGGGGAAAGGGATATCTTACCATTCCAAATAAGATTCTTATCACAGAGGTAAGAAGAAAAACATGATGAAATTTAAGTGCTTTCATTGTCATGAGCTAGGTCATTTTGCTACAAATTGTCCACTCAAGAAGTCCAAGAGGAAGTCCTCAGGAGGAGCGGTGGGTGAGGCTTTGGCCTCTCAATTGGAATTGGACTTTTCCCTCATTGCATGCATGGTTTCACCAATGATGGGAAGTTTATGGTACTTAGATAGTGGAGCTTCATTCCACATGACTAGCAATAAAGAGTTATTCAGTGACCTGGAGGAGAAAGATCTCCAAATGCATGTCAAGATGGGTGACAACAGGAAGTATAATGTTACTAGATTGGGCATGATTACTTTTTAGAGGGAGCATGGGGCTCCACTCACCTTTAAAAATGTTATGTATGTGCCTAGGCTAAAGAAGAACTTGGTATCCATTGCCATGCTTGAGGATAGAGACTATGATGTGATCTTATCGAAAGGAAAGGTGTTCCTTCGACACATAACCACGGGTCAAGTAAAGAAGATAGGGATTCGGGTGAAGAATCTTTATAAGCTGGAGGTAGAGGAGTGTGCTGCTTTGAGAAAAAAATAAGAAAGGGTGTAGAGCCAAGACATTGGCAAGTTGTAGCACAGGTGATTGGGCCACTTGCATCATGGGGCTTTGAAGATATTGCAACATATCTCTACGGTCTTCCCAAAGGTACGCTTGAGAAGTTGATACATGCAAGGGATGTACTTTGGGAAAATACACAAAGTCTTCCTTTCATGATAGAGATAGTTGAGTAGAGTCTATTCTAGAGTGAGTCCATTCATATGTGTGTGGACCATTCTCGACAGCATCCACGGCCAAACACATGTATTATATTATATTTGTTGATGACTATTCTTGAAAATGCTAGATAATTTTCATGCAGAAAAAGGATCAAATTTTCAGAAATTTTGTGAGTTTAAATCATTGGTGGAGAAAGAGTTGGGCAAGAAGGTTAAAGCTCTACATAGTGATAACAGTGGTGATTATGTCTCAAATGAGTTTAAGAACTTCTTTGTAGAGGAAAGGATTAAACGAGAGTTGAAGGCACCCCATAACCCTCAGTAGAATGGGGTGGCCAAGAGGATGAACAAAAGCATAGTAGGGGAAGCAAGGCAAATGTTGCATGATCAGGGCCTACCACTACACTTGTGGGTTGAATAATTCAACACAACAGTTTATTTTTAGAACCATAACCCACATCAGATACTTAAGATGAAGACACCAGAGGAGGCTTATTCCAGTAAGAGGCCAGATGTTGGTCACTTCGGGATTTTTGGTTCATCGGTATATTTCCATGTGACCAAAGATGCACAAAAGAAGATTGAGCCAACATTAGGGTTGGTGATGTTTGTGGGGCACACTGATACACCTCACAACTATCAGGTGTACTTTCTGACCAATAGGATGATAGTGGTTCACATGGATGTACAATTCGATGAGGAAGACCATGCGAGTTTCCCTTGAGAGAGAGCTTGAGCTACATGAGGATGAGGAACTTTTAGCTCCTAAGGTTGAGGAGCCTCAGATTGATGTGGAGCAGCCACATGTAGAGGATCTGGGAGTGGAGACATCCACTCAGGTAGAGTCTTCTAGAGAGGGAAGAAAGCTCACCAGAGAGGTTGACAAATTGTTGGATCATACAGGGAGAATGTGGGAGAACCCACTTCTCAGCGCAGGTAGAGGAGGTCACCTGAGAGGTACATTGGATACATGGCTCTTATGGGCAAATGTGTTGTGACAGAGCCATCTTCCTTTAAGGAAGTAGTGCAGCAACCAGTTTGGGTTGATGCCATGGTGGAGGAGTATGACTCCATAGTTTGTAATAGTGTTTGGGATGTGGTCCTGAGATCGGAGTGCAAGTCAGTGGTGAGCTCCCGTTGACTATGATGAGACCCTTGCTCTTGTTACAAGGTACTCGTCAATTAGATCTATATTGGCACTATCGGCACATATGGGTTGGAAGATACATCAGATGGATGTGAAGACAACCTTTCTTAATGGCATGATTGAGGAAGAGGTGTACATAGAGTAGCCTAAAGGTTTTGAAACCTTTGACCATGAGTCGCATGTGTGTCAACTTAAGAGAGCATTGTATGGGCTGAAACAAGCACCTCATGCTTGGTACACCAGGATAGATAGCTACTTCACCAGGTTGGGCTTCACAAAGAGTGAATCAGATGAAAACATGTACCACATAGTGGTGGAAGGTGTTGGGTTAGGAAAAAGGTATGTTTTCTCTTTGTAAATAGATTTATTCAGCATTTATCATCACATGATTATCTTTGTTTATGGATCAAAGTAAAGGAAATAACAACTAAAGTTGGGTAAAAGCACTTGGTAACAAATTAGATAAATCTAGCACGAGAAATTGACTTTTTTCTATCTTTATATGCAGAAGACGCGGATTGAACAATAGTTGTTCAATCGACAGAGTAGCATCAGGCCATAAAAGGAAAAAGACAATGTCTGAGGTAGGAAAGGCAGTGAGAGACCAGGAAGACTGATGCTATTTCATGATAGAATCAGATTATGTATAGCGAAATCCTTAGGAACCCCTGATCCTGAGGATTCACTTTTATCTATTTATTTTCTAAATGTAATATATAAGGCCGAAAGGCAAAACTGCACAGAGTTCAGAATTTCATAACTTGTAATTATTCTTTTGAGACATATAATGTAGAAATTTTGAATAATAAACACATATTCAACAGAGATTATCTCGATTATACACTATTGCGGAATACATGCATAATACATAACCTCCTCTACGTTGATCATCAATTTAGCAGCATAAAAAACAATGAAACATCAATTGCATGCACACATTAACATAGTATGTAACCCGGGGAAAGCTTACAGCTGAAAACCCCACACTATCTGTATATTAATGATTGAGAACATGTAACATTACATAGTACAATACTCCTCTCAAGTACTCAGTACTATCTCCACCTGTTACACACAAAACTAGCTAAGATCCGAACAAGTCACAGGTTCAAATCTCCTCCGCTGCTTTGCCTGCCTCTATTGCACAATACCTGCTGAGAATCACTCACACTGGAAATCACGTGAGCACAGGCTATTCTACTGGGCATATACTGGGAAATCATCATGGGCATACTCAATACATTTCTTGTGCAAGATCTCATGCACAACTATTGTCACAACTGATAGCAATCTCAACCTCTAACACCTGTCTCCACTGAACTGTACATGCACTGAGTTAACTGATGTATTCTTCAGTTGCATTATGAGTTAATAATTAGTGAATTAATTTAATCAATTAATTCACATCACTCATCACTAGTCTATTTGCAGTTAGACTAATTACAACTAGTTTAACAAAGTCAAACTGAACACAACTCCATCAACTCCACATCCAACTCCATAAAACTCACATGCATGAGTTCTAACTGATGTCCTGCATGCAATAGCTCAAATAACTCATAAGAAAAGCATATTTCCTTCTGACAGTTGCATGTGCCACATCTGTAGCTCAAACTGAAGTGCTCCAAGAGGATAAGATAAAGTTTATAGTCTAAATATTATTATGAGACAATAATATTTGACTTTTCTATTTTTGACTAGCAGTCTAAAAATAGACTCTGATCACTCCTGCTGTGATCCAAAAATAGAAGTCCATCTATTTTTCCCAACATGACCAATCATCCATAAACAACATTCTGCAACTCATAGACCATGATCCATATGTCTAAAAATAGACATAGTCTAAAAATAGACTTTGCGCCATAATTTGCCTGTGGGCCCACTTAGTGAAGGCGACTCCTTTCCACTAAGCTCCATCATCTTGTTGCATTCTCAACATACAATATTGTTATCTCAATGATGTTGTAACCACGTTTCTTATTTTAATGAAGAAAGACTGCATTTGATCCATACTTATATTCTGAGTGTTACTTAGCGGAGACTTCTGGGGACTGTGGGCCTAGTCAAGAAAAGTTCTACTGCTTTCTTGTGTTAGTATTTTCTATTTAGTCTTCATTGATTGTTACTGTTAAGTTAATATTGTTTCTCTTATTGTGAAGATTGACGATTCTGATTCATACTGCTATTCATTTAGATTCAGACTTAGCTGTGTGATATATTTGAGTAGCGCTTGGATTGGATTGGTTATGTTAGTTCCAGTAGTAGATTGCTGTCCATTATGAGTTATGTTATCATAGATCTTAGAGATAACATTGATAAATTTCCATAACTTGCTTATATAATTCATTTGATGTTTAGATATCATTTATCATTATATGCTCGTTTGCTGTTCAATTAGGATTTTCCGTTCAATTCGATTTGCTGTTCAATTCGAATTTGCTATAGATTATCATTGCTGTGTAGTTGTTACAATTTTCTTTGTTGATTCAGTGAGTTAGTTTTAATTTTATTTGAATATTTCCAAGCTTGATTCTTTGCATTTGCATTTAGATTCATTTGATTTCGGAACAAGCTAAATAGAGTTGCATAGTGTGTTAAGAGTTATTTCATCCATAGTTATTTCTTTCAACATTGTTTGGAGTGAGTTGAAGAAATAGTTATTAGTGATTGCAACAATTTATCATTAGATAACCTCTGAATTCACTGCACATATAGTGCTGACACTCTTGAGATAAAAATACTTACCTTGGGTTGACAATTAATGTAGGAATTAAGACTGTTTGTAAAAAGACATCTTAGTGCAATAATATTTTGGAGCAGTTGTCGGGGAGAGTGTTTCAAAGTGATTTACTTTTTATCTTGCTGTGAAATAATTGGGTTTTAAAAACAGAAGGTAAGAACTTGCGTGCCTAGCAAGTAAAGTGCTTGCTTACCAGCCCGCTTTTCAGCAAAATCTTAGAGGTTAAATAGGAATTGGTTTTTATGAATGACTAGGAATAGAAAGATAGAAAAAGAGTAGAACTACCCACCTAAATCCACAAAACCCAAAGGATCGGTGAACCTTGGGAGAACGACCTTTATAGATGAAATCGTAAGAAAAGCAGAGTCTCAAGCATCAATAGGATTTTGGGCAGTATCTGGAAAAAGTCCTACTGTAATCCCTCAAGCAACAGGCTCACCATCTACAACTTACGCTAAGATTCAAAGCCAAATTGGAGGATCTGAACAGAGTCTTCAAGCTACAACAAGTTTACATTTTGATCCTCTACAAGAGGGAAAATTATGTAACTTAAGAGAAGGAGAAGGAGAAACCAGTGGAACTGCTAAGGCAGAACCACAACTGTCTGAACAGGGGTCTCCTGTGATCCCAGATCTAGGTAGTGCTGCAAAGCCAACTCGGGTTGCTAATCCCCCGCTTACTCAAAAAGCACCCCCTGAAATCCCTGAAGGTTATTGGCACATCTTTGACCAAATGGAAAACCATCCACCTCAAGGTCAAACCTCAACATTATCCCATAGTTGATCAAGCAGCCAATGACCCCATGAAGGCTATTCCCTGCAGAGCATCCCAACTTTTCACAGGATGATCACAGAGGATCCTGATGCCTTCCTATTTGAGTTTGATGTCCTCTGCAGAGGGTATGACTACACCACTGACCCCCAAAAGCTAAAATTGTTCCCTTCTACTCTGAAAGGAGCAACCTTAAGATGGTTCATGGGTCTGGGTGGATGAACTATTAATTCTTGGGATGATATGAAAACCTCCTTCCTCACAAGATACCAGGACTTTTGCAAGACTAGGGAGCTAAAAGATGAAATCTTTAAGATGACTGCAAAAGATAATGAAACTCTAGAAGAGTATGTCGAATGGTTTAATTATAATTTGCAGAGATATCCACACACCACCTTACCTAAAGAAGTCCTAAGATCTATCTTAATTAAAGGGATGAAAGAGGAATGGTTAGAAACTCTAAATTTAATGGGGAAAGGAGATATTTCTCAGGAAGATTATGATGAAATCGTTCGCTTGTGTATCAGGTGTTCGCAAGGAAGCACACACACAGGAGCAGGAAGTCGAGATCCCATGAGCAGGGGAAGCAAACCACACAGTGGAGGCGTAACACGGATGGAAATCGGTAACCTCCTGGAAGATTTCAAGACAGACATCCTCGACACTCTCACAACGTAGCTGGATGTCTTACCTAAACAAAAGCAAGCCTTAGCATAAAAAAACTTGGCCATCTTCTGTCCACGTTGTCGAAAAAAGCACAACCAACGAGAGTGTCCATTAGACATGGTCCAGACATGCACTATCTGTAGCAAGGATCATGCCACTGAACAATGTCCATCACTGTCGGGGCTGAAAGCAGTATTCAAGGAAGTAGAAGAAGAAATATAGTCGGTGTATCTGATGAATCAACATCGACAGTGGCAGGCTAAACCTACAGGTATGTCACAAGACACATCCCAGTTCTTTCCTTCTTCACAGTTTAATCAGCAACAAAACCTTGGGGCAGCATGGCAAGGCCAATCACCTTACCCAAATTGGAAAACCCAGCCATTCCCTATGGCATCCTGGCCAACTCAATCCTTTCCAGGTAATGGCTAGCCAAATTCTCCTTTTACTCCTATTTGGTAGGGCAATCCCTATCAATCCCAGTGGCCTGCCTCCACCTCTCAAAATCCGAAATGGTCTACAAATTGGCAGCAACCACTGGGGATATCCAATGCACCTATGGGGACAGGTCCTCAGCCTCAACCTGCACTATCAGCTCCATATACATTATAGAAAAATCCTCAACCTCTTCTGCGCCCTCAATTGCCAGCTCAGGCGAATCCGAATCCTAATAATAGACTGGTCTAGTTGGTACAAATCATCAAAAGCTCAGATTATGATATTGAGCAAAAAGAATGTAATGAACTTAGATTGAGGTCAGGGCGTATCATCACCCTTGGGGAAAACATGGATCAACCATCAATTGAAATTGAAACCCCACCTGTACATAAACCACCACCTATAATTAATACTAAACTAAACCAAGGGGAAGAGACAAATGAGCGTGAAGACCGTGAAAAACTCATAGTCACTTCTCCCCCATTCCCTAAACGGTTAAGGATACCCAAACCTACTGTTTACCCAGATTTTGATCTTATAGGGGAACTAAAAAATCTTTGTATTAAAATTCCTCTCCTCCATTAAAGATATTCCCATCTATGCTAAAACAATCAAAGAACTATGTGCAAAGAAGCCTGTGAAGAAAGAAAAAAATTCGCCCACCATTCACATTGTAGGAACCTTATCTGATTTACTCTTGGGAGGGGAAACTCTGGTAAAGTATGAAGATCCTAGAAATCCCATACTGACAGTGCAAAGAAGCCTGCGAGGAAAGAAAAAAATTCGCCCACCATTCACATTGTAGGAACCTTATCTGATTTACTCTTGGGAGGGGAAACTCTGGTAAAGTATGAAGATCCTAGAAATCCCATACTGACAGTTCAGATATATGGCTGCTCTTTTCCAAATACACTAGTTGATATGGGTGGAACCATTAATATTTTAACAGCAGAAACCTGTCAAGCACTTGGTATTACAGCCTTGGAACCAACCACCACTTTATTAGAACTGGCTGATCGTTTGGTGGTAAGGCAAGAAGGGACCTTACAGGATATCACACTTTCTGTTGATTCATGGGAATATCCAGTAGATTTTCTTGTCATAAACCCAAAGAGTCGATTGGATGGGTATCCTCTGATTCTAGGCCGACCTTGGTTGGCGACAGCTAATTCTTATATCGACTGCCGAGAAGGCATCATGACTCTTGCAAAGGGGGATGTTGTAGAAAATCTTGTGTTATATCCTCCTGCTAAGCCTAGTTTGCCCATTGTAAATATATGTAAACAACCACCAACATAACTGGAGGAAAGCATCTGTTCACCAATCATAGTAGCAGAGGCACTAGAATTCAAAGATCAGACTGAAGATGACATTATCAACAATTTTATCAATCAACCAGCTGATGTGAGCAATGTAAAGTGTCAAATGTTGAAAGCAATCCTTGATAATGAAGCCATGGAAGATCCTTTGAAGGATACCGATGACCAGCATATCCAGACGACTGCTGTTCATAACAGCAAGCCTATTGAGATCGAACCAGGAAAAGTTCTAAACATTAATGATAGTCTGGATAGCGATCAGCAACAAAAGCTCATACAGGTCCTATAGAAATATAAAGGGGATTTTGCCTAGGATTATCCTGACATGAAGGGTATAGACCCACAACTATGTACACACCACATCTATATGGAGAAGGATGCTCGACCCATTTGACAGCCTCAATGAATATTGAATCCACATCTCAAGGACATTGTGAAAGAAGAGTTATAGAAGCTGCTGGATTTGAACTTCATTTATCCTATTTTAGACAGTAAATGGGTCTCTCCATTGGTGGTTGTCCCCAAGAAAAATGGGAAGTGGCGTATCTGTGTGGATTACCAGGAATTGAACAAGGCAACACAGAAAGATCACTTCCCCCTCCCATTCATCGATGAAGTCCTTGATACTTTGGTAGGGAAGTAGTTATTTTCCTTCCTAGACAGTTTCAGCAGCCACAATCAGATTCAAATCACCCCTAAAGACCAAGACAAAACAACCTTCACCTGTCCTTGGGGTACATTCGCATACAGAGTATTACAATTTGGCTTGTGTAAAGCCTTGGCTACATTCCAGAGAGCTATACTCAAAATTTTTGCTGATTTGATAAATGAAGGACTTGAGATGTATATGGATGACTTTACTCCATATGGGGATGACTTCGACCAAGCATTACAAATATTAGAAAAAGTCTTAGAACGATGCATTGCTACTAGGTTATGTTTAAGCAATGTCAAGTGTCACATGATGATGACCGAGGGCGTAATCTTGGGACATTATATCTCTGCAGTAGGGATACAGGTAGATCCAACAAAAATTCAGGTAATTCTTTTACTGCCTACCCCCTGCACTCAGACAGAGGTACATAGCTTCCTGGGATATGCAAGCTATTATCGTAGGTTTATTAAAAACTTTTCACAAATTGCTGCGCCTTTATATGCTTTAACTAGAAATGTTGATTTCAAATGGTCTGACAAATGTGACACAACTTTTACAGGTCTAAAGAAACTAGTCTCAACAACACCAGTATTACGTGGACCAAACTGGGAGTTGTCTTTCCACATATCCATGGATGCATCAGATGTAGCTATAGGCGTTGTCATCGGCCAGGAGGAGGATATGAAACCTTATTAGATATATTATATTAGCAAAAATTTCACTTCTGTAGAACTTAATTATACAATAACAGAAAAAGAATTCTTAGTTGTTATTTATGCAATAAACAAATTTAGATATTATATAACTAGCTACCAAGTCTTTTTGTATACTGATCACTCTGCCATTCGGTATGTAGCTAATAAACCTATCACAAATGGTCGAGTGACACGGTGGCTATTGCTTTTGCAGGAGTTCGACATTACTATTAAGGATCGTCCGGGGAAGGAAAACCAAGTTTCTGATTTTCTATCTCGAATCCTAAAGGCGAATGATCCATTGGTAGTAGACGACCAATTTCCAGATGAACATATGTTTGCCGTAGCAGTCAAGATGCCATGGTACGCAAATGTGGCAAATTATCTGGCAGTAAGGAAGATACCTAGGCATTTGACGACAAGAGAGAGGAAACAGATCGTTTAGCACAACGCCTGTTTCTCTTGGATAGGCGGATATCTTTTTCACACAGGGGTAGACATGTGTATACACAGATGCATTCGCGAGGATGAGATTTATGACATCTTGAAAGATTTCCATGACGAGCCTTATGGGGGACACTTCGCAGATCGTAGGATAGGGCATAAGATATTATAGATGGGCTATTATTGGGCTACTATTTTTTAGGATGCTAAGAAGTATGCCCAGGCTTGTGATAGCTGCCAAAGGATGGGCAGGCCTGGCCAATCTGATGAAATGCCTCTGCAACCCCAACTAGTCATAGAACCCTTCGAGATATGGGCATTGGACTTTTCTGGCCCATTCCATCCGCCATCCAATTAGAAGGCATACTTACTGGTTGCCACGGATTATGTGACAAAATGGGTGGAAACAATAGATTTACCAAGAGCCACAGAGGACGCTGTGATTAACTTCCTTTTTGTGATTTGTGTGGTATGGTTTACACGATAAGTGATCACAAATGGGGGAGGGAAATTCGTAGGACACAAGATTACTTCCACTCTCAGAAACCATCATATTACGCATGGGATCACTTCCCCGTATCACCCGCAGGCGAACGGGTAGGTAGAAAGCACCAATAAGGTCATTTAAGGAATTCTAATCAAGATAGTCTCAACACACCAACGAGATTGGGCTGCTAGACTGCCAGAGGCCTTGTGGGCCTATCGCACGACTTGGAGGAATACTACTGGATACTCTCCGTACCAACTCATGTTCGGCAAAGAAACTATTTTTCCGATTGAATTCGAAATAAAGACTCTATGAATGATCTAGGAAGTGGGGCTAGATCTAACAGAAGCTCGACTGCTCCCTTTGCAATGGACTGCAATTATTCAGAAACAAATGGAAAAGTGGCATGACAACCTTATCAAGAGGAAGACATTTTAAAAAGTGGATTGGGCACTCCTTTATGACTCCATATTCTAGGATTTTCCAGGAAAATTGTAAACAAGATGGCTCGACCCTTATGAGGTTCAAGAAGTGCATAATAATGGTACTCTTACCTTTACTACCATTGATGGATCTGGCCATTATTTTAAGGTGAACGAGCATTGAGTGTGTCTCTATCACAAACCGCTCACCAAGGAGTCTTTCTATGAGTAGGTACGCGAGGACCCCTCCATGCAAATCTTAGCTGCAGGGAGTGATGACCCAACAACTTTTCTTTCAAAAACTTGAGATTTCTTTAAATTGTAAATAATGTATATATTCCTTTTGATTGATTGCAATTTAGATTAGGCATCACCATGTAAATATGAGGATTTTTTTTAGTTCTTGATGAGTGTTATTCAATCAATTGAACGGTTGCTGTTAAATCGATTGAACAACACTTTTACGTTTTTGTTTATTTTGCTGTTCAAACGATTGAACAATTGATGTTTAATCGATTGAATATCAATTTTATTTTTTGTTTTTGCTGTTCAAATGATTGAACGATTGTTGTTCAATTGATTGAACAACACTTTTACATCTTTGGTTTTCGATGTTCAAACGATTGAAAAATTGCTGTTCAAATGATTGAAAAACACTTTTTTTTTTTGCCATTCAAACGATTGAATGATTGTTGTTCAATCGGTTGAACAACACTTTTACGTTTTTGTTTTTGTTTTTGTTTTTATTTTTGTTTTTCTATTCAAACAATTGAATGATTGTTGTTCAATCGATTGAACAACACTTTTGTGTGTTTTTTTAATTAATTTTTGTTGTTCAAATGATTGAACGATTGCTGTTCAATCGATTGAACAACGCTTTTACATTTTTTGCAATTTTTTCCATTCAAACATTGAACGATTGTTGTTCATTCAATTGAACAACACTTTTGAGTGTTTTTTTCTTTTCTTTTAATTTTTGTTGTTCAAACAAGAATTATTGTTGTTCAATCGATTGAGCAACACTTTTACATTTTTTTGCGATTTTTGTTGTTCAAACGATTGAACGATTGCTGTTTAATCTATTGAACAACACGTTTGCGTGTTTTTTTCTTTTAATTTTTGTTCAAACGATTGAACGATTGTTGTTCAATCCATTGAACCACAATTTTGGTCTTTTTAAATAGGACAAACTATGAATTCTTTAATTACCAATCATTGTGCCATCTTTCTTTTTTATTTTATGCTTTGAATAAACACCATTGAATGGATTTGTGCCTAATATAAGAAAAAATAGTAATTATAATATTATTATGACCTATGAAGCCTTTTGATGGTTATCTTTATTCAAAAGTTGATATGGTGTATCTTTAAAATGACTGGCTGAACATCTCTTCTTTGGACACATCATAAAATGATTCACTATTTTCAAACCATGCTAGCTTATGTTTACACTTTCAAATTGATAACTCTTGTTGATACGATGATATGGGGTTAAGAGTATAAAATCTCATTGGAATCTGTTTACTTCTTACACCATCCCTGACTCTTAAGGAGCAAATGAGCCTCCCTCTCGTTACAATAAAAATTTCAAAAAGCAAAAATGGAAATAATGAAATATGAAAATGCATCAAACATTGTCTTAAAGAGGACAAGGGGTCTCATCTCAAGCCAACCTAACATGTTCATAAGGATGTAATGGGGGTCATTCCAATTTGGCCACCAATCCAAGGTAATGACCTTATTGATGATTAAAACTGTCAGAAGGACAGGGGGTCTCATCACGAGCTAGCCTAATCACTTGTTATATCCTAGTGAATGGAACTATAGTCATCTGGTCACCATTCCAGCCTAGTGGTCTCTTTATGACAAGAAAAGAAGAACCATCTACATACTAAAAGGAGGACTCTGGCTCATTTGTGGGGTTAAAAAGCAACCCTATCGAGGCTATGAATGCCTGCTGGCAGCAACGGCTCTGCTTGTGGTATTGGAGTATCATCTTACACTGCCAAATGATTTCTATCTATTACCACCTATGGATTTGTTTCCAAAGGGAATTTCCCATTTGAACAACACTCTTACAAGCCGACCTGCATGGTAACTTATGTTATATATTCATCATATTTTAATTGTCCAATCATTTTATGACAGTCATTAATACATACCACCGATTATGCCTTTGTTATTAATACCACTTACGGTGAAAATATTTTTTCATAATGAATTAAAATCTCTGTTTTATTTTTTTTTTCTCGGCCATTTCACATCTGATGACGTGTATTGCTTTAATTGCCTTACCGATTAGCACACCATTTTTTTTGGATTGGTTGCTGACATTTATGAATTGTCAATGCTTTCGCTTGCTTTTCACATGCTTGAAGGACGTGGATGCCCTTTTCTCGTCAGAGGGGGGATGGCCTACATATGAACGACATGAGTGACAATTATGGATAATTGTGTGATAATCATTTGAATTAACTTCTGGGTAAGGACTGCATGATGATTATGAATGCGTAATAATTAGCAAGTATTTCTGATTAGGGAAAGGATGGAAACCATTATGGATGACATGTGGAGTCATGATCCGACGTTAAGTGTGGTTGACTAGACAAATGACTTAACTAAATATGATATTAATTATCAAAACCTCGTCATTTCTCTGTTAATTACTTTAACGTTCTCTGTTGCTGTTCTGAATTACGAAAGTGTAAAACAATTGCATACAAGTGAACCAGTCATAGGTACAACAGTCATGGGAGGAAGAGCTATCCGAAATGAGCCCTCAGTACTCAAGGTATCGAACCAGGCTCAGGAAATTCTCGAGCGCGCAGGATGGCTGCAATATTTGAATAAATTGTAGGGATTTCACGAATAAATGATACTCGAATTCTTGCAGAATGGTAGCACCATAGTCAAAGGCAGGGATATAACAGTTTTTGAAGCGGCCATAGCCGAAGTCACTAGACTTCTAGCTAAGGGAACCAAATGGACAAAAAATCATGTCCTTCTGCATAATGCGGTTGTAGTGTTCCAGGACCCGGATGAGAAATTAGCCCGAACAGGGAAAGGGATTCACCCTTCAACGTTAAGATAGCCTTGGTAGGAGTTGGCAATCATCGTGCAACAGTATATCACATTCGATGGTCGCCAGGATGTGGTAAAGCCCCATCAACTCAAATTGTTAGCCATCCTAAAACAGAAAATTTCAGTTAATTTTCCATTTTATTTGAATTCTCTATTGCATGATGTCGCTCTGCGAGTTAGGAAAGCTAAGGACCCATGCACTGTCATCAGTCATCATGGACTAATTAAATTGCTTATCCTACATGGACTGGCCCAACAGAAGTTAACGTAGGACAATATTGTAAATCTTACTTTGGCCCCACCTCCAGAAAACATAGCAACATAGTAGCAAGGGCCAAGAACCCCAGGTCCGAGAAGGACACTGAAAAGAAAGAATTCCTCTGTGCCCTTGAATCCAACAAAACATAGGTGCTCTGTGTGGGTTAGATCCCAACGACGTATCCCAATTCAAACAAACGAGGCTAGACCATCCTGCACACCACCTCCAAGTCCGCAAAATTCCCCTTTGCAAGACTATGAGGAGGAAGTGGCTGTAGAAATTTTGAATAATTTAACACATATTCAACAGAGATTATCCTGATCATGTACTATTGCGGAATACATACACAATACATAAGATCCTCTACGTTGATCATCAATATAGCAGCATCAATAACAATAAAACATCAAGAGCATTCACACATTAACACAGTATGTAACCCGGGAAAGCATCTCGCTAAAAACCCCACACTATCTGTATATTAATGATTGAGACCATGTAACATTACAAAGTACAATGCTTATCACAAGCAATCCAGTACCAGCTCCACCTGTTACACACAATACAACTAAGATCTGATCTCCAAATCTATTCCACTGCTTGCCTGCTTCCACTGCTCAATACTTGCTCAAGAATGAATGAGAATGGTCTACCAAACTCGTATTTCACCTCCAAAGAATCACTCACAATGTGTAAGACATGAGCAGAAGCTACAAACTGGACAAATACATGAGCAAACTCATTGGCATACTCAATCCCTTGATTGTGCAAGATCTGATGCACAACTATAGTCACAACTGATAGCAATCTGATTCTCTAACACCTGTCCCTGCTGAACTGAACATGCACTAACATGCAACTGAGTTAACTGATGTATTCTATAGTTGTATTATGAGTTAATAATTAGTTTAACAACTCATCATTAGTCTATTTGCAGTTAGACTAACTACAACTAGTTTAACCAAGTCAAACTGAACACAACTCCATCAACTCCACAATCAACTCCACCAAACTCAACTGATTGAGTTCTAACTGAAGTCATGCATGCAACAACTCAACTGACTCATAAGAAAAGCATACTTCCTTCTGACAGCTGCATGAGCCACATCTGTAGCTCAAACTAAAGTGCTCCAAGAGAATAAGATCAAGTTTATAGTCCAAATATTATTATGAGACAATAATATTTGACTTTTCTATTTTTGACAGCCAGTCTAAAAATAGACTTTGATCACCCACACTGTGGTCACCCACACTTTGGTCACCCACATTTTGGTCACCCACACTGTGATCACTCACACTGTGATCACTCACACTGTGGTCAAAAATAGAACTTGCGCCATAATTTGCCTGCGGGCCCACTTAGTGAAGGCGACTCTTTTCACTAAGCTCCATCATCTTGTTGCAATCTCAACACTCCCTCTCGACAAGATATGGATTATCAGCAACCCCTATCTTGCCTCGGTGGTACTCAAATTTGCTCCTGGTGAGAGCCTTCATCAGAATATCAACATCCTGATCCTTCGTTGGAATGTATGAAAGTAACATGATCCTCAGCTGCACACAATCTCTGATATGATGGTACCTGATGTCAATATGCTTAGATCTATCATGAAATATAGGATTAGCCGAGAGTTTAATGCAACTCTGGTTATCACAGTAAATCACAGTAGGATCCAAATGAGAACCGAACAAACCAACCAGGATCTTCCTCATCCATATAGCCTCGCATGCAGCCAAACTTGTTGCCATATACTCGGCCTCCGCTGAACTGAGTGCCACGGATCTCTGCTTCCTGCTATACCAAGAAACTGCTGTCAATCCAATACTGAAGACCCCTCCTGATGTGCTCTTTCTGTCTGTTGGGCTCCCTGCCCAATCTACATCCGTGAAGCCACATAGCTTCACCTCATCCTCCTGTCTGTACCACAAACCATATCCCGATGTGCCTCTCAAGTAGCGCAATACATGCTTGCCCGCCTTCCAGAAGAGCTTGGTAGGCTTAACCATAGCTTGTGAAAGCTGGTTAACTGCATAGCATACATCAGGTCGTGTATTGACCAAATATATCAGCGACCCCACCAACTATCGATAAACAGTGATAACCACTTCTTCTCTCGAAGTGGCATCCTCCTTCCTCCAACCTCCAGGAAGAGGAGTATCAATAGGCTTGCAACCATGCATGTTGAACTTCTCCAGTATCTCCCGAGCATACTTACCCTGAGAAACAAACAGTCCACCATTGCGCTGCCATATTTCCAATCCTAGGAAATAGTGAAGGAGGCCCAAGTCCTTCATCTCAAACTTTGTAGCCAGATCCTTCTTGCATGACAGTATCAACAGCTCATCACCCGTTAGAATCAAATCATCAACATACAGTACAATGATAAGCAACTTACCCTCCACCACAATCTGGTATAGGTTAGGATCCGCCTCGCTCTTGGAGAATCCAAGTCCTGTGAAATAGCTGTCTATCTGTGTGTACCAAGCACGTGGTGCTTGCTTCAACCCATACAACGCTCTCTTGAGCCTGCACACATGCGACTCGCTGTTGAAGACCTCAAAGCCTTCGGGCTGCTCAATGTACACCTCCTCCTCAATGACTCCATTGAGGAACGTAGTCTTCACATCCATCTGATGAATGTGCCATCCCATCTGCGCTGAGAAAGCAAGAATCATCCGTATGGAAGAATACCTTGCGACAGGTGCAAAGGTCTCCTCATAATCGATCCCCTCTATGTGTGAAAAGCCTCGGGCAACAAATCTTGCCTTGTACTTCTCCACACTCTCGTCAGCTGCCTGCTTGACTTTGTAGATCCATCTCAAACCCACCACTGATTTCCCTTCCGGTCTAGGAACAATCTCCCATGCACTGTTTCTGACAATAGAATCATACTCTTCCACCATGGCGTCTACCCATGCGGGATCCTCCACAGCTTCCTCGAAAGAGTATGGCTCAGTCACAAAACACTTGCTCATCAGAGCCATGTGTCCAGTGTACCGATCAAGTGACTGTCTCTGCCTGAGTTGGGCTGTAGGTGGTCCTACAACTTTCTTTGCATCTTGAGCCAGTCGCTCAGCTTCTGTCAAGCGCTTTCGCCCTCTGATGGTTGGCGCTGCATGAGTGGTCTCTTCCACTCCATGAACCTTGTCCTGTGGCTGATCCACGTCCTGAAGCTCATCCTTAGGAACTAATAGCTCCTCATTTGCATGCAAGTGTAGCTCCCTCTCAAGCGAACACTTCATGGCTTTCTCCTCCTGAAATTTTATATCCCGTCGCACAACAGTTTTACCACTGTCTGGCAAATACAGACGATAGTTGTGGGGTGTATCAGTGTACCCCAAAAATATCCCAACCTCTGCGGTCGGCTCCAACTTCTTCCTGGCATCCTTTTTCACATGCATGTAAACGTTAGCACCAAAAATCCTCAAATGAGAAAGATCAGGCTTCTTACCAGAATAAGTCTCTTCAGGTGTACTCATGCCAAGTATCCTATGAGGACAACAGTTCTGCACATAAAATGCTGTATTGTGTGCTTCCACCCACAAGTGAAGGGGTAGGCCCTGATCATGCAACATTGCCCGTGCAACACCCACAATCGTTCTGTTCTTCTGCTCAGCTACCCCGTTCTGCTGTGGGTTATGGGGAGCTATGAGCTCTCTACGAATCCCTTCTGCCTTGCAGAAATCCTTGAACTCGTCCGAGATGTATTCACCACCATTATCGCTCCTAAGAGCCTTCACCTTCTTCCCCGACTCCTTCTCGACCAGTGATTTGAATTCACAAAACTTTGAATATGTCTCGCTCTTCTTCTGCATGAAGAAGATCCAGCACTTACGAGAGAAATCATCAACAAAAATCACATAATACCTGTGTTTTGCTGTCGAAGCAACTGAGAAAGGTCCACACACGTCTGTGTGAATTCTCTCAAGGATCATCGTGGCGCGACTATCCTTCTCGTGAAAGGTGGCTTTCATAAACTTCCCCAAAGTACACCCCTTGCACTGATCTATCTGCGCAAGTGTGCCTTTAGGAAGCCCTGTAGTGATCTGCTGCAGTATCTTCAAGGCTCCATGGTGAAGGTGACCCAATCTCCTGTGCCACAATTCGCCATCATCCCGGCTCACCAATCCTTCTGCCTTGCCCGCCATTGCTGCACATCCATCTACATGCAACTGATAAAGGTTCCTCACTCGAACCCTTATCTTCCGGGTCTCACCAGTTGTCTTGCTGCGCAGGGAGCCTTTCCCTCGCTGAAAACAACATCATACCCCTTGTCTTCTAACATCGCCACTGAGATGAGATTCTTCGTCAATCCTGGAACATGCATGACTTCCTTTAATACAAAGGGTTTACCAGACTCCCTCTCAAAGGAAATGGTACCGATACCGGTCGCACTGTATCTACCATCATCGCCCATCTCGATGTGCACTCCAAGATCTTTGTCCTCCAGATCAGAGAACAAATCTCTATCTCCCGTCATGTGAAAAGGCGCACCACTGTCCAAGAACCACACTGATCCCATCACACTTGAAACCAAGCATGTGATCAATGAAAAATCAAGCTCAAACTGTGAGGCTAGAGCCTCTCCTGCTGAAGATCCAGCAGCCTGCTTGTTCTTCTTCTTCTACGGACAATTAGTGGCATAGTGTCCGTGCTGGTGACAGTGAAAACACTTCACCTTGGACATGTCCTGCTTCTTGCCTTTCGCACCGGAATGAGAAGCTTTCTTGTTCTTCCCCTTCTTTGCTTTGGCAGCCAAAGCATAATTCTCTTCATCAGATACCTTTGATGAAGATCCATTCTCATACTTATTGTTACTGAGTTTATGCTTGAGCGCCAGGTCGTTCTTGCTTTGGAATAACATTTGAAATCCGTTGAAAGACATTTTCAACAACACTGCTGCAAATTCGATTTCCACTAGCTCCAAACTCAACCGCCTCGGATGTATGATTCGTGAGAACACAATATTTCTTGTACAGAGATTGACTATATGGGCATTCACCGGATATCTCACCTTCCAAAGGAAGGATGAATCTAGAGGCTACCTAGCCCGATTACAGACTCCGCCTGAAGAAATAGAATGTAAACACTTCCTGAATAGTAGATCTGATGATCAACAGCTCTGATACCATGTAGAAATTTTGAATAATTTAACACATATTCAACAGAGATTATTCTGATCATGTACTATTGTGGAATACATACACAATACATAAGCTCCTCTACGTTGATCATCAATATAGCAGCATCAATAACAATAAAACATCAAGAGCATTCACACATTAACACAGTATGTAACTCGGGGAAAGCGTCTCGCTAAAAACCCCACAGTATCTGTATATTAATGATTGAGACCATGTAACATTACAAAGTACAATGCTTATCACAAGCAATCCAGTACCAGCTCCACCTGTTACACACAATACAGCTAAGATCTGATCTCCAAATATATTCCACTGCTTGCCTGCCTCCACTGCTCAATACCTGCTCAAGAATGAATGAGAATGGTCTACCAAACTCGTATTTCACCTCCAAAGAATCACTCACAATGTGTAAGACGTGAGCAGAAGCTACAAACTGGGCAAATACATGAGCAAACTCATTGGCATACTCAATCCCTTGATTGTGCAAGATCTGATGCACAACTATAGTCACAACTGATAGCAATTTGATTCTCTAACACCTGTCCCTGCTGAACTGAACATGCACTGACATGAAACTGAGTTAACTGATGTACTCTATAGTTGTATTATGAGTTAATAATTAGTTTAACAACTCATCATTAGTCTATTTGCAGTTAGACTAACTACAACTAGTTTAACCAAGTCAAACTGAACACAACTCCATCAACTCCACAATCAACTCCACCAAACTCAACTGATTGAGTTCTAACTGAAGTCATGCATGCAACAACTCAACTGACTCATAAGAAAAGCATACTTCCTTCTGACAGCTGCATGAGCCATATCTGTAGCTCAAACTGAAGTGCTCCAAGAGAATAATATCAAGTTTATAGTCCAAATATTATTATGAGACAATAATATTTGACTTTTCTATTTTTGACAGCCAGTCTAAAAATAGACTTTGATCACCCACACTGTGGTCACCCACACTTTGGTCACTCACATTTTGGTCACCCACACTGTGATCACTCACACTGTGGTAAAAAATAGAACTTGCGCCATAATTTGCCTGCGGGCCCACTTAGTGAAGGTGACTCTTTGCACTAAGCTCCATCATCTTGCTGCAATCTCAACAGTGGCCAGGGCATTGGAGAACATGGGGATATTTGGCAAGGGTAGAGAACAATCCGAGAATGTTGAAGAACAAAATTTTACCCCCAACCAGTCTTCCTCTGCTGACAACCCTAGTCATGAGCAAACCCTGCCATTTACTGATTCTATGGAGGAACAGAGGGAACCAATCCCTTCTGTGGAAAAACCCCTTGAAGCCGAGGTGCATGAAGAGGAAGTCATTAGAGAAGAAAATTAGATAGCAGATACTAGTCTAGTGGACCCCCTAGCTGAAGAAAATCCTGCAGATGAAACCCTGGGAGATGTAAATCAACCAGGAAATACTATTCTTTCTAAGTCCCCTGAGGACGAGGCCTACCCAGAAGAAAACCTGGAGAATGAAAATTGTTCAGGAGACACCATTGTATTGGGATCTCTTGAAAGAGAAATCCATGACAAAGAGGAGCTAGAAGGTGAAGCTCCATCGGGAGATACAGTTCCAGTTGGAACCCTCCCTGATGCTGACACAATACCACATGTACAGGAACCAGAGGACAATGCAGTCAACCCACCACCGGTTGGAAGTCCTAGAATAAATAAGTCCTACAAGGATAGGCTTAGAAAAATGCTTAAGAAGTATAGAAAACAGAAGCAAATAATTGGGCAGCTAAGGCAGTGGTTAAAAGAAGCCATTAGAGCTAGGAATTTGAAAGTAGAAAAAGAGACCATAGGCACACAGACAGAACATTGTTCTGGAAAGGATGCTGAAACCCAAACTGAGGATCTTTTGGCTTATCCAAAGGAAACTCAGACAGAGCCATGTCTTGTAGAAGACACTGAAATGCAGACTGAAGACCCCTGTGTTTTCTCACAGGAGACCCAAACGGACTACCCTACCATGAATGCTACTGTTCAAACAGATGTTGAAGAGGACATTCAAATTGGTCATTGCATGATTCAAGAGGCAGCTGAAGCTACTGTTCAGACCGATCCCATGGAGACCTAGGATGGAGAAGCCCAAACAGAGGAGACACCTGCTTACATTCCTTTGGTAAGAGAGGCAGTCATCCGGAGGTTGCAGAATGAACTACTGAAGGTTCAACAGGAATTAACATAGCACAAAGAAAAGGTAGTGCCCCTACGGATACATCAAGAGTTAAAGAAAAAGTTTGAGTCACTTACAGTGACTGAGGATGAGACCTTTTATCAGTACAAGGCTTAACAAAAAAGGTTGAGAAAGCATGGGACAAATTACAAAAGGATAAACAGCAGTTGCAAACTGTCTACTCTCTTTATTTAGACACCCTGTCATGTAGAGCCCCTGCTACAAATTATGCCTTATTCCTCCTGGAGAGATACCTCTTGTTGAAAGTCAAAGCTATTAAGGCTGGGAAGTCTATGGAAATCAAAACTACCCCAGACTTTTTCAAGTGCTTCAGAGAACAGAACGAGCAGGTACAACGCCTCCTCTGTGAAATTTATATGCACAATTTCTTTCTGGAAGATGATAGAGACAACAACCCTGGCCCCTTTATAGGGGATGTACAACTCCAGGCATTTCTCTCTTTTTATACTAATCAACTCAAGTGGGCCAAGGTTCACAATATTTTTATGAAGCATGAAGAAGGAATTGACCTATGGGTGAGAGGGGAACCAACCAAACCCCTACATCTCTTGGTCAAATACAAGCAATTCATGAAGCGATATGGTGTTATGGGCCAAATGGGGCCATTTCACATGGATATTATACAAGTTGGAAAGGAGTACTTCCAAGATATTAAGGAGGAATCCTTGTCTACAGCCAGACAAAGGTGGGAAGTCTCCAACATTACTGTTAGAAATCGAGAACCATTTGGATATCGGAACTTTAAAGCTACCTCCTCTCGTTTCCACAAGTACAGTAACATGGTCTTAACCATGGGGCTTGAATGGATAGGATGTCGGTATAGGACTCCAATCATATGGTATCCTCTAGAGAAGTATCGCTGTGACTACACCTTGAAGGATCAAGACATTACCTAGGCTTTTTCTATACTAAAGAAGAAAAATGGCTTCAAAAATTATAAGGAGGAGGTATATCCTGCCTATTCCCTAACTCAACTACACATCAACTATTTAATTGCATGAGGACATGCAACAAGGTAAGCTGGGGAGTATGTTGGGTCAGGAAAAAGGTATGTTTTCTCTTTGTAAATAGCTTTATTCAACATTTATCATCACATGATTATCTTTGTTTATGGATCAAAGTAAAGGAAATAACAACTAAAGTTGGGTAAAAGCACTTGGTAACAAATTAGATAAATCTAGCATGAGAAACTAACCTTTTGCTATCTTTATATGCAGAAGACACAGATTGAACAATAGTTATTCAATCAACAGAGCAGCATCAGGCCGTAAAAGGAAAAAGACAACGTCTGAGGCAGGCAAGGCAGCAAGAGACCAGGCAGACTAATGCTATTTCATGATAGAATCAGATTATGTATAATGAAATCCTCAGGATCCCCTGATCCTGAGGATTCACTTTTATCTATTTATTTTCTAAATGTAATATATAAGGCCGAAAGGAAAAGCTGTACAGAGTTCAGAATTTCATAACTTGTAATTATTCTTTTGAGACATGTAATACTATTATATTAGTGATGTTGTAACTCTGTTGCTTATTTTAATGAAGAAAGACCGCATTTGATCCATACTTATATTCTGAGTATTTCTTAGCGGAGTCTTATGGTGACTCTGGGCCTAGTCAAGAGAAGTTCTACTGCTTTCTTGTGTTATAATCTTTTCTATTTAGTCTTCACTGATTGCTACTGTTAAGTTAATATTGTTTCGCTTATTGTGAAGATTGACGATTCCAATTCATACTGTTGTTCATTTAGATTCAGACTTAGCTGTGTGATATATCTAAGAACACTTTGATTGGATTGGTTATGTTAGTTTTAGTAGTAGATTGCTATCCATTTTGAGTTATGTTATCATAGATCTTAGAGATAGCATTGATCAATTTCCATAACATGCTTATATAAGTCATTTGTTGTTTAGATATCATTTATCATTATATGCTTGTTTGTTGTTCAATTAGGTTTTTCCATTCAATTGGATTTGCTGTTCAATTCGGATTTGCTATAGATTATCATTGTTGTACAATTGTTACAGTTTTCTTTGTTGATTGAGTGAGTTAGTTTTAATTCTATTTGAAGATTTCCAAGCATGATTCTTTGCATTTGCATTCAGATTCATTTGATTTCAGAACAAGCTAAATAGAGTTGCATAGTGTGTTAAGAGTTATTCTTTCCATAGTTATTTCTTTCAGCATTGTTTGGAGTAAGTTGAAGAAATAGTTATTAGTGATTGGAATGATTTATCATTAGATAACCTCTGAATTCATTGCACATATAGTGCTGACACTCTTGAGATAAAAAGACTTACCTTGGGTTGACAATTAATGTAGGAATTAAGATTGTTTGTAAAAAGACATCTTAGTGCACCAACATAAGGTAAACTCTTGATCATTGTACTTTATGCTGACGATCTCAGACTGACAGGTGATGACCAGTTGATAAAGTCTTGAAAGGAGGACCTTTCAAGATAGTTTGAGATGAAGGACATGGGGCTCATGCATTAATTTCTTGGCATGGAGGCATGGTAGGAAGATGGGGAGTTGTTTGTGTCTAAGGCCAAGTATGCCAACGATATACTCAAGAGATTCCACATGGAGAGAAACAAACCCATGGAGACTCCTCTAGCAAGTAACTGGAGGAAGGAGCATGCAACTTCAGGAGAAGTAGTGGAAGCTACTGTTTACATGCAGATTGTGGGTTCACTCATGTACTTAGTGAATAGATGACTAGATATGTGCTATGTAGTTAACCAACTTAGTCAAGTGATGTTAGGGCCTGCCTAGCTATATTGGAAGGCAAAAAGGCATGTGTGGAGGTACCTTAGCAGCACTTCTCAGTATGGATTATGTTACAAATGGACAGGGGGAGTTAAGCTTCAAGGCTTAACCCATGCAGATTGGGAAGGGAGTCCATTTGATTGGAAGATCTCACCAGGAGGGATCTTCAGTATTGGGTTAGTGGTAGTTTCTTGGTACAATAGGAAACAAATATCGATTGCACTTAGTTCGATAAAGGCAGAGTACATGGATGCAAGTCAGGAAGCATGTGAGGCCATTTGGATGAGGAAGATCCTGTTGGTTTGTTTGGTTAGTAGATGGATCCAACTGTGATTTACTATGATAATCAAAGTTGTATCAAACTCTCTAAAAATCGAGTTTTTCATGATCAGTCCAAGCATATTGATACCCAATATCATCATCTCAGAGATTGTTTATTGAGGCAGATTATGTTGTTAGAGCCTCATGGAGGAGAAAGATGCTGACATTTTGGCAAAGGCATTGTCAAGATGTAAATTTGAGTTTCACAGAGACAGGATCGGGGTAGCTGATAATCCCTTTCTTGTTGAGAGGGAGTATTGAGAAATGGAAACAAGAAATTCATGTTTAACTTTTCCTTGAATTAAATTGAGAATTAAATCGAAATATATTCTCATAGAAACTTGTAAATAGTTAACTAAGTTTAATTAAATTAATTAGCTTAGGAATTTTGAGTTCGAATTCTTTCTGTAGTCATGTATATGTTCTCCCTAAGTTTTAGGGGCCCAGTATGAGTTTAAATTGACTTGGAAATTAGATGACTCAGTTTACTGAGCTAAGTTTAGTTAAATTAGTTCCAAACTGTTTGAGGAACTAATCGAGAGTTAACATTTAGTTGGTGCCCTAGTCCATCCACAAGTGTCACTCTAGTTAATTGAATATTCCCTCATCAGAAACTCATGCATGTCGATTATGAGAAAGACCCAGTTGAGACTAGAGTGCAAGGACAATGTACTATTAGTTGTATTATTTATTGGAGTGTAAATATCATGCATGCATCAGAGATTGATCCTATGTTTGGATTGCACAATTTTGGAAGCATGAATTTCATTTCAATATAGGCTATTCATCCTAGGAATTATGCAAGAGATTAGGGGCTTGAAGAGTTGCAGAATTGGCTAAGTGTTGGCCAAGAGCTTGCTTATGAGATGAGAGAGTTGAGCATACTTGTGCGGAATTGTTCTAGTGAGAACAAGGTTTGTATCTTCACTCATATTTCTGATATATGCAATATAGATAGCAAGGTTTTGAGCAGTAGCTTTCCCCAGATACATCTTGTGTTATGTGCCATTGATTTATCTTCTTCTTGTTCATATTGTTTTCATCAATCTATTGGATTCTGCTGGTTGAAAGTAGAAGTAGATTCTTGTCTTTTGCTTTAGTACATTGAATGAGCTTGTGAATCTATAGGATTTTCTAAACAGGACCCATATTCATCCTTTCTGGCTTGATGATTTCTTCAAATGTGAACTCCTAGAATAGTATAAGTTATCTACAAATCCTTCTTTTGAGTATAGTCTTTTTCACTAGGAACTTCAGAGCAGAGTGATTAGTAAAGAACTTGAATGACCACCCTAGAAGATAGTTCTAAAAATTCTATAGCGAGTACACCATTGTGAGAGATTAACACTCTATTGTGGTATAGTTCTTTTCCACCATGGAATTTTTTCTGCTAGCAAATTAGATCAGGTGATCAAGGTTACCATCTCCAGGAAGAGATAAAACAACTCCTAGGGTGATTCCCAATGTATTGATATGGACATGAAATTATTTGTTCCAATCTAGGTAAACCAAGATTGGTGCAATTGCTAGCTTCTCTTTTAGCACATTGAAGCCATCTTCACATTCATTGGACCAGGAAAACCTTTCAGATTTTTTCAACAACTTCTCTAGTGGCACGATGATCGAGGCATACTTGCAGATGAACCTGTGGTAGTATCCTTTGTGGTCGAGAGTTGATCTCAGCTACTTAACACTTGTCGGTGGAGGCATGTTTAATATTACTGTGACCTTGGTAGGATTGATGCACACCCTGCCTTGAAAATTATATGCCCCAGAAGTGTTCCAAAGGGGACGAAAAAAATGCACTTTTTCAAGTTCAAGGAGATTTGCAGTTGCCTATAGCGGTCAAATATCACTCGAAAAAAAATGGAGTGTATTTTTAATAAACTGTAGACTATCTCATCATCCATGTAGGCCTCCAAAAATCTATGAATAAAGTCTCGGAAGGCAGCAATTATGATCCTTGAAAACATTGTTGGCACATTCTTCAGTCCAATGGGCATGACATGGTAGGCATAGGACCCGCTTTTAGTCGTGAATGTGGTTTTCTTCTTATCCTCCTCTGTAATACAGACTTGGTGGTAAATAGAGAACCCATCTATGAAAGAGTAGATTTCGTTACCTGCAAAATTATCTAGGACTTCATCACTGAATGGAGTAAGGAAGGGGTCATGAATGCAGGCATTATTTAGACTCTTATAATCCACACAGACCTAGATTTCTTCAGATTCCTTTTTTTATGTATGAAAATTGGACTAACCCACTCAACCTCATCAACTGGGAAGGTAAGACCTGCTACTAACATTTTTTCAATCTCCCTCTTCACCTTCTACTTGACCCTTAGGTTCAATCTATATGGCTAGTGTTTCACTGGAATCACATCTGGCTTAAGCACAATATTCATTTCACCCAACTCCCCCTTAATTCCTTTAAGCTCTACAATATATGAGTGGAACAAGGATTCATACTCCCTTAGGAGATCAAATATTTCCTTGATAGTCTGATCATCCCAATAATCCCTAATCGAAGCTAATTTTGGATTCTCCTCAATACTAGTATTGTGCTTCTGCAACTTTAGAGGTAGTAGCTACAGACTAGCGGTTGCAGGACATCTTCAACATTCCTCTCCCCTTCATATTGCTTAAATATCAAGTGCCTTAATCCCTCTAGGTCATCTCCATCAGGTTCTAGGTTTATCTTTCTGGAAGCCACAAATTCTTGGAATCTGGATTCATATATGTGATCGAGGGCATCCTGATCAAGGTAGTTCTCAGTAAGCTTACCTATCTAGAAGAAGATCCTTTTGACTGCTTTCATAGCAACTACTGTCCTCTCATTTTCATCAGTGAAGGAAAAGTCACTGATAAACCGAGCTACCATACGGTCCAAACTCGCCTCCTTATTTCCTCCTTCACGTACCATACCTATGGAAAATTCTCCAGATTGTGGACATAACTATGCACCAACATTTTTTCCAGAAGCTCTTCTCTAATCCATATAGCTTTACAATCTTGTAGATGTTGGTGAGGGTCAACTTTCCCTCCATAGCTAGTGAAATTGGATGGGTAGTCTTCTGAGTACCCAAAACTGGCTATCAATGTGTACTTAAATGCCTGCCACTCTATGAGATGGTTGTAGTGAGAGCCCCACCACCTTGCCGACCTCACTTCAAGGGAGACATCTAACAAGGGAACTAATGTACTTCTAAAATGTTTGAATCAACTTCAGTAATAAAATTGGTAGTAGAGCCCATAACATTAAAAATAGAAAATTCTTGTACCTAGGTACCAACCTAGTGAATACAGTGGATTGTTGTGCATCGCTTGGTGTTGATATCATGTCCCCATTGTTGCCAATAATCCATGCAACTTTGGATCCAACTTCAGAGCTTTGAACACTTCTCCATCTAATCGACCCTCTTGTTGTAGGATTGATGTAATGTTTCCTTTCTACAACTGTGATACGGTAAAACTAGTCCAATAACTCATGTTCTTCTCTGTCATCCACTAGCTTGGTGAAGCTCAACCCTTGATAAGGGTCCAGGGGTTGGATCACGCTGACTCCCTCCACTTCAAAGGTCATGGTTTCTTTCTTCATGTCAATTACTACATAGTTTTCAAAGGTCCAGTCTATTCCTAGCAATGTCAGATAGGGGTCTTTGTCTCCCATAATGTCTATTACCTCGAAATTTTCATAAGTCTTTACCCTTGCTATCTTGAATTATACATATTCCAAACATCAAACTAGGAGGATACAATATTGATTTTCCATGCATAACTGAATTAGAGAGAACGACAACTTAGACCTTCCTAAGGCTTCTTAGGTTTTTCTTGAAATATTCACATCTGAACCCGAGTCTATCATTATATCCTTGATTTGGAATCTTGAAATTTTGGAATCAACCCAAAATTCCATCCTTATCTTTTTCTTATTCCTCTACACCTTTCTAGAGTGTCTTTTAGGAAAATTGGCAGAAATGAGCCCTTCCACAAGATCCCCATTCTTGACAACGACTTTAAGACTTTTCCACAACTTCCCTAGCATTTTATCATCATTCATGATTTACAAAAACAACCTAAACCATTTTGGTATAAGTTGGGAATTACTTTGTGGCAGTTTCAGGCTTTTGGCCTTTGAAGATTTTGGTTGTTCTCTTTAGGGCTCATCATTTGGAATCAACTTGTTAAAAATCTATGTGACATCTTTGTAGTATTGCTTCTACTTGATGGAATCATATAAGCATTTTGGTGAGGTAGGATTTATGATCCTTGGTTGTTTGGAGGCTCCAAATTTGGCTCAAGTCTTCTTTCCTCCTCGTGTGACTATATTAATGTTTGAGAGGGGATCTAGATCGGGTTCCCTTGATTCTACATTAATTAAGTTTTCTCCCCTTTGGCATTTTCACTATTTCCATCAAGCAATTAGATCTAAGCAGTCTTATATTACATGCATGTTGGCCCTACATTGAGAGCACCAAGGTCTTCTACATAGTGAACATTCTCTTGCAACAAGCCCCTCTTGATCATAATTGTAGTAACATATCGAACCTATGCCTATTCCCCCCCCCCCCCCCCCCTATTCCTCCACCTCCTCGTCCTTGAGGAGCTTCATTAACTCCGTAGGTATAAGGATCCAATCAATCAGCTAGGGCATATAATTCTCTACACTAATTAGTGTGGTGAGACAGTGAACCACAAAACTCACATAAAACATTTTTTGGAACATTTGAATACTTCTATAATAGTAGACATATGTGAGGGAGATGTCCATAAGTCCTCCAGATTTCATAGTATTCATTTGGAGCTCTACCTTGTTGATTAAGAAAGGCATGGAACTATGTGAACCTTGTATATAAACCTTACGTACCAACCTATGCAACTTGAGTGGTGACCAAAAATGTGGAAGGCCCTGCTAGTATGGAGGGAATGCTTGGGCCCAACAATCTTGGGAACTCCGTGGAGAGATGCCCCTCAATATGGCAGTTGGTACACCATATGTGTTGTTGTGAAGGTTATGCTGACTACATGTTCCTCAACTCCTCTATCAGATTAGCGATTTGTTGCTGTAGTCCTATGAGAGTCGGGTTGTGGGAAATTGTTCCTCCTCGGTGTTTTTGTGGATATACTGCCATGGTCTCAATTTGAGTTCATTGTTCTACGATGTCTTGTAGAGTATCAACCTTCTATTGAGTCAGTGGCTTGTGGGTAAGTGGCAATAATTCTTTGATGAACCAATCCCGCTAATGATTGGGGTCAATAAGGTAGCTCAAATTTCCAATAGTATCCTTAAATATTTGCATCATCTCCCAAGAAATTTCTCCTTCCCGCTACTTGATCTCCCACAGTTCAAATAGCCCATGTTGGTTAGTCTGTGGGAGTTTAAATTCTTGAACAAAATCCTGCTGAACTTTGTCTGTCATCGGGTTCTGCTGTAATGTGAACCACTTGATGAACAATCTTAGTGCCCAGTCTCAAAGAGTGGTCTAAAATTCAATAAGATTCATGGGAATTGTAGTTTGATGAACCCTCTACATGGCCTCACATAGGTTCCAATGTTGTTCGACACCCTCATTCCCTTTCCAATAGAATTCAAGATATCAAGTAAAGGATCCTGCCATGTTACCATCCATACATGGTTCAACTAGTAGAACAAGTATGAATCTTTGGGAAACTGGTTGCGATGATCCTTAGAGACTCAAGCTACAATTAATATTTATACCACTAGAGGTACCAACCTTGTAGGTTTTATGTATTATGTGGACATGTATAACTTTGACTAGATTATATAAGAACTGACCACGGTTATGAGAAAGTACCAGGGGAAGGTTGGGGGAGGTGTTACCTAAACATCTGGGCAATGAGTCACTACTCACGAGAGACACATAATCCTTGGAAAAAAATCTTCTCATAGTGAAGTGCATGTCATCATCTAGGCCCTCCTTGTGGCTTGTAGGGTCTGATCCATCTAGCGTCCCCATCTCTGTTGGCAGAGGGAAATCTCTATTGCTTCTCTTAATCCCTATCACTATGGAGGTTCTGGATTTTCCTATTGGACCTAGTTTCACTTTAGCTTCATCCCCATCACTTTATGATTTCAATCGACTTATTTCTACATATCATGCTTCTATACTGCTTAACACCGATCCTACTTGGTCTAGCTCTCTTTGTCGTCTATGGATCTCCTGCAAAGCATTCTCCTGCCATTCTTTAGCTATCTTTTCTCTCCTTTGTGCCCTCAGATCTATAGCCCTCCAGAAATCATCCACGTCCATCTCTCCAATATTTTCATCATTTCCAGCCAGATAACATCCCTCCTCTTATATCCCTCCCCCTAGTACCGAGGATTTAGTTGCCATGGATGGGGCCTGGAACACCAACAAATTTTCCTCTACCATTAAAACTTTAATCCACAATGAGATATCCTTCTATAGTCATCCTTGCAGCCCCAAATTGAACACAACCTCAACCTTAGAAAAGAAAAGATGGCCCTCTGCAAAAAAATTGATAATATGCCCTTCTAGAGTGGTTTGCACTTAGAAGTTGACAGCCTGATTTAGGACTGTATCGAGCCATTGTAATTCAATGCGGTAAAATTGATTCCAAGTATGAGAAGATTTACTTCGACTGCGAGTCTTTTATTTAATTTGTAGCCTTCACAACCAATTATAAAGGTCCTCTGGGAATTTGCACCAGAATATCTCATAGTAGTCACTTACAGGCTATGCGTACAAAATTTCTTCCTTCACCTGCTTCAGACTTTGGTGACAGAGCTGTGTTTGTTGAGAGGTAAATCGCTCTACTTATTCATGCCATCAAATTTGTAGATCATTCTTAAAAATTCTTGACACCATATTTCAAACCACTTTAGGAAATTTCAGGTCCTAGCAATGGAATCATTTGTTGATGAAAAATGAAGGACAGGTATAGACCTTGGGTTCAGGCGCAGGTTCCGAAAAAAAGGTCCGTTGTAGTCTAGTGTAACACCGACATTTTCACCTCACTCAAGAAGAATAAGCACGATCACCTGAGGTGTGCCACGACCTTACTTAGTTAAGGGATTGAAACCAAGAATTAGGAGGAATCACGCAAAGGTTGACAATACTCTTTAACTTGGAAACGCTGCATCATATGCATAACCATTGTGAAAGACAACAACTAAAGCATTCGAAGGAACGTAGAACACACACATGCATTCATAATAAAAAATTTAAAGGGTCACATAAAACCAACACAGGTAAATCCACAAACATCCCCACAACTCTCTCTCATTAGCTTTAAACATCAATACATCATTACATTCAAGCTCTGATGCCTTTTGAATCGAATAGGAAATTGGAACATAAACTAAGATGGGAACAGGTGAACATAGGATCATGCGAAGCTCAATAGGCTTCGCGATAGCATTTCGATACACACCCTTTCTCCTCTCTCATTTTGCCTGTTCCTTAAGCTTTTATGCACTCTTCTTGCATGGAATACTAATTTCTTCATCAGATGCCCCACCATTTCCTTCTCAGCTGCTTCTATTGCTCGGTTGTGACTACTTCCTCTGTTGTTGATGATTGTTTCAAATCGATTGTGACTACATGTGTCCCTATATCCTTAACCAACCTTCCACAACTACCAGACCTTATCATATTCCCTTTCTTTCCTCGGTTTCTTTGTCCATGACTCCACATTGGTTATATTTGGTCAAAATACATAAAACATTTGTCCCCAAAATGAAGGACCCAAAAGTACTTGTCACAAAGAAAGTTTGAAATTTGTGCTCCAAGTCAATTCTGGGTTCAAGAAGGAAATAGTAGGGCTCTGTGTTGAACAAAGAAATTCTAAGCACACTTGGAAAATGCATTTATCATTTGTATATCTCTATATATTTGGAAAAACCCTGTGGACATTTGTCATCCTTGAGAAGGAGAAATTTTCTTTGTTTGAACAAGACACTTCATAAATTTTGAAGGAGAAATATATCAATCCTAGAGGAATCTCAAGAAGTAAATTTGGATCAATTTTTGGAACATCTTGAAGAAGGAAATCTAACTCAACCTAGACATCAATCCAATGTTGTGAAAATTGTGATTGGGATAAAATCGGGAAGGGTCCAGAAAAGGAAAATATCATAAAAATCGATAAAAATTGGCAAAACATCGGCAACATTAAAAAAATACAAAAAAAAAATACATTTTTACTTTTTTTTTTTCTTAATATCTAAAGCATCCATGATTTTTTTGACAATTTTTACAATTTTTTGGTGATTTTTATGATTTTATCGCGATTTTACAATTTTATTGCGATTTTTTCTTTTTGGAAAAAATCTTGGTGATTTTTTCACGATATTTTGGTGATTGTTATGATTTTTGGTGCTTTTTATGATTTTATCAAGATATTTTGGTGAATGTTATGATTTTTTGGTGCTTTTTATGATTTTATAACAATTTTTTCATTTTGGAAAAAAGCCGTTGATTAAAATGACTTATTAAATCACCATGTTGAAAAAACGTGATTTAATCATGATTTTCGCAACACCGCATCATACAATTATTGAATTTAACCCTTGTCCATCCAATATGTCTTCATTCTGCAAGGAGAGAAACAAGCTTGAAGGGACCTCCAACTACCAAGGATGGAAGAAGAGGATTGATCTCATCCTCATTGAAAATGATGCCATGGATTATGTTCTAGGAAATGTTATAGAACCAGACAAGAAGGACACAAATGCATGGAAAAAATATTTCAAAGGTGAGATAAGAGCTCAAAGGATATTGGTGGAGTCAATAAAATATAGCATTATCCCTTTTGTGGCAGAATTAAATAAGGAAAAGGACATCTATGAGAGATTGAATAAGATGTATTCAGTGGGTACCTCATGTCAAAACGATTAGACTAAGGAGTAGGTTGTACAAAGAAAGAATTCCTTTTGAAGAAGCATTGCATCCCATCCTATGAATATGTCTCAACTAAGATATCAGTTGCATACTCTTAGTGAAACAATTAATGATGCATAAATGACAACTTATGTTCTCAATGCAATTCCTCCAGAGTGAAACTCCTTTTCGACCAACAAACACTAAAGAAAGGAAACAACCAGTTTCGATGAACTTTGGTCCCAATGTGTGATGGAAGAATCCCAGATGAAGGCAAAAGAGGAAACTGATCCTCTTGGAAAGTCTCAAGCTTATGCAACAAGGATGAAAACATTGGGCAAAGGAAAGTTAGGAAGATCTCGTCATCCAAAGAAATAAGGATAAGTTGATCCTCTATTTTGATAAGCATGATGGAAGGAGGGAAATTTAAGGACCCTTGGATCCTTGGGCACTCTGATATATAAAGATAGATTCATGGTATAATCATGGGACTGTGGATGCCTGAAAGACAAGAATTAGTAGCAACATAATTCATGAATATGATATAGGAATCATCTAGCATATAGAAGCCCTAATTTTGTTTTCCCTAGTTTTCTCAATAATAAATAGATAGCCACCCATAGATCAAAATGACTTATAGCATATAGTATTGCAATATTTATATTGTTAAATTTAAATTTAAATATAGATTTAAAAGAAAGATTATATAGAATTTACTTCAATCCTATCAAATGATATTTCTAATAGCAATTTATTAGGCCATATTGTCAAGAAACAAAATATTTACATAGATTCTCTGACCAAATTGGTTTACTAAGAATGCTATGGGGATGAATATGGTATCCAAGGGTGTGAATAATTTTTTGCATTTCCTTCAAAATGAATTTCATGAAATGGATGCTAATGAGTGTTTCTAGCAATTTCTGTGTAGACATGTTGGCTTGATGGGCCCTTACCTAGGTTCAGCATTAGTCAGCCAAGAAAATCCCTACACCACTGGCCCTTTCGGCATCAGTCTGCGGAGCACGGACTGAAGTATCACTTGAAGCAGTACGGGGGTATGTAGGAACCAAGCTTCTACACCCTGAGATGGTCGTGACGTCGACTTTATACCTTAAACCCTTCCTTTGCACAGATCGATAAGCCTTGGCTTATCGGTGTACTTTCCCTTCCATCTCTTAGAACCTCTGCAAAGGTATATGATCATCCTTCGTGCAAGATGATTTAGGTACTTACGTGCCTTTGTAAGTATGTTACTGTATAAGTTCCGAATTATCTTAAGTGTTTGCCAAATTTAACATGCAGTTAAGGTTATCTTTGCGTAAACATATATCATTAATTGTGTTCGTATAACAGATAGAAACTTACACATTCGCGCATCAAATTAGCATGATAACATAAATCCATAACTTAAGACAACATAATCACATGCAACCCACAAAGGAAAAATACATAGTGATTTTAGGACACTTCTCTTTATTGATGATTCAGACTCTCAATACAGACTCTATCTGCCCCGCGCACACAGCTGTGGGGGTCCACACACTCAGCTGCGGACTTCTACCCCAAGCCTCTACGCACTTAGCTGGAGATCCTCTTCCTACACTAAGACTCCTACTCTTAGCTCTTTACAGACTCATTAAGTACTTCTCTTCCTCTTTAGACTCCTCTAAGACCTCATTTTTATAGAATACCATGGTTCGTGGACCAAGGGCAGATCTCTAAAACCGATACAACATATCTAGACTAAGGGCGAGAAACCCTTTTTGACTTTAGATATCTTTGCACTTCGCGACCATGAAATGTGGAGAATTTACATCTCTTTATACAAAATTTGGGCCATCTACTCCAAAACTTGGGTTTTTAACCCCAAAATTGACCCCCAAGGGACCTGCTCCTAACAGACCCCGAACACAAACATGGTGACTCGCCCTCGAGTCACTCGGCTAGCGCAGAGATCTTCTTGCAAAGTCCTCCAAGCTCGACTTGGACAACTGCTACCTCGACAGTGCACTGTGTTGCCACCTGCTTCATCTCCTCAACCAACTGCTCTGTCGCTGGCCCTGCGCTATCTGACTTAATCTTTTGCTGAGTCTCCTGCAGACTAGCCAACTTGCCTTCAATAGTGGCCATGATCAAGTAGGCCTCGTCCAACCAAGGCTTCAAGTGAGCCTTCAGCATAACTTCTTTGTGTTGAGCTACATCTAACTTCTCTTTCAACGTCTTGGCCTCTTGCAACTTAGCTAACCTCTGCGTGATGGCGACAGTGCGTGCTGTCGCTTTGACTTCGTCATAGCACTGCTGCAGCTCTTGTGCTTCTGTTTCCAGCCGCTGTACAATAGGATCTTCTTGCAGGCAGGTGACTACCTCAAGCGATTGCTCGAAGAGCGTGGTACATTCCTTCACTGCACACTCGACTGCTGCTACCCCGTCTTTCACAGCAATCTCGCACTGCAGTGAGCTTCTGAACCCTCACATCTATCAGATCAGCCTCAGGAATGCCTAGCTCCGGGACAGTGCCGCACACCTCAGCCATGACTGTGGCAATGTGCTAGTTCTTTTCTATGATGTCTTTGACAAGGTTAAGGGTGAAGTCTCTCTGCATGGTTAGCTAGGCGTTGTTGACCTTCTGTTCACTGATTACCTGTAACGCATGCTGTTCATGGGCTCGAAGTTCCGCGATCACGTTGTCCTACAAAAGGTGAAGTGCCTCATTGGGAAGCACGACCAGGTTGAGTCCAACTCTCTTGAATGCACTGACAATGGGTCTGTCAGCTTCAGTCTCTGTTGTTAGTGCTCCATCTGGCAACATTATTTCTCAGGGATCCCTTCCATGTAGCATCCCTACGACTTCTGAGGTGCTAGGTGCTAAGTTGGTTGACGCTGCATTGGTCTGTATCTGTGAAGCGTGAATCTGCAACGCACGCAGACCCATCTATATAGCACCCAATGCCTACTGCTGTTGCTGCTCGAACTCCTGTAGCAGTTCCGCAGTGGCATCTCGCACCGTATCACCTATATCATTTAAGTCCCCCTTTGTTAGGGTGATCGGGTCCAGAAATGTCTTGCTAGCTTTGGATTTCTTTTGCTGCCCTAATTTCTCTGGATATTTGGTGCGATTGGTGTGGAATGGAGTCATCGCTAGGTCTGCTCCTCCCTACTCTGTCTAATCATCTTCTTCCTCGGTCTCTGGGGAAGGCGACTTCTGACTCTGGTCAGAGCCGCGCTCCTCTTCGCCTGCCTGTCCACCCGACTGCTGTGTGACAACGCGCTCTGCCTTGGCCTTGGCATCGACCTCCTTTTTCCTCTTCACAGCCAGCTGTTCCATCTTCATCTTGGCTTCTTCCTTCTTCCGCTGCGTGGCAGTCTTGCTAGATACCGTTGTTGAGTCTGTGGCATTGTACCGATCTGCTGGCCAGCAATCGAGGAATGCTACAATTGGATCATCTGTGGCCAATTATGGCAGGTCGTGCAATTTCTACTCAGGGTCCTTTTGTGCCTGTTGGGCAACGGATCCCCCCGTAGCATGTTTTTGGGGCTTAAAGCCTGAGTTTTGGTCAAATTTAATGTAAAGACCCCGCAAAATACGGGCGCGGAGCGCGAGAGTCTAGGGTTTTCCACCCTAAGATAATGTAATTTAATGTAAAGTGTGTCGGCATACCCATGATCCACGGACCATGGGATTGTATAAATAGAGTGAGGCTCTAAGTGGAAAGACAATCTTAGTTTTGACAAGTAAGGAATAGATGCGAAGGCATGGTTAGAAGATAGAAGTGGATCTGAAGGTATTAGGTCGTAGTGGTAGGTATAGGCTCTGCAACTGAGTGCGCAGAGGCCTAGTAGAGTCTGCAGCTGAGTGCGCAGACCCCTGCAGCTGAGTGCATAGGGCGGAGTCGGGTCTGTACTGAACTTGAGTATTATTAAAGATAAGATTGATTCAGAATATTGTGCGTCTTTTTGTAGATCTAGATTTCTATGTTCTAGTTATCTTTATGCATTTATATTGTTTTTGGATATGCACGCTCATCTAAAAGTTGAATGAATAATATGAACATTAGGCCCACACAAACTAAGTTAAGCACTAATATGATAACACAGTAAGGATTGGATCGAAATAATACTGTATTCTCTAAGGTGCACACGGGTTGTGAAGGATAGAAAGCTGCGCGAGGTAGCGCAGCGCACAGGTTGGGATCACGAACCTCCAGAACCCTCATCGAGACATCCCTAGGGTGAGGAAACCTGGTTCCAACACCCTCCCATACTACTTCGGGTGAGACCTCAATCCATGCTCCGCGGACTATTACCGAAAGGGCCAGTAGTACTAGGATTTACTTGGCTAAACTCACTACTGAACCCGGGTCAGGCCCCACATAGCCAACAAATAGTTCTGTTGCTAGGACCGGGATCTGCCTAAGGGATGTCTGATGTCGTGCCATTGGAACCCAACAAAGAAGGAAATTAAAGAGTGGTTGGAGAAGAAGATTCACGAGTTCGCGACATAGGAAAACAGAACTCCACAGTTATCCGAGAAAAGGTGGCTGGATCGCTACGTGTATATGGAAATCCATGAGATTTTCTTCGCATCCTTTCCTTTTGAATTGTATGAGTGGATCATGAGGTTAGCTGACAGCCAGGGAAGGTGTAAGCTTGACCAATCGATAGTGTGGACTCTGGAATTAGTGCACAGACTAGAGGCATCAGAAGATAAGATCACGCAAGCTGTGGACCATTGGCTCAATCGGATAATAGGGGGATTTATCACTGAGTTTGCGGTAGACACGACCATGAGCTACAACGAAGTAGAACGACATTTTCTCAAGGGACCACGAGGTAAGTACATTAAATCTCTGAATACCTAGATTAAGATGTTGTTATGTGAAAAGCGGGTTATGCTAATATATTAATGTTTGGAACAACGCGGAGCGGAAATATCTACAAAGGTAGCGGGCAATTAGGAAACAGTCCCTTAATTTCACCTTCGCGAGAGAACAAGGAAGAGCTTGCTTGGGTCTCTTCGAGAAGTGTGGTCAGTTTGATAAGACAGTGCATTCCGCAGTTACCACCTCCACTAACCCCACAGTCCAGCATGGCGAGTGCGATCAAGCTACCCGTATTCAGAGGAGTAGGGAATGAGGATCCAGACCAGTTCTGGTTCGTGGTAAGAGCAGTGTGGGAAGTGCAAGGGGTCATGGATGACAACATTAAGAAGGCTACATTGGTGAGCATTCTGCAGGATCGCGCATTAGTATGGTATATCAAGCACTCTAATGACCACCCAAATGCAGGGATAACAGAGATCCAAAATGCATTGAACAGAGAATTTAGCTGACCGAAATCAGGGACACAGCCAATCATTAGGTTTAAAGAGATCGCGATGCTTCCAGGCGAGACCCCCTGGGATTTGGATCACTGACTGAAGAGTACGATTTGTGAGGCTAATATGACGCTCACGGATGCACAACATCATGCATGGTTTGTGGCATCTCTGACATCGCACCTGAGGACGGCGTTGTCACAATAGAAACTTTCTACCCAGGGTGAAGTGTTGGAAATGGCAATGAGGTTGCATGAGACACCGAAACAAGACCTGGGGCTAGGAGTTAAACAAATCCACGTGCAGCTACAAAATCTCTGCCTAGAAATGCAGAGCTTGAAGCAGGATAGGGCACTGTGGCCAGAGGCGTGCGAGGAAGTATGGTGCATAAAATTCAAAGGCCAGGGCCATAACAAGGACCACTTTCCAGTATTCGTGAACTACTTGGCAGGAGGGAGGCCAATGCCATTGAGACCAGAGGCCCAGGTAGGGCCAAGTGCGACACCCGCGTTATGGTGCGCAATCTGTCAAATAGGAGGAAAACACATGACGGATAATTGTCATTTGTTGTAGAAGTATACACCGGCACCCCAACAACTATTTTGTAATTTCTGTAGGTAGGTGGGCCATGACGAGCGTACTTGTCGTAGCTACAAGTTAATGATGGGCCGGACCCCCACATATAGGATGTAGACAGAAACGCGAGCCCTCGACCCAGCTGCAGGGATGGCGTGCACTGGATTTGAGGGGCAAGGTTGAGGACGAGGAGGAATGGGACCGGGCAGGGGCCACGGACAGTTAATTTGTTACAATTGTGGAGGACCAGGGCACTACGCCCGCAATTGTACCAACCCTACGAGAATATCCTGTTCATATTGTGCTAAGTTTGATCATGAAGCAGTAGATTGCACTTTGTTGATCGCATAGATGCATGAGAAAGGGGTACTTTAGCCTCCCCCGACTCAGAATATCCAAATGATGAGGTCTGAACAACGCGAAGAAGACCCAAATGTGAACATGATGCTCAGAAGCGGTGCGGCCACAGGGGAGGATAAGGGGAAGTAGCCCGAGGAAGATACATGGGTTCGCAAGGCTCCTACAAAGGAACCTGAGTTTGACTTAGAGCGCGCAAAGGAGTCGTTCATGGAAGCTAAGAAGAGCTTTGTGGAAGCCTCCACTTCAAGTAGTAAGGATAAACCAAAGCCAGGGATGGATTCTTCTATACTTACTACCTTTTTGGAGACATGCATGAAACTACTGCGTGACAATACACCAGTTAAGGGACTACAGGAGTTGATCACTAGGTGTGCAGGGTCAGGGGAGCCACGCATAGTGCGGAAATTGGGAAAGAATGCATTGCGCACCGGGAGGGAAATGAGATTGATGGCATGGATTGGCAAGTATGAAATGGATCAGGTAATCTTAGACTTGGTTCAGACACAAATGTATTACCAAAGCAAACATGGGAACGTATGGGCAAGCCCACGTTATAGTGGTCCCCTATTCAATTATGAATGGTGAACCAATAGAAGACTTTGCCCATGGGGAGGTTCTAAGGGGTAATAATTGATATCGAAGGTGCAAGCACACAGACGGACTTTGAAGTAATAGAGATTGTCGATGATAACAATCCTTATCCCGCGTTGCTAGGAATAGACTAGGCCACTGATATGAATGGAGTCATCAACCTAAAGAAGCAGAAGTTGATATTCGAGAAAAAGTCCCTACGCGTAGTAGTTTTGCTGGACCCAGCCGAAGGAGCATGCTACACTGAACCAATGCACAACGATGGAAGCGACGATGAGCTGGATTGTATTTACAAGATAACTGCGCGAGATCAGGATTGGGTGAATCCGACCGTAGATAGAAGGATCTCGTGGGAACGCGCAAGTTCCTGCACTTCGGATTCAGATGAAGAAGATGAGCACTGGCACAATTGATTGAACGAAGTAACAATGCTGAATTGCAACATGAAGATTAGATCACTGCATTGTGTAACAACATAGGCCCAGGATTTGCCTACATATGATGGATTGACAGCGATGGATGAATTCTTGAGTAAGTTTGAAAGTGCAGTACCGGAACAACAGTGGTTCGATGCGTTGAAGTGGGCGCTGGGCGCAACACCTGCACGCTGGTGGGGAACACACCAAGGAAATTTTGAGAACCGGCACAGATGTAGAAGGATAATGCGCCTACGATTTGGGAAACCACAACTACGGATAGAAGATAAATATGATGGACGAGATGACCAGTGCATGCATCTCGCGAAATGGACAAGGCCTATGGGGAAGAACCACAGCCTGAATGGGTACACTTATTCTACCATACCCTGGATGTCATACCCATGAATTGGTATACTGAGATGGAACTCTAACATGGTACAGGCAAATGGGATGTCTTGTGCGAGGGATTTTTGTTAACATTCACATTTGAAGACCGATGGTCGGATACTATTGATGATGCACTGCAACCAGTAAAAGCCACCATCTTAAAAATACCACATGAACCACTGCAAGTACTTCAACCAGCATGGGCAACCCAGTTAAGTAGTGCCCTAGAATGTTATAATGTGCAAGTAGAGGAGGATGATGACGACCCCCAAAATATTAATATTCCAGAAACTGAAGGTTGTCATGAAGTTCGAGGACCATCAATTGAGGATCCTGACATCACTGCGCCACTAAAAACAAAGCAGGTAAACATTGGCACAGACGCGGAGCCGAAGTACATGACGCTTGGGGACTATTGGGATGATGCTACAGTAGATAAGGTCGCTGAGTTACTCCACGAATATCAAGATTTGTTCCTGACCAAAATCACAGACTTAAAGGGGATCATTGGCAACTTAGGGATGATGAAGATCACTTTGAAACTGGACGCGAAGCCAGTTAAGCAGCGACCTTACTGTTTGAATCCAAAGTATAAAGAAAAGGTCCACGACGAATTAGACAAAATGCTTGCATCCGGAATTATTGAACCAGTGGAAGAATTCGACTAGGTGAGTCCTATGGTAATAAAAGAGAAAAAACAAAAGGGAGAAATTAGAATATGCCTGGACCTCAGGAAGCTTAACGACGCCTGTGTTCACGATCCATTCCCGACACCGTTCACAGATAAAGTATTGGAGAACGTTGGCGGTCAGGAAGCTTACTGATTCACAGATGGCTTCTCAGGGTACCATCAGATCAAGATTGTGTTGGAAGATATGAGCAAGACAACCTTCGCAACTGAATGGAGCTGTTTTCAATACACCATTATGCCCTTTGGACTGAAGAACGCGCCAGTGATATTTTCGCACATAGTGGTGGTCGCGTTCAAGGAATACATCCACAATTTTTGGAGGTCTATCTGGATGATTGGACTGTATTTGGGTTAGTTAAACACCATATAGCAAGCTTACGTTTGATGCTGGATACTTGCTGACGACACCAAATTGTGCTGAATCTTAAGAAGTGTACCTTCCTCGTTCCCTTTGGAAACCTGCTCGGCCATGTGGTCTGCAAATAAGGCCTGATGGTGGACCCTGTGAAGATTGCTATTATTCTCAATCTAGAAGCACCGCAAAGTTTCAAACAACTACGCGCCACTTTGGGACACACTGGTTACTATCGAAAATTTATCAAGAGCTATGCACAAATAATAGTGCAAATGGAAAAACTATTGAAAAAGGACACTACATATTGTTGGAATGAAGATTGTAAGAAAATTTTGGATGTTCTCAAGGAGAAAATGGCATCTGCTCCCATTCTGGTCTTCCAAAAATGGGACGTAGAATTTCATGTACATGTTGATGCATCATGTATTGCGCTAGGAGCTGTACTTACGCAAGAAGGGACAGAAGGTGTGGATCAGCCGATCATGTTCGTGAGTCGGCGGCTGTCCAAAGCTGAAAAGAACTACTCTAATACTGAACGTGAAGGGTTGGCAATGGTATACGCGCTCCAGAAATATCGACACTATTTACTTGGCAGGCACTTCAAGATGTATACCGATCATTCTGTGTTGAAATACCTGGTGAAAAAGCCTGTGTTGGGGGGGGCCGCATATGCAGATATCTGTTATTGTTTCAAGAATATGACTTTGAGGTCATCGTAAAGCTGGGACACCTAAATGTAGGACCAGATCACTTATCACGAATTGAGACAGGTGAGGAGCCAACAAATTTGGAAGAAGGAATACCTGATGCACATATCTTGTAGTGCGCGTCACAGACGACCACTTCAAAGATATAATCCATTTTTTAACCACAGGGACTGCGCCGAAGGAATATTCAGTCTAGTAGAAGAAGGAATTGGTGGTGCATGCAGCGGACTTTTTTGTCATCGTGGGGCACCTCTACAAAATGGGAAACGATGAGATATTGCAAAGATATGTACCTGAATTTGAACGAGGATAGATCCTCGCGGAAGCACATGCGGGGCTGTAGGAGGACACTATGCAGGACGCGCAACGACACAGAAGATTCTTCACGCTGGGCTATGGTGGCCAACCCTACGTCAAGATTCGAAATTACACTGTTGGGCTTGCAACATATGTAAAATGATTGGGAAACCATCAGGAAGGGATGAGATGCCACTCAATCCACAGATGATGCTGTAGCCATTCGAAAAATGGGCAATTGACTTTGTGGGACCAATCAAACATTACGGAAAGACGAGTGTGCGCTACATTGTCACTGTGACAGAGTACCTAACTCGATGAGTGGAAGCACAATCGGTTAAGGACTACATGGCTGTTACAGTTGCAAAATTTTTGTTCGACAACGTGTTGACACGGTTTGGTTGCCCGAAAATTTTAATGAGTGACCGCGGAATGCACTTCCTAAATGAAACTATCAGCGCAGTCACTAAGGAAGTCCAGGTGTATCATCAGCAAAGTAAACTATACCATCCGCAAGCTAATAGGACTGTAGAAGCATTCAACAAAATTCTGGAGACTGCGCTGACCAAAGTATGTAATGTGCATCAGAACGACTAGGACCTACGAATACCTGGAGTATTATGGGCATACAAAACCACTTGCAAAAAATTGATGGGTCAGACACCTTTCAGGTTAGTCTATGGCACAGAAGCAGTCATGGCAATGGAATACATCGTACCTTGTTTGTGGCTAGCAGCACTTACAGGCATGTCGAACCACGAAGCCTTGGAAGAGAGGCTCGCGCAATTGGAAGAAATCGAGGAAGATCGGTTTCTGGTAGGATTCCATCAACATGTGCAAAAATAGCACGAGAAATCCTAGCATGATCACCATATCAAGTTGCGCACATTCAAGGTAAACAATTTAGTGTTGCTGTATGACAACAAGTTTGAAAAATTTCCTGGAAAATTCAGAATGCATTGGCTGGGACCATATGTTGTAAAAGAGGTCACAGATGGAGGTGCGGTCCAGCTAGTCAAACTTAATGGATAACCCTTCCCAGGAAGCATATATGGCAGTCGCCTGAAGCCCTACACGGGTGGGTCGGTTGTTTGACTAACCGACCAAAGCACAGTCTTCATGACCCGAAAAGCCACACAAAGGAGCGGGACCATAAACATAGGTACTAGAAGCTGACATCAAAGTAGAGAATCAAATCAGATGTAAAAATGGAGCAGACCTATCAAACGATAGAGTAGAGCGTTGCGGACCTTCGCGCTGCACAGGCACAGTTGGATGGACTTCGCGCAAAGATCACCACACTAGCAAAGTGACTCGAGACGAGTCACGATGATTGTGTTGGGGGCCTGTTGGGTAGCAGATCCCCCCATAACATGTTTTTGGGGCTTAAAGCCTGAGTTTTGGTCAAATGTAATATAAAGACCCCGCGAAATACAGGCGCAAAGTGCGAGAGTCTAGGGTTGTCCGCCCTAAGATAATGTAATTTAATGTAAAGTGTGTTGGCCTACCCATGGTCCGCGGACCATGGGATTGTATAAATAGAATGAGGCTCTAAGCAGAAAAGATAGTCTTTGTTTTGACAAGTAAGGAATAGATTTGAAGGCATGGTTAGAAGATAGAAGTGGATCTGAAGGTATTGGGTCGTAGATGTAGGTATAGGCTCTGCAGCTGAGTGTGCAGAGACCTAGTAGAGTCCACAGCTGAGTGCGTGGACCCTTGCAGCTGAGTGCACAGGGCGGAGTTGGGTCTGTACTGAACTTGAGTATTATTAAAGATAAGATTGATTCAGAATATTGTGCGTCTTTTGTAGATCTGGATTTCTATGTTCTAGTTATCTTTATGCATTTATATTGTTTTCGGATATGCGCGCTCATCTGAAAGTTGAATGAATAATAAGAACATTGGGCCTACACAAATTAAGTTAAGCACTAATATGATAACACAGTAAGGATTAGATCGAAATAATACTGTATTCTCTAAGGTGCGCATGGGTTATGAAGGATAGAAAGTTGCGCAGGGCAGCACAGCACACAGGTTGGGATCGCAAACCTCTAGAACCCTCATCAAGAAATCCATAGGGTGTGGAAACCTGGTTCCAGCACCCTCCCATAAAACTTTGGGTGAGACCTCAGTTAGCGCTCCATGGACTGTTGCCAAAAGGGCCAGTGGTACTGGGATTTTCTTGGCTAAACTCACTGTTGAACCTGGGTCAGGCCCCACGTAGCCAACAAAACCTATATTGAGACATGGTGGAAGTTAGCCTTGAATTCCACGTATTCCTGCAACTTCTCAAAATTTTTAGGTGTTAGCCGCGGCTTGCAGTTGGTGGCCATATGTATGCTCATTTCCATCAAGATCCAAAAGATCTTGTTGTCCTTTATCCACTGAGGATCCTTTGTCACCCACAGTGAAGCGAACTTCACTACCTCTGGTAGGTCCGACACGACCGAAGGAAACTGGCTATCTTCAGGTAGCTCCCACGCAACCAACACTATGGACAACAATAGCCATGCATAGTGGAAAGTTTTACTATGATCTTGTGCCTCGCGGCAGTTCACAAGGAACTCACCGCAGAGGTAGCACACCCAGTTAAATTGAACTCCCTCTGCACACTAGGCCACCAAAGCTATCACTAGTGCTGACACTTCATCTGCGCGACACTTCTGCATGACCTTCCCTACCAAGATTTGCATCGCCACTTTGACTGCGGGGTCACAGATACTTGAAATGGCATAGCCACATGACTTCTTTACGAGCTTGAATTTTTCCTTCATCGCCTCGACAAGAGCATGCTCGCTGACCTTTCTGCCAAATGCCATGGCCTAATTTTCTCCTGTGTATGGAAGCCGTGTGATCCTATGGATTGACATGTCCGTGATGGGTATCGGCTCCTCCAACCACAGACACCCGTCGTGCACCAAGCACATTAGCTATTTGATCACTACCAACGTGATAGGTTCATGGTTGTAATGCGGCACCCATAGCGGGTTTAGCAGGCCTGCCTTATCCATGCCTTTCAGCCACTTCCTCAGCTTTAACGTGGTCACTCCAGTATTTTTGTGGAAGACATGATGCATAAGTTGGTCTATTGCTAAATGAGGGAAGCGCTCTGTGACACACCCTACGGACGATGCCAACAGATTGAACCCTGACGAATGGAGAGGGAAGGGGGCAGACAGACATGTGGAAGGGATGGGGCCTATACATGGGGTCATCATACAGCACTGGACTTGGCTTGGCTTATTCTTTCTAGTTGATGGTTTACTTGGTGAGACTGCTGGTGATGAAAGCTTCGGTTTCAAGGTGAGGATAAAGGTGAAAGAGGCCATCGGTGAAAGGCTCTAGGTTTCATCCTAATGTCTTCTGGCTAATTCCTTCCTTACTTCTGTTGTTGGACCCTGCTCCTGGCTCTCATCCCAGAGAGGTCTGGAGGGTCTTGTGCTTCCGAGTGCAAGGAAATCTCATAGTCCTACTCGTTTTGCTTCGCTTTGATTTGGACTAATCCCCTTGTGCCAACAACTCATCCACTTCAATATTGATCAGCGGAGGGACAAGCAGCTTTGCACCTTGAAAAAAAGATGCAATGAAGATCTAATCTAAGATCCAAAATATAATTGTTGAAAAAGAAAGTGCTGGTGGAAAAACGAAAGTGATACACGTAATGTTGACGGTGCCTCTCTATCTCCATTTCTATCTCCCTATCTTAAGAGAGAACTTCAAAAGAGGGACATGCCCCAAGCATGGTCCCTCAAAGACAATTTGGTCCGGCAGGAGGGGTGTATGCAAGGTGACCTTACTCTCATCAATATCTTTGGGCACCTTCATCTTGCCCCTGTGTGGAGGAATGCATTCAGGAGACTTAGATATGGGGTCTGACCCCTCAATTTCAATGGCCTCCATTTCCACTGGAATATCCTCATCATCCATGGGGATTTCTTTGGCCTCTTCTTCTGGCTCTAGGTCAATCATTTTGGCCTTTTCTTTCGCGGTGGGTTTTCCCGACTGTGGGTGCTTCCTAGGTGATGCATGCACCGACGACTACATTTTTTGCTTGTCCTTCTTCGGTTTTTGACCCTCCTGGATTAGCGTAGGTCTTGGCTGGGGTGTCCTCGGGGATTTAGGCACTTTTGCTGGTACTTCTGCAGGTGCAACTTCCTAGGCAGCTCCCTCTGCTACCATAGCTACCTCTGGAACAACTCCCTCGACTGTCACTGCTTCAGCGCTCATAGCTTCTGTGGGTGTCGACATGATGCTATGCACCAACTCCTGTGTCTCCTTCGGCAACGTCTCAAATACTAAACTTCTAGAAAAAATTCAAATTTTACATGGCTCATGTGCGCTTGAGAGCTCAACAAATCAATTCTTAAAATTCCAAGTGTTTTTCGTTGGGCAACCACTCGTAATTTATAGGCACTTTCAAGTTCAAATCCGACCGTTCCCCCCAAAATTGGTTCATTAATGCTAGATTGGTGGCAAATTTTCAAAGATCTGGTCTATAAATTTTGACTTAAATTCCGCGCCCCCCCGCTCCCTTTGGCTGTTTTTTCATCGTCAAATCGTGAATAGTGACTTTAACGGTCACTTTTTGGCTGTCCTGTGCGGTTTTTCCTTTGGTAGCATAGCTCCCTATGCGCTTCGGCAGGCTTTGTGACATTTCTTCATTCCATGCAGTTCCCCAATCGCAGCTCTCTGACTCGGGTAGTGTAGTTTATAGTCCCGTGCTTCCTTTCAGTTGCCTGGAGTGCTAAGACTGGGCTTCCCTCATATAGTCACCTAGCTAGATCACCAGTGTATGGCTTCAATTGGTTGCCATTCACCTTCCCTGGGAAGGGTTCTCCATTCAATTTGACCAACTGAACTGCTCCACCATCGGTAATATCCCTGATTATATACGACCCTAGCCAGTGCATCCTAAATTTCCCTGGAAATTTATCAAATTTACTATCATTTAAGAAGACAAGATCATTTACGTTGAAGATGCAAAGTTTGATGTGTCGATCGTGCCATGCCTTTTCGTGCTCCTTTTGAACTTGTTGATGAAATCTAGCTAGAAATTGGTCCTCCTCAAGCTCTGCTAGCTGCACGAGCCTCTCTTCTAGGGCTCCATAATCTGCCATTCCTGTGAGTGCCACTATGCACAAACTAGGTAAAATGTATTCCATTAGCATCACAGCTTCTACTCCATACACAAGTTTGAAAGGCATTTGCCCAGTTAGCTTCTTGCAAGTCATTTTGTAAGCCCATAGCACCATGGGTACACGCACATCCCAGTCATTTCTCTGAGCATTGCAGACCTTCGTCAGTGCGCTCTCTAGTATCTTATTGAATGCTTCCACCATCCCATTAGCCTGTGGATGATGAGGCGTACTTTTATGATGATACACTTGAAATTCTTCTGTCAACATGCTGCTTGTTTTGTTAAGAAAGTGTGTATTGTGATCGCTCATCAAGATCTTTGGACAACCAAATCTTGTCAACACATACTCAAAAATAAACTTTGTTGTTGTTGCACCTGTACAGTCCTTCACAGGCTGCGCCTCCGCCCACCTGGTTAAGTACTCAGTCGCGGTGATGATGTACCGTGCACCTGTCTTCTTTCCTTGAGGTTGAATTGGACCCACAAAGTCAATCACCCATTTCTTGAATGGTTATAACGTCAATTGTGGAATTAGAGGCAGTTCATCCCTCCACGATAGCCTGCAAGTCCTTTAACATGCGTCACATGCCCTACAATATGCTTTCAAATCCTTATGCAAGGTTGGCCACCACAACCAAGCGCGTAGAATCTTCTGCGTTATTTATTTCCCTGCATAATGTCCTCTTGCAGCTCCTCCATTAGCCTCAGTGAGGATGCTACTTCGTTCAAAGTCAGGCACATATTGTTGCAATATTTCGTCTGACCCTATTTTGTACAAGTTCCCTCCAATGATAGAAAAGTTTGTCGTGTGCACTACTAGTTCCTTATTTTGTTGACTTGTATAACCTTTCGGAGCTGATCCTGTCGTCAGGAAGTGGATAATATCTTCAAAGTGACTATCCGCGATGCACACCACAAAGAGTTGTGCATTAGGTAGTCCTTCTCCGAAATTAGTAGGTTCCTCTCTAGTTTCAATGCGCGACAGATGATTAGGTCCTACATTTTGTTGTCCTAGCTTCACAATAACTTCGAAGTTGTACTCCTGGAACAATAGTGACCACCTACATATTTTGCCCCCCAACAGAGGCTTGTTGACCATGTACTTCAATGCGGAATGATCCATATACATCTTAAAGTGTCTGCCCAAAAAATAGTGCCTGAACTTCTAGAGCGCATACACCATAGCTAATCCTTCGTGCTCTTTCATGGAATAGTTTTTCTCTGCTTTAGACAACTTCCTTCTTGAAAATTCTATAGGATGATCCAGTTCTCCCTCACTAGCCTATGTCAACACAGCCCCCAGCGTAGTACATGATGCGTCCATGTGCACATGAAATTCCTTCTTCCAGTCCGGGAAGACTAGGATCGGTGCGGTGACCATTTTCTCTTTCAACACATCCAAGATCTTTTGACATTCATCATTCCAATAGAACATAGCATCCCTTTTCAACAATTTCTCCATAGGCACGGTAATTTGGGCATAAATCTTGATGAACTTCTTATAGTAGCCTATATGCCTTAGAGTTGCACGCAACTGTTTCACATTCCTCGATGCCTCCAAGTCGATTATCACTGCAATCTTCGCGGGGTCTACCATCAATCCTTGTCTGCATACCACATGACCCAGTAAGATCCCAAAAGGGACACCAAACAGACACTTCTTTAGATTAAGCGTGATCTAGTATCTCCTACATTTGTCTAGCGTCAAGCGCAGACACTCCACTTGGTGCTTGACCAATCCAAACACTGTCCAATCATCAAAGTATACCTCCAGAAACTTATGAATGAAGTCTTTGAATTCTAAAATGGCTACTCACGAAAAGATCGCTGGTGCATTTTTCAGCCCAAAATGCATCACGATGTACTGAAAACATCTCCATTCAGTCACAAAGGTTGTCTTGCTTCTATACTCAAGCGCGATTTTGATCTGATGGTACCCAGAGAACCCATCAGTGAAAGAGTATACTTCTTGGCCACCGACATTATCCAGGACCTCATCAGTGAATGGGATTGGGAAAGGATTATGCACACAAGTGTCATTCAATTTCCATATATCTATGCATATCCTTGTTTCTTCTTTCTGTTTCTTTTCGTAAACCACTATTGGGCTTAGCCAATCAGATTCTTCCACCGACTCAATAATACCTGCCGCAAGCATCCTATCTAACTCAACGTAGAATCTTTCCTTATACTTCGAATTAAGGCGGTAAGGTATTTGTTTCACAGGTTTCGCTTCTGTTTCACGGTGAGCTTCATGACACCCAAGTCTCCTATTATTCCCTTCAGATCAAAAAACTTGGTGGGGAACAAACCCTGATATTCACGGAGGAGCTCAGTGACCTTATCTACTGTCACATTGTCCCAATAGTCCCCAATCTTCACAAATTTTGGCTCAGCCTCTACCATTGTTGACCTATCTAGTTTTCAACAGCTTGATTATGTTTGGATCCTCTATCTGCGGTCCTTCAACCTCGCAGTGACCCTTGGTTTCTAGAATATTAATCTTTCCAAGATCCTCGTCTTCTTCTTTAGTGGTCACGTTATAGCATTCCAGTGCGTGGCTCAACTAGGTAGTCCAATCAGGTTGAATCAGGTCCAAAGGATCCCGCAGTATCCTAAATATCACTGCTTTAACTTCTTGTAGCACCACATCAATATAGTCAAACCCATCCTCAAAGTTGAACGTCATTATAAATCCTTGGTGCAATATGTCCCATTCTTTAGTGCCATGGTAGAGCTCTATTTCCAAGTACCAATTCATTGGTATGAAATCTAGGGTATGACAAAATAGATGCACCCATTTAGGCTAGGGTTCTGCTCCATAAGCCTTAGTCAATTTGGCCAAAACGTATTCGCATCATCTTCCTATATTCATGCCAATCACTGAAATTATCCTTGTGCGTACACCACCATCTTGTGGACATAGCACGAAATGCCCAATCCAAGGCCTAGAAGCAATGCTTCTCTGACACTTCTCTTTCAAATGCATCCAAAAAGTGATCAACATTAGTTAGCCCATCATAGTGAGGCAAATTCCTTACCTCTGATGATATGCAGTGCAATGACTTGGTCATCATATTACAACGCAACGTAGATACTTCATGCAGCCGGTTCTACTAGTGCTCTAGTTCTTCGTCTGAATCTGATGTGCAGGATATCTCACAGTTCCATGCAATACATCCATCTGCTGTCGGATTTACCCAATCCTGGTCTTGTGCCATTATCTTGTAAATCTGGTCCAAATTGTCATCACTTTCATAATTGCGGACTGGTTGTATATAGCGCGGTCCTTCTGTAGGATCCAGTGGCACCACTACAGAGAGCGATTTGTTTTCAAATATCATCTTTTGCTTCTTCAGGTTGATTACCCCATTCATGTCAGTGGCTCAATCAATTCCAAGGAGCGCAAGGTAGGGATTGCTATCATCCATAATCTCTATTACTTCAAAATCCGCTAGTGTGCTCGCACCTTCGATGTCAACTGTTACCCCCTGCAGCCTCCCCATTGGGATAATTTTCTGTTGATTTACCATCCTTAACTAAATTGAAGACCATTGGAGCGTAGGTCTCCCCATTCTTTCCCATGTTTGTTTTGGCAAAACATTCCAGTCCTTGCCATATGCTTGCAAACTTTTTTACTACACGTTGTTTGCCAGTGGTGTCGTCCTTTACAACACACAGATTGATTAGTTCCTGTAGTCCTTTCACAACCTTACTATTGTGGAGAAGTTTCATGCAGGTCTTTAAAATGTGGTAATCATGGATGAGTCCATTTCTTCAACTGGTTTCTCCTGACTTCCTGAGGTAGAGGCCTCAGTGAAGCTTTTCTTTGCTTCCATAAATGTTTCTTTTGCGTGCTCTAGATCAAACCTCGTCTCTTTCTCTGGTGCTTTGTAGACCCACTCACCTTCCGCAGCTGCTTCCCTTTATCCTCGCCAGTCATCGTTCCACTTTGTAGCATAATGTTTACATTAGGGTCTTCCTCATGAGGCTCAACCCTCATCATATGGAGGTTCTGCATAGGCTACGGAGGCTGTGCCCCCTTTTCGTGAATCTTAGCCAACAATATAGGGCAATCCTCAGTCACATGGTCAAACTGAGTACAGTAGCGGCATGATAGTCGCGTAGGATTCAAATAGTCTCTTCCGTAGTTTCCTGGTCCTTCACAATTGTAACAAATAAGATGCCCCCGACCTCTACCAAGCCCCCCTCCACCTCGGCCTTGGCCGCACTCCTGATACTCACCTCGTGTTCCCCCAATGCCTTGGTCTAGAGGCTGCGTTTCTATCTACACCCTGTATGTAGGAGTCCTGTCCATCATTAATTTGTAGCTACAGAAATTGCTCTCATCATGACCTGTTGATTAACAGAAATTGTAGAAGAGTTTTTGTGGTGTCTATACGAATTTCTGTAGCAAATGGAAATTGTTGGTCGCATGCTTCCCAACTACCTGGCATATAGCACACCATAGCGCAGGCCCTACACTTAGCCCTGCCATAGCCTTCAACCTTAGAGGCATTGGTCCCTTGCTGCAACATAGTTTGCAAAGACTAGACAGTGATGCTTTTCATGCCCCTGACCTTTGCATTTTAGGCACCAAACTTCTTTGCACGCCTTCAGCTGAGCTGTTCTGTCTTTCTTCAGAATTTTCATTTCGAGGCAAAGGGTTTTCAGCTGTGCGTGAATCTGCTGAACCCCCATATTAGCATCCTGCATTGGTGTCTCATGTAGTCTCATCATGATTTCCAGAGCTTCTTCCTGGGTCCCAATCTTCTATTGTGATAGCACAACCCTTAGGTGGGGTAGGAGTGAGACCACGAACCATTTGTGGTGCTTCCCATCATTTAGGTTCATGTCAGCTTCATGGATCATACACTTCAATCTTTGATCCAAATCCTAGGGTGTCTCCCTAGGCTTCATCATGATCTCCTTGAATCCCACAATTGATTGCGCTTGAGACTTAGGTCTACTGAATTCTCTATTCAGCGCAGTCTGGATATCTGCCAACGCAGACGTTGGGTTATTAGTATTGTACTTAATGTACCATGTTAGTGCGCGGTCCTGGAAAGCACTAACCAGCATGGCTTTCTTCATTTGGTCATCCATGATACCCTGAGCTTCCCATATAGCCTTCACAACAAACCAAAACTGGTTCGGATCTTCATTTCCTACGCCCTTGAATACAGGTAGCTTTACAGAGTTCACCATATTGAACAGTGGTGGAGGTGGCGGTGGTGTGGGTGATGGGGTGAGTGGTGGAGGTGAGGATGGAGGCGGTGTGGATGGATGGGACGAGGATGGAGGTGGTGTAGGTATTCATGAGAACCCTTGTCTTATCAACTGAATAGTGCTTAGTGGAGAAGACTGCACTGCTCCTTCGTCGTCACTCAAAGGAGGCTCAATTAGCGGGCTATACTCAGGACCTTTTCTTCCTCCATCCCTGAAAGACCTTCCACTTCGCATAGCTCCAAACATCAAGGTAACTGCATGACCCTCTTTTCACACAAGAGCATCTTAATCCAAGTATTTAGTGACTTCAAATACTTACCTCGCGATCCTTTGAAGAAGTGGTGCTCTGCTTCGCTGTAATTGATAGAAGTGTCGACTGTGAACTCTGTCACAAACCCTCCTATGATGTGGTCGAGCCAATGGTCGATAGTGCACATGATCTTATCTTCAGAGGCTTCCAATATCCGCACTAACTCCAGTGTCCAAAAAATCAGATTGTCAAGCCTCCACCTCCCTTGGTCGTCTGCCAACTTTGCGATCCACTCGTATAACTCAACCGGGAAGGAACAAAAGAATATTTCATGTTTTTCTGTGTATAGATATCTGTCCAACCATTTTTCTTTCGTCGATCGCGGATTCCTGTTCTCTTGCACTGTGAATTCGTGGATCTTTCTATCCAACCAGTCTCTGATCTCTTTCTTAGTTGAATTCCAATGGTGCGACATCACACATCTCGTTATGCAGATCTCGATCCCGGAAACAGAACCATTTGTTGGTTTGTTGGGCCTTAACGCAGGTTCAACATTAGTTAGCTAAGCAAATCCCTACACTACTGGCCCTTTCAGCATCATTCTACGGAGCGCAGACCAAAGTCTCACCCGAAGTAGTATGGGGGGATGCAGGAACTAAGCTTTTGCACCCTGAGATGGTCATGATGTCGACTTTATACCTTAAACCCTTCCTTCACGTAGATTAATAAGCCTTTAGGGCTTATCGATGTACTTTCCCTTCCATCTCTTAGAACCTCCACGAAGGTATACGATCGTCCTTCGCACAACCCTACAAACAATTTATGAAATTACATGCCTCTGTAAGTATGTTACTATATAAGTTCCGAATTATCTCAAGTGTTCGCCAAATTTACCATGCAGTTAAGGTTATATTCGTGTAAACATATATCATTATTTGCGTTCATATAATAGATAGAAACATACACATTCGCGCATCAAATTAGCATTATAACATAAACCCAGAACTTAACACAACATAATCACATGTGATCCAAAGAGGAAAAATACATAGTAATTTCAGAATACTTCTCTTTATTGATGATTCAAACTCTCGATACAGACTCTATCTACCCCGCTCACACAGCTGTAGGGGTCCATGCACTTAGCTGCAGACTTCTACCCAGGCCTTGCACACTCAGCTGGAGATCCTCTTCCTATGCTAAGAATCTTGCTCTTAGCTCTCTACAGACTCATCAAGTACTTCTCTTCCCATTTAGACTTGTCTAAGACCTCCTTTTTATACAATCCCATGGTCCGCGGACCAAGGCCAGATCTCTAAAACCAACACAGCCTATCTAGACTAAGGGTGGGAAACCCTTTTTGAATTTAGATATCTTTGTGCTTTGCGACCAAAAAATGTGGAGAATTTACATCTCTTTATACAAAATTTGGGCCTTCTTCCCTAAAACTTGGGTTTTTAACCCCAAAATTGACCCCCAGGGGACCTGTTCCCAACAAGACAAGAAACCAACAACTTTGAACTGGATTGAACGGTGTGGAAAATCAGTGATGTGTGATGCTATCATCATCAAGGAAGTTGTTAGTAAGTTTTTAAAGACAAATTTTCTTTTTTTTTTGTTAAGTTGAACAAGTTCAAGCACATAACTAGATCTGCACTAGCTAGTGCAATGGGGAGCTTCAATGCTCACACATCCAAGATTTTCTAATATATTTATTGTAACTAATCTATGCATTGGTTGCATTTTCTAATATATATTAGTTGTAAATTCACAATAGTTTGTGATTATGATGACAATTTAAGAACGTATGAGTGTAATGTTCATGATGGGATATATGAATTGTCCTCCCCATATTTCCCATCAATTATTATAACCTTGAATGGGCTAGCACTGGTCTGTCATCATCATCTCAGAATGACTCAACAGATGAAAATTTGGCATGGATGTCATCATCACTTCACACTGTCTCATAGATGACCCATTCTGTAAATTATATGCATGAATTTATAGTAGGCCATTCCCTCTACCTAGCCTATGATTGATTGTGAGAACAAGTGAAAAAAATCCAATTTATAAGTAGGGGACCTTATCAACAAATATCTGTCAATTGTCCTTTATTCACTTGCTGTCACAATCAATCATAGGATAGGTAGAGGGGATGTACTTCCATAAATTCATGCATATAATATTTAAAAAGGGTCAACCATGAGATAGTGTGGAGTGATGATGACAAAAATTATAAATTTTCATTTGTCGGGCCATTTTGAGATGATGAGATAGACCGATACTAGCCCATTCAAGGTTATAATCATTGTCGAGCAATGTGGGGAGGACAATTCATATGTCCCATCATGGACATTATACACATATGTACTTAAATTGTCATCATGATCACAAATTGTTGTGATTAGGCATTGAAGCAGGAGTAGCTAGCACCTAAATTAGGAATGTGGTAGTGTGTAGTGGAGTGGGTTAGGGATACAAAGTAGTAGATGGTTGACGTATCATGGGAATGAATTATGTAAAAGCTTAATTTAACACACGAATATGATTATAGGTTGTTGGTGTTTCGAACAAAGTTAATTGACTTATACCACAAATTTATCAAATATATGGTATTCTGCACCCTCCTTGTATTTGAGGTTAGTGAACAAGGGTTATCAAGCCCAGGTGGGATAGCACATCCCTGGTGTATAGTCTAGTCCTACCTATCTCTCTATCTATATTTTAAAAGTGATGATCTATCGACCTATCTATGCTAGACAATATGGATCAACTATGAATCTATGATGATTGTATTGGGCTATAAATCTATGAACGAACTATCACATATATTTGTAACCAAAGCCATGGAAGGATATAAATCTCAATAAAGTCTTAAATATTAAAGATAAATCAAGTTAATATTTAAACTAACTCCCTGCCCTAGATTTCTAAACATGGTAGCAGAACCAGGTTTTGAAGTGAGGGAAAAAAAGAAGTTCAACTTGGCACCATCTCATCTCAAGAAGAGTGAATTCCCTAGTCCAAATTTGTGAAGGAAAGAAGAACAAAAATCTAGGCATAATTACAAGCCCTAATTACAAAGATAAGGTTGATTGTATACATAGAAAGGAGAAAGGGGTTTTGGAGGGATATAAACACTTTTCTCGATGGCCGAATAGCTAGAATACCTTCTCTCCCTAGACTGAAACTATCAAACAAGAAATCAAAGTTTTGGGATCATTTTACTAGCCCTCTTTTCTATGACATAGTCTCAGACTTAAGAAGAGTGAGAGCTTAAGTAATTTGATCTTGATGGAACAAAAGGATATTTTATGAGCTTAAGAAATTCCAAGCATCTTGACAAAGTAAACGAAGGTATGAAGTAATTTCATAAGATATGAAGTCTTCAAAATTCGTCTATCAAGCCTTCGTAATGGACAAGTTTTGAGTGATCATAGTCTCAAGTTGAAAGGCATGTGCATTATTCTCTTTTGGAATCCCTAAAAGATTTTTCATTGTCACCTTTTCAAAGGGATCCAAAAACATTATTGAAAGAGGATAGCAATGTGCATAAAGGAAATTAAAGATCAATGGTATTGATGACCTCATTCCGAGCATAAGTATTGTTGAAAGAATTCCAAAAACCATACTCTACACCTGTGCTTCAAGACATCGAAATTTGATCATGTTACATGTATATATTGTCATATTGCAAGTGCGGATAAGTTCTCTCATTAGTCTCAAACCAAATATGGGATAATGGCCTAATTGGAAATCTAGGAGTAATTTCAGTCTTATAAAGAAACAAGTCTAGATCTCCTCTTGTTATGGGTATAAACACACTTCAAAAGGACATAAATTCAATAATTCGTAATCTTGAAAAGGGAGTCGATCCTCCTATTATAATTTTGATCAAAAGAGACCTTAGATCAAATCTCTTAATGGCACATCTGGCTTATCTTCAAAGCTATAGTCACCATTGATCAAGATAGAATTTTTTGACCTTTGTAAGTGGCATAAGAAGAAAAGAATATTTGTGTAGATTCTGTGACTAGGGTATATGTCAAGTATGATTAAATGAGAATAATAAGTTGTATCTAAAATTTAGTGCCTAGTCCTAGATTTGGATTTTGTTAACCCTATGATTTCATACTCCATTGTTGATTAGAAACCCTAGATTGACAAAATTAACATCATGTTTTTAGTATCACATATTTTGTACTTGTTAATAAGCATTACATGTATAAAATTTAAAATTTATAGGGAACACATCGATAAAGGAAACTCTACAAGGTGTGTAAAAGGAGAAACTCCAGGTATGTCTAAAACTACAAGATTTACAATAATTTTTTTCATTAAAATTATTTTAAATTTACCTTGTATTACTATCTTATGTTTATGGTTTTGAATTGTAAAGATTCATGTTAGGAAGATAGATCACTAGATTGAATCTAACCTTGTCATTTATTCATTCATGTTGAAACCCTAACTTTTAAGGTTCACTATAAAACCCTATATTTTGATGTTTAGAGTATGTTGTCATGCACTAGACCAAGGCTAATAGCCATAAGTCTGATTGAAGGACATGACGAGATAATGATGTCTAGAGGATTGAGTAAGGATATAAGACTGATACTCCTTGAGGATTATAAATCCAAGATAGCTAGCAGTCTCATGGCTGACAATATTTAAGGATCTAACATGTTATCCAATATAAGAGTGATCGAAGAAGACCAATTTTCTTTGAGGATTGGTAATCCAGGATAAAAATAGTCCTAAAAGGACATACTTAGTGAAAATATGGGTGGGGTATGTGCCCTGAGAGGTGGTGTAAAAAGATATTTTATTTTGTGTAGAAAGTGTCTTAGATTCCACCAACTAATAAGGTTTCCAGCCTTCAAGTGATCATGGTGTGTTGGCCTTTGGGTCTATGGCCTTGGAAATCTGGTTTGAAGTTTATAAGAAGAGAAGTTGGGTCTATGGTTTTGGAAGATTTGCAATGTATAAATAAAAAATTGCTTGAACTCACATGTATCACAAAACTAAATGACGCACCTGCTAGCTAAGAACTTGGTGGGCTAAAGTTGAGTAGTACTTCAATGAGTTTTTTTCACATATATGACTCCAACCCTAGTTAATATTCCAAATCCAGATATGTGAATGAAATTACCTACAAAACAAAGGAAGTCAAATATGTTAGAATAATAAAATAGAAGAAAAATTATACCAGTGCCTTATTCCCAATAAATAGAGTAAGAATTTATCCAACTGCCCTGCGTCAAAAATGACAATTTATGGTCTTTCACTCAAATACAAACACAATGGTCAAAGAAAGACAAATAATGCATGATTTTTTTTCATAGAAAAGTTTTTTTATTTCTTATAAACCTTTATGTAACCCGACTCGGCCAATACATACAACACAAATATCAAAAAAAAATTGTTGTCTCACCTAAACCCTTACCATGTTGAGGTATTTGCCTCAGATAGTTATTCCACTTCAAAATCCGAATTGATACTAGTTGTACTACGCATATTCATGAGATCTATGAGGAAAACTTAGATTAAATATGAAAAAGATGAATAAATAATAATTAGAAGGACTTGCGTGCATGAATACTTGAATGATATCTTCTTGGTTTTGAGAATAATTTGTTGGAGTAGTTTAATCTTGGAGCAAACCTCCCTCCACTCAATGAAGCAGCAGCAAAGTCAACATTGAATTTGTTGTTGCTATGTTGGATTGAGCATGTTTTTCTCCAATATGATCCAAATCCTAATTTATTATCTACTAAACAGGGCCGACCATGTGAAGGTGGTAGCTCTCATGGTCCCTGCCCCCCCCGCATCGCTCTCAATTGCCTAGTACCCAATATATCTACTATATGGGAAATATTTAAAAGCAAGAAATTAACATGCATAAAAAAACAAATAGAAAAAATCCATTCATTCATTTGTAAATCCACAAAATATTTCATATCAAAAAATTTTATCATAAAAAATATGTTTACATAATATGAAACAAGGTCATGTACATAAAGAAACATATATCAATTATTCATTAACATATAACATTCATTCATTAATCATAGACAAAAATATTTCATCTCAAAACCATTTATCATAAAAAATATGTTTTCATACTATGGTACATGATGTTCTTAATGATATAACTAGTACACTCATTTCTTTTTCTCTTTCTTTATTTTTGATGGCCTTGTCATGTACTCATGACATTGTTGAGGCTGCCGCAAGAGGGGTGGATAAGAAAGAAATGTTAAATTGATATTTTTTGTTATTATTCATTAATAAAAACAACAATAGAGTTTTTTTTTTACCTTGTGCACTAGTCGACATTATGGAATGGTTGCCCTATGCTTCTCTTCTGATACAAGATCCTCATGTACAACACTCTATTCCATTGAAATATGGATCATGGTGTATGTATGTTGAGGTGTGATATTTGCCAAAAAATCATATATAAGAAAGAAAATGGGTTATCAATTAGACAATGTAAAAATTAAAAAACAAATATTCATAATTGAACTTATGACAACAAAAACCACTTTCAAATATGGTTATTACCTAATATCTTTGAAGATGTTGGTTGAACATGTTGATCCTATCTTTAATATCAGGAATATTATTTATAATGTGAATCAAATGAACAAGTTCTTCATTCGTTCTAACCACAAACTTATTGAATGTTACGATTGGGTCAGGACACATGTACAACTCATCATCATCAGACTAATCAAGATCATTAAGCACTTTCTTAGAGCAATCCACACACTTCCTCAGCAACATCTATGGACTTCTCTGAGGATGGTTCCTTCCCCTTATCACCCTGTTTATCAAATAAGTGTAACTTGTAATTTTATTCCACCCTCCTCAACTATAAACATTCAAAAATTTGAATTTTATGAAACATTTTAGATCAATAAAAAATTTCCAATTTAGTGAGTTAGCTCAATTGGATTAGGCATCATTTGGCTGAGAACCATCATGAGGTGACTGGAAAATGGGTTATATTATTTTTGTTAATTGAATTGACTTGGATTAGTTGTAGATTAGGAGGCCTAGTTAGTAGTACTAAGTGAGTCAATGGTATATTTCAATGAGAAGCATGTCTTTCGTTGATCATGATATTTTCAAATGGATATTTGAGTTAATTATCACATGAGTTGAAACCATTATGTAATTGAAAGGGGGACAATGGAACTTAGAGGATTAAACCCTTAAGTATTCATTTGGAAGGTTGATTGAGGTATCATAACTAAGGGAGTAGTTCAGGGAGAAGAGAAGAAAGGTATTATTCAAGGAAAGGAAGGCATTGAATATTTTATTAACAAGAACATTAGAAGTATTGTAACTCAATATTGTGGATGGAAAATACTAAAGGCCATGTATATTTCACTATAATAATCCATTAGACCACAAACTCAGAATACGAGTTACTCAAATCCTTCACTAGGAAAGTGTTATAAGTATCTCATACCCAAGACTAAAATGGGTGGTTGATTTTTAGAAACAATTTCAATGCGTGGTAGTTTTAATTATAAAGCTTATGGAAACTAGTGTTATATCCTATGAAAGCTTCCTTGGTTTTCCTAGTAGTCATAAGGGTTGTACATATTTCAAAATGACTTGTATTCCAAGATGTTTAAAATCCACAAAGTTTATACGAGACAAAATATTAGAATGTGTCTTCTATATTTCCCCTTATTCAATTTACATGGGTTTTGGTCGAGCCTATATAAAAAATTCCTCGCATTATAATTTAATCATAGCCTCGAACTAGAGTTGGATGAAGAAAGATCACAAATATATGATGCCTTTAAGGGCCCCATCACTCATTCATTTGTTCGTACATCCACAAAATATTTTATCTCAATAAATTTAATCGCAAAAAGTATGTTTACATAATATGAAAAAAAAATCATTCTATTTTTTGCAATGGAAAAATCACAAATTTTTATTAAGATAGTCTGAAGTTATATGCCATGAGGAATTTTCCATGAGGCATTCAAGCTTTGAGTAAAAAATGTGGTAGTAAAAAAACAGGCTCTAAATTAACAAGTGTAGTCATTTTTTAATCAAGTTTATTTCTGTTTTTTAATATGTAGTTGGCAAGGATGTCTTGATATTGGTCCCCTTCAGTTGTTGTGGTCTCTTGTGTAATATGTATTGTTGTTGACCTAGTCCTACGACTATGCTGCTACAGGTGGGGCAGAGGATCAACTACAATAAGAAAGAAATGTTAAATTCATATTTATAGTTATTATTATTACAAATGTTTTATTAATAAAAATAGTAGAGTTCTCTTTACCTACTTCGGTAGTGGAGGGAAGCGGAATACTTTCGGATGTGGCCATATGTTCCTCCTCTTCTCTGGCCTCATCCTATACATGCTCTAGTGTAGAAACAAGAAAGGTTATAATTAATACACCATTTTCATTTAAATGTTTTTAATTGCATTCCATACTAATTTTTTTTATAATGCATGAAATACCTCCAGTACCGAGTTGAACATCAGTCTCAAGATCAAGAACTCTACCGTCAATAGGCTCATGTGTTGTATCTACATTGCTTGCTTGCTTTTTACAATCAAGCACAATACTTTATGGCCCAAGATAATAACCAATAGATTGTACAAATAATGATTTATAAATGCTATTCATTTGTAACAACCCGAGGTTAAAAGTTGATGTAATAAAGTTAATAAAGTCAAAAATAAGACCAAGGTCATGGGACACGTATTCCAAGATGAATGTTAGGAAAAACATCCTAGTGGGTGTTCATTTTGGTTTACTATGGCTAAGGGAAATTGGCAAAGGCTTTGGAAAATCATGTGGCATTAGTTAGAATCGATTTATGAAAATAAAAGAAAATAGGAGAAATGAAGGTGAAAGGTCAAAGAATTGCATGAGAGCAAAATTGAAGGAAATTAGTGGAAATTGAAGAAAATAAAGGCCTCAACAATAGAAAGGATTTTGAGGATCAGTTCACAACATTTTGTCTGTTCATTTTTGGAGCTCTCTCTATTCTCTCATACTCTTGCACACTTAGAATATTCTTGGAGCACTCTAACATTGGAGAAAGGAAGGAAAAGGAAGAAAAAGGAAGCAAAGGAAAGAAAGGGACAAGCAAGGAAAATTTGGATCAAGTAGCTTTAGTAGGAATACTTATAGGTAACAGGTTGCATGTGTGATTTCCTAACTAGTTTGTGAATGCATGCTACATGCATGTGTGTATTTGGTTCTCTTGTTTTCATTGGCATGGGTCTTACCAGGTGTGATAGTGGTTTCAACCCTGCCCTTCCATTTCTGGATAACCATGGTGTGATGGGATTCTTTCATTTGTTTGAGATTTGGATTTCTGGATGGTTTTGGAACTGGGTGAGGTGGTCTTAGGAAAATTCCCAAGGGCCTAGGAATCCCTTGACTGATTTTGGAAGGATTGCAATAAACCCTAAGGGTGGAGATGAGAAAAATCCTCAAGGTATGGGTGAAGAAATTATGAGGCATCCAAGATTTTTTTGGGATTAGTGATCCCTTGACCAGTTTGGTAGGATTGCGATAAATCTTAGTAGTGTATGTTCTTTTTTTGGGCCTAGTGATCCCTTGAGTAATTTTGGCAATATTGCGGTAAATCTTGGTTGTTTATGTGCTTGATTTGGGCCTAGGAATCCCTTGACCGATTTTGGCAGGATTATAGTAAAGCTTGAGGGTGGAGGTGGTGTAATCTCTAGGAAGCCTTGGGTTTTTTGTCTTAATTCCCACATTCGTGCTTGGAATATGGCACGAGGGTGATTGACTGAAACAAAGATTTGGTTCAGCCCAATCTATGGTCAGTTGGTACGTGGAAGTCCCTGACTTGGTTGGATTTTGCATATGCTAATAAGATCTCCTTTCCTCTTATATTTCATGAGTATTTTTACTAGATATTATGTGGCTTTGATGGCTATTCTATCATGGTTATTATTTTGGTTGTATACTAGTTATAAACATGGCTTCATAACAAGTTCTGGTTATGGCTCTTAATATTTTTGATTTGTTGATGAATGGCTAATGAGTGCATGAGCTAAAAAATGTTATTGGAGCTATTGTGAGAGAGAATTAGACCTTCTTGATGATTATTAGATAAGTATTAGACCCCTATGTTTAGATATGCATTCATGACCTGTAGATTTCATGTTCTCAATATGTTTGATGAAATGCTTGTCATGGTTAGCCTTGGATATGTCAAGTTTTTTATTCAAGTTTTATTGAATGGCTTTGTCATCATGTTAGAAATGATTATGGAAAGTCTCATTGAGTTTTGGGCAGTGGTTTGGAGGTTGACCTGTAAATTAAGTTCAGAATCTGAGACAACAGTCTCTGAACTAGACATTTTGGGTTGCAACAGCTAGGATGTAGGCTTATGCATGCAGTGGGAGGATCCCAACCACATGGATTCCTTATTGTGGGAGTGGTTGAGGGATCATGGTAAGGAAAAGGTGGTCCATCTTAGGATTTGGCCACCTAGGCTGGTTACTTAGCCTCTGGGTGACCTGTAGACGTTGTACGATGTGTTGACATGTTAGTTGGTTGTCAGTTGTTGGCTCCACTTCCTTAATGGGACCTAGGAGGTTGGGTCATGTCATAGTATCTCTTTGTCTCATGTTTACCCGACAGACTAGTGAAAGTGGGTAAATGTGGGAGGGGTGGGTTACAGATTGGTATCATAGCATGGTTCAATACTTGGATTGAATGGCCAGAATGTGTTTGTCATGCATGCATGCCAATTTTATATGTGGTTATTGTTATTCATGCATTGTATCTAGATTGTGTTATAGTTTGTGACATCATGCATGGTAACTGGGATGATGATTGAGATGATGTCGATATCTTGATGTGATTATTTATATACATGTATTGTGCTAATATGGAATAATTTTGCAGATGAGATAGCCTCCCCTAAACTTCACTGAGGTATGTTGATTATGTTTGTATTTGGTTTATCTGACATGGTATGTTTGCAGGAAGAAGAGGATCACAAATGACTAGCAAAATGGTGGATTACAATTCACAAGACTCTGCTTACAAATTAGATGCGTGACCAAGAGATGAGTACTCTTCAAACATAGCAGTGATCCAGATCTTGGGGAGAGACCCTCAAGATCTAAAAGATTGAAATGGATCTTGTGGGGGAGGACCCCAAAGATCTGAAAAATTGAAATTGCCAGAAGAAAAAGAGTAGAATGCCCAATAAAGAAAACCACATTTTTTTTTTTAATTAAAACAGATAATAACTGTAAGGACTACATTGTGGTGGACAATCTGTCCTTTTAGAAAATGCGACTTGTTACTTATAGTATTTTTCAGTTACAATACCATAGGTCAATTCCATGGGTGAATGAATACCATGGGTGGATGTCACAATACCACGGGGCAATTCCATGGGTGAATGAATACCATGGGTGGATGTCATAATACCATGGGCAAATACCATGGGTGAATGAATACCATGGGTGGATGTCACTTACAATACCTTGGGTGGATGCCACTTACAATACCATGGGTGAATGAATACCATGGGTTGATGCCATTTTCCATTCAAATCATTATTGATCTAGATCTTGGGGGAGGCCCTCAAGATCTAAAAGATTGAAATGGATCTTGTGGGGGAGGCCCCCAAAGATCTGAAAAATTGAAATTGCTAGAAGAAAAAGAGTAGAATGGCCAATAAAGAAAACCACAAAGATTTTTTTTTATTAAAAGAGATAATAACTGTAAGGACTACATTGTGGTGGACAATATGTCCTTTTAGAAAGTACGACTTGTTACTTATAGTATTTTTCAGTTACAATACCACATGTCAATTCCATGGGTGAATGAATACCATGGGTGGATGTCACAATACCACAGGTCAATTCCATGGGTGGATGTCACAATACCATGGGTCAATTCCATGGGTGAATGAATAGCATGGGTGGATGTCACAATACCATGGGCAAATACCATGGGTGAATGAATACCATGGGCGGATGTCACTTACAATACCATGGGTGGAGGCCACTTACAATACCATGGGTAAATTCCATGGGTGAATGAATACTATGGGTTGATGCCATTTTCCATTCAGATAATTCCTCCATCCTTAAGAAGCAATGGTCCCCATTGCGTGAAGTTCCCTCTTGCGAAGACTTTGTTGAATATGAAGAGCCACTGAAGAGAAGAGTTTTATGTGGTTAACCCATAACCATGATGAAGGAAGATCTGAAGATAGAGATACCTCGTAATGATTGTGACCAACTATGATACTGACAGTGTGCGGCATAGAAAATGGACTTCAATGAAGTGTGGGTTTGTGGATGACCCATAACCATGACAAACGAAGATCTGAGGATAGAGATACCTTGTAATGGTTGTGACCAACTGTGATACTAATAGTGTGTGGCCTAGCAAATGGACTTCGATGACAAGGATTTTGTGCGGTTGACCCATAACCGTAATGTTGGTTGTTGATGAAGTAGCAGGTGCCTACATAGCATGGGGTGGGAGGGCACGTCTCCAAATAACCCAAGTGAAATGTTGCTATGCTTGAACTGATGAATGTGAAGTAGGTGCCTACAAAAGTGGGGTGGGAGGGCACATCTCCAATGGGAACCCACTCTGAATGCTGCTCCAGAATTAAAATGGACATAACTTGGTCAATATAACTCAGAATATTTATTATAACCTATTTTTGGAAGTAGAAGGACCATTTTTCATCTTCCCATGTATTAGAAATCCTTATCTCGACACTCTAGAATCTCAGATTCACGCTACAAGTTTTCAGCCATCACAAAAGTTCTGAAAAATAGTTGATTTTAAATCAATGATATCTCCCACATCCGAACTCCGATTAGACCCCTTTTTTTTTCAAATTAGGTGATTTTTCAAGAGGAGCTCAGATCTACAATCATTTTTTTGAAATTCTACACAAAAACTTCAAAAAATGATATGAGAGTCACCGTCCACTAGTTTTCGTCAGAAAAAAATTCTACAACATAGCTGATTTTAAATCAGCGATATCTCCCTCATCCAGACTCTAATTCGGACAATTTTTTTTGAATTTTGGTATTTTCTCGCAAGGAATATAGATATGTTGTTTTTTTTGTTTTGTAAATATTGCACTAAATGTTTCAGATCCGATTTGGAAACTTGCCGCCAAAAAAAATAAAAATCCTTGGCCCAAGAAAGTGCTTTGTGGAGGTTGCAGCGTGTGTCAAATATGCATGAAGCCCTCATTCCCATGGATTCGTAACCTGCTTTGATACCACTGATCTAGATCTTGGGTGGAGGCCCTCTAGATCTAAAAGATTGAAATGGATCTTCGGGGGGGGGCAAAGATCTGAAAATTTGAAATTGCCAGGAGAAAAAGAGTAGAATGTCCAATAAAGAAAACCACAAAGATTTTTTTTTTATTAAAACAGATATTAACTGTAAGGAATACATTGTGGTGGACAAGATGTCCTTTTAGAAAATGCGACTTGTCACTTATAGTATTTTTCAGTTACAATACAACATGTCAATTCCATGGGTGAATGAATACCATGGGTGTATGTCACAATACCACGGGTCAATTCCATGGGTGAATGAATACCATGGGTGGATGTCACAATACCATGGGTCAATTCCATGGGTGAATGAATACCATGGATGTATGTCACAATACCATGGGAAAATACCATGGGTGAATGAATACCATGGGTGGATGTAACTTACAATACCATGGGTGGATGCCACTTACAATACCATGGGTAAATTCCATGGGTGAATGAATACCATGGGTTGATGCCATTTTCCATTCAGATCAAGCAGACACCTTAAGAAGCTTAAGGAAAAGATTAGAAGTTGTAAAGAAGATAATGAAAGAATTATCCAGTCACAAGAGAGACTTACCAAGGCACAGGAGAAAAAAGCAGAGGTAAATCCAGTTATCCTTCATAGTTTATCAAACTTGTAGAGATAGGGACAACCACAGATCAATTATGGATAGGAGGAAAAGACTAATGGGGCATATGGTAGTAGGTCTCATGGTGGGAACAAGTCAGATAGAGATGACACTATTAGAGATGGCAGGTTCTTGGATACACCTGATAAGAGAGGCAGTGGATATGGGCTCTATTCTAGTTCTGGTTCAGACAGGTATCATGGTCATCATCACTATCATCTTTATAGGAGGAGTGATAGGGCATACTTCCTGGATGAGTTCAAGAAAGCCAAGCCACCTACATTTGATGGAGAGTTGAAGAAACTAGAAGATGCAGATGAATGGTTGCTTGGAATGAAGAAGTTCCTTGAGATGCATGATTACACAAAGAACATGAAGGCCAAGATAGTTATTTTCAGTCTCAAAGGAAAATAAAACATCTGATGGGAAGATGTGAAGCTTGTTAGAGACATCACGATAAAGGTGTTGAGTTGGCATGCATTTATGAGACTCTTTAGGAAGAAGTATTTGTAAGTGAGGTACTATGACATAAAAGCCAAGAAGTTCTACAAGAAGAAGATGGGATTGATGACAGATGAGGAGTACATGACTAATTTTTTGGAGTTGTTGAGCTATGTGCCATATCTTAAGGATGAGAAAACCAAAGTTCATATATTTATTAGTGGATTTCCATTAGAATTTAAGGATCGCATTAAGTATGATGAGCCTCGGTTGCTAGAACAATTCATTGGGAAGTTGAATTATTGTTATACGCAATTGAAGCGTAAGACCGAGTCTAAGTAGGTTTGGAAAGGGAATGATAAGACCAAAGGTAAATGACTACCGAAGCGAACAAGATTGTACAACCACCTCCCAAACTTACCCATGTTCACTAGTCCACCGGGGTAAATATGTGACAAAGAGTTACTATGACATGACTCAACCTCCTAGATCTCCTTAAGGAGATGGAGTCAACCAACCAAGACTTTATTGACTTCCCTAAGGTGCTATAGGACCCCCAAGAGCTAAACCACCCTTCCAGGTGCCCAAAACCTAAGTTGACTTTCTCTTTCACTGATCTAGACTCTCATCTGCTGGCATAATACTGCCTGGATTTGAATATAACCCTCTCGTCGCATGCATGAGCCTGTAAGTGAGCAACTATAGTCGTTTTTACCCCAGTTATGTGCCAACAATTGTGAGATATGAGGCATTTTTTCAAGGCTAGTCTCCAGACCACTGCCGAAAACTTAATGAAACTTTCTAGAACAATGAATGACACAAAGACAAAGACTTTAACACAAAATGTAATCAAGGACTTGACCTAACTAGGCCTAACCATGACAGGAATTCCGTCAAACACATCATGAACATCTAATCTACAGGTCATAATTACATAACTGAACATAGTGGTCTCATACTTATATCAGAATTATCAATAAGGTTTGATGACTTCTCTCAATAGCTACATTATCATCTATTAGGTCATCCATTCATTAAACATTCATTTACTAATCAAAACATGATGAGAGCCATAACTAAAGTTTGTCGTATAACCATGCTTATAACTAACATATAACCAAAATATTAACAATGATAGAATAGCCATCACAACCACATCATAACAAGTATAAATATTCATGAAATACAAGAGGAAAAGAGCTCTTATTAACATATTAAAATCCAACCAAGTTAGGGAATTCCATGTACCACCCAACCATATATTGGGTTGAACCAAATATTTATTTCAGCCAATCACCCTCGTGTCATATTCCAAGCTTGAATGTGGGACTCATAACAAAACAACCAGGGCTACCTTAGGCTTTACCATGTATCCCAACATTACCTGTCAAGGGATTCCTAGACATGAAACCTGTTGGCTTATTGGGGCTTGACCTAGGTTTAGAGTTGATTTAGCCAAACAAATCTCGGTACTACTAGCCCTTTTAGCAACAGTCCACGGAGCATGAACTGAGGTCTCACCCGGAGTAGTATGGGAGGGTGCTAGAACTAGGTTTTTGCACCCTGGAGATGTCTGATGAGTTCAAGCGGTTCGCAGTTCGACCCTGCGCGCAGGTCTCTTCTCGCACTTTCCTGTCCCTCGCAGCCTGATATACTGCCTTCGCACAGCCCTACTCAAGGGCTTAAAGTTGTGCTTCTACGCTATTACCCAAGACTTTACTGATATTCCAATGTTAGTTGATTATCCTAGCCTATTTGCATGATTTAAGTTATACTTAACAATATAAACCATTCAGACTCGACTCTGCCCTGCGCACTCAGCTGCAGGGGTCCACGCACTCAGCTGCAGACTACTAGGCCTCTATGCACTCAGCTGCAGAGCCTTCTCCTACTCTATGACCCAAAGACACTCTTCACTTAGTTACTTAGACTCTTGCTTCTCTACTTCTTATCTATCTTTTACACTTAGAGCCTTGCTCTATTTATACAATCCCATGGTCCGCGAACCATGGGTAGGCAAACATTACATTACAAAACTAGGGAGGACAACCCTATGACTCTAACATACTTTCGTTCCAGCAATTTGCGGAGCTTTACAACACAATTCTATCAAAACTTGGGCTTTGAGCCCCAAAACATGCCTTGGGGGGATTCCATGCCCAATAGGCCCCTAACACAAACATCGTGACTCGCCCTCGAGTCACTTTGTTGGCGCGATGATATTTGCGTGGAGTCCCTCCAATTGCTCTCAAACTGTGCGGAGGTCAGCAGTGCACTGAGTTGCTGTTTGCTAGACCTGCTGCATACGCTGTTCCGTGACCTCCGTGTCTGGGGTGATTCTCTACATCAATGTGTGCATCCCTTGTATGTTTGCGAGCTTGCCTTTGATGTCTGTCGTGATGGTTAAGGCCTCGTCGATCCAAGACTGGACCCGTGCTTTGAGAATTGCCTCCTTATGTCGTGCTGCATCCACCTGCTCCTTCAGTGCTTTAGCTTGCTGCATCCTAGCAAGCCGCCGGGTGAGGACCACTATCTGCGCAATTCCTCGGACAATGTCATATTGCTATTGGAGTTCTCTCGCTTCTATCTCTAAGTGCTGGATGTTGGGGTCCTCCTACAGAGTTGTGAGGACCTCAAGTGATTCTTCCAACATGCTGGTACAGTCTCGCACTACACCTCTGATTTCCTCAAACCCCGCTGTGATAGTGCTAGTGCACTGTTCTCTAACTTCCGGGGGAGTGGATGGTTGTGCCTGTAATCGCAGCTCGGCGATATGAAGATTCAACTCTAGTTGAACCTTTGTTGTTTCTTCCCTGGCCTCGCGGACTCGTACTGCTAACCTGTGGATCCGTACCTCTGCTGGTAGATCTACTGGGATGGCCAGCTCCAGGATGCTTCGACAGGCATCTCCTATCACCTGTACCAGCTGTTGATTTTGCGACACCAATTCATTGCGCTGCAATCTGAGTTGTTCCATGTTTATATTTTGCTCACTGAGGACTTAGAGTGTGCGGCTCTCCCTAATGTGCAACTCTGCCGTTATCCCATCCTGCAATAGATATAATGTCTCGCGTGGAAGGGAAGCTAGATTAACCCTGAGGCCTTTCATTGTGCTAACCGAAAGCCTATCATCCTCATTCGATGTCACTAGAGCCCCTTCTGGCAACACGATTATGTTCATCATCTGCACGTGCAACATCTGATCTACTGCCGTGGATCCGACTGCGAGGTTGGTTGAAAGGGTACAAACCTAAGGGGGCTGCACCTGTAAGTCCTGCAATTGCGCTCTGAGGGCTCCCAACACAATCTAGTGCTCTTGCATGAAATCTTGAAGAGCCTCATTTGTGACATTGCACACCATCTCACCGATGTCATGCAGATCACCCTCGGTTAGGGTGATCAAGTCAATGGACAGTTTCGAGGCCTTGACCTTCTTCCTTGATCCTGCTCGTTTTGTTAGGTGTTGGTGCTTCAACTGTGTGGATGCGGTCCATGGGTTCACACTTCCTTCTGTTGTTTCTCCTTCCTCTGCCTCTTGCCCCAACGAAGGCATTGTTTGTACCTCGCCTACCTTCACGGCGGCTACCTGTGCTACTGCTGCTTCCTACTCGACTGCTTTTTGTGCCACTTCCCATGCTGCCCACACCTCAGCTGTTGCTATTTCCTTCCGCCTTTTCTCGGTCAACTGTGCGATGCGCAGCTTGGCATCGTCTTTCTTCTTCTGCGCTGCCGACCTCTCGAGCTCTGCAATGTTGGGGGCACGCCATTCCAGAGGCCATGCCTCCAAGATAGTGAAAATGACGTCGTCAGTGGCTACAAAGGGTAGCTTTTTCTGTGCTTTTTCGGATCCTTGCGAGCCTTGATATATATGTTGTGCATGTCTGCCTTAAATTTTGCGAAACTTTGTAGACTGTTGTAAACCGTGGGTGAAAACTGCGGCTTATGGTTGATCCGCATTCAGATGGTCATCTCCATGAGCACCCAAAAGATCTTGGTGTCATGTATCCTTGTCTCATCCTTCGTGGCCCAGAGCGAAGCATACTTCGTGGCCTCTGGTAAATCTTTGTCAATTATGGGGAATTGAATATCCTCCAGCAATTCCCTTGCTACAAGCACTATGGATAGCAAAAACCATGCATAGTGGAAGGTTTTACCCTACTCCTGGGCTTTGCGACAATTCTCTAAGAATTCCATGCAAAGGAATTTAGACCAGTTAAACTGGACCCCCTCCGTGCACTGCTCGGCCAGTGCGACCACCGGCGCAGGTACCTCGTCTACGCGACACTTCCACATAACTTTGCCTGCCAGAATTTGGGTTGCCACGTGTACCACTTTGTCCTTGATGCTGGAGATGGCGTAACCCCTCTTCTTCTTTTCCATCTTGTACTTCGTCTTCATGGCCTCCATGAGGGCCAAATCACAGCCCTTTGCTTTCAATATGGTCGCAGGGTCCTTTCCTTTGTATGGAAGCTGGGAAATGCGATGAATCAGGTCTGCCGTGATGGGGATGGGCTCCTCTAGCCATAAATACCCATCATGCACCAGGCAGAGCAGCTGCCTGATGACGAAAATGGTTATTGGGGGGCAGTGGAAATGCGGCACCCAAAGTAGGTTCAGTAGCCCGACCTTTTCCACACCGCGCAACCACTTCTGTGGCTCTAATGTTGTTACCACCCCCGCAGTGTGCTGCTTCATGAGGTTTCCAGTCTCAAGGTGAGGGAACTTCTCGCGGTCAACAAGGTCCCAATCTTCAAATTTCATAGTCGGCACGTGGCCCAGGTGCATGCCTTCAAACGTAATGCCATCTGGGAGGAGTGGGGTTTGGAGCGAACTCTTGGTCTCGTCCAGGTCCTTGGGTACTTTTGCCTTCCCTTTCTGTGGGGGGAAATATGTGATCAGTTTTGTCGCAGAGTGTGTAGGTTGAGTATCCATCTCCATGCCTTCATCTTCTTCCTCTGTGATGATAAGGGCCTGCAGATCTTCGTCTTCTTCATCTATTTCTATACTGACAGCTTTCCCTTTCTCCTCCATCAACAATTTGCTGCGCAATAGGTTTTGCGGGGGACACGTGTTCGGGAGCCATTGCTTGTTTATCCTTCTTGGGTCTTAGCGTATGCAGTGATTTTGGGATCTCCGCCACAGTTTTGGGATCTCCACCACAATCCCGACACCTTCTAGAACATCCTCCACAATTAGGGCCTGCGTGGCCTTGCCGACGGTCACCTCTTCTATCCACAGACCATCCTTAGTTGCTGCCATTGTATTTGTGCTGCAATCTGTCACTTGCGAATTCAGGGGCTTAATCAACGCTCGGTTCACAATACTCAGGGCTTTGCTCAATCGCTCAATTCGCAAATGACCAAGTGTTTTTCACTGGGCAACCCTTTGTATTTTATAGCACTTTTTGAATTCAAATTCAACTGTTCCCCCCAATTCCAGTTCATTAATGCTTTCTTGGTGGCATATTCTACCAAATCTTACCCATAAATCGCGTCTTAAATGCCTTCCGCCCACTCCATTTGGCCTCAAGTCGAGCATCCCATCATGAATAGTGACTTGAACGGTCACTTTCTGGCCAACTTGCACAGCAACGCAGCCGCCCGTGCACGGTCGCGGACCTTGTGACTCTCTTCTTTTGCACGCATCTCCAATATCACGCAACTCCCGAGCATAATAGTTTATAGTCCCACGCTCCCTTCCAACTGCCTAGAGTGCTAAGACTATCCTTCCCTTGGCTAGTCAGGTGGTCGTACCACTTGTGTAGAGCTCCATCTTGTCCTCCATCATGGTTCTTGGAGAATACCCACCTTCTATTGTTGTGGTCAGCATCGCGCACTTCCCCATTTGCAATGCGCTACCCTGGTCACTACGTTTAGCAATTTGCAGCCCAAGCCAAGGCATCAGACTAACAAATTCACGTTGATAATTCTCAAACTTGTCAGTATGATCATGCGCGCCTTTCCTCAACATCCTAGTTTTTCGGTGAGAAACTCTTCCTTTATCTTATCCTCCAGCTTCTTGACCTCCACGACGAAACACAGCTATTCTGGCACTTCTCTTTCAAATTTGTTTAAGAAATCATCCACCGCTATCAACCTGTCATACATAGGCAGATCTCTTACCTCTGTTGCCACACAACACAGTGATCTAATCATCATGTTGCAGTTGAGCGTGGTTACCTCGTGTAACCAGTTCCGCCATCGTTCTATCTCCTCACCCGAATCTGAGGTGCAAGAGCTTTCACACTCCCACAAAATCCTACCATCCACTGTTGGAATCACCTAGTCCTGCTCCTACGCAGTTATCTTGTAAATACAGTCTAGATCATCATCGCTCTCGCAATCGTGCACCAGCTCTGTGTAGCGCGATCCTTCGGTAGGGTCTAAAGGTACCACTATGCGCAGTGACTTTTTCTCAAAAATCATCTTGCGCTTCTTTAGATTTATCACTCCATTCATGTTAGTGGCCCAATCTATTCCCAATAGCGTGGAATAGGGATTGCTGTTATCAACAATCTCTATCACTTCGAAATATTCAAGCACACTCGCACCTTCGATATCTACCATTATTCCCTGCAACCTCCCCATCAGTAGGATCTTTTGCTGGTTTGCCATTTGCAATTGAATAGGAGACTATTGCAATGTGGGCCTGCCCATGTGCTCCCATGCCTGCTTTGGTAGGGCCTTTGCTTCTGATCCTAGATCCAAAATCACTTGATCCATCTCATATTCCCCGATCTGCGTGGTTAGTGTCATCTCTCTTCCTGTTCACGTTGTGTGCTTCCTGAGCTTCTAGACTACGTGCGGTTCTCCTGGCTCGGTCCCAGCACATCTAGTGATGAGTTTTTGCAACCCTTTCATAGCCTTGCTGTTGCGCAACAACTTCATGCATGTCTATAGAAAGGAATTGAGCATTGATGGGTCCATTTCCAATTCCAATTTGTCTTTACTACCTGAAGTGGAGGCCTCCGTGAAGCTCTTCATAGATTCCATGAATGTCTCCTTAGCGCACTCCAAATCAAATTTTGGTTCCTTTGTTGGAGCCTTGCGAACGCAAGCACTCTCTTCAGGCTGCTTTCCTTTGTCATCCCCCATCGTAATGCCACTTCAAAGCACAATATTTACATTCGGGTCTTCCTTGCATGACTCAGACCTCATCATTCGCAGGTTCTGAGTCGAGGAAGGTTGGAGTGTTCCTTTATCACGCAACCTCGCTATCAGTGTGGGGCAATCCTTTATCTCATGATCAAACTGGGTACAATATAAACATGATGCTCTCATCAGATTTGTACAATCGCGGTCATAATGCCTTGGGCCTCCGCAATTGTAACAGATTTGTTGTCCACAACCTCTTCCTAGTCCCATTCCACCTTGACCTCATCCACGCCCCTGAAATCCAGTGCGTGCCATCCCTGCATTTTGATCGAGGGCTCGTGTTTTGGTTTGAACTATGTAGGTAGGAGTCCGATCCATCATCGGTTCATAACTTCTACATGTATGCTCATCATGGCCTACTGACCTACAAAAATTACAAAACGACTGTTGGGACGTCTCCATATACTTCTGTAATATATGGCAGTTATCTGTAGTATGCTTTCCTCCTATCTGACAAATCGCACACCATAATGCAGGCACCGCACTTGGTCTTGCTTGTGCCTTTGGTCTCAATGGCATTGGTCCTCCTCCTGCTAGGTAGTTCGCGAAGACTGGACAATGGTCCTTGTCATGTCCCTGACCCTTACACTTTATGCACCATACCTCCTCACGCACTTCTAGACGAGCTATCCTGTCCTGTTTCAAACTTTGCATCTCAAGACACAAGTTTTCAACTATGTGTGGATCTGTTGGACTTCGAGGTTAGGATCTTGTATTGGGGTCTCGTGCAGTCTCATTGTGATCTCTAAGGCCTCGGCCTGAGTGGATAGCTTCTGCTGTGACAGTGTGTTCCTTAGATGCGGCGTTAGCGACGCTACAAACCATGCATGATGTTGGCCATCCATCAAGGTGATGTTGGCTTCGCGAATCATACCCTTCAGTCTTTGATCCACCTCCCAGGTGGTCTCACCTGGAAGCATCGTAATTTCCTTAAATCTAATAATCGACTGTCTCTGATTTTGACCTGCTAAATTCCCTGTTTAGTGCAACTTGGATATCCGCGATCCCTGCATTTGAATTGTCATTGGAATGCTTAATGTACCACGTTAGTGCACGATCCTGCAAGGTGTTGACTAGCGTTGCTTTCTTTATATTGTCATCCATGACTCCCTGCGCTTCCCATACAACCTTTACCATGAACCAAAACTGGTCCAAATCTTCATTCCCTTCTCCTTTGAACACTGACAATTTTATCGCGCTTGCCATTTTGAATTGTGGTGGTGGTGGCGAAGACGGGGGTGAAGATGGTGACACTGGCAGTGGTATAGGTGGAAGTGGTATGCGTGGAATTCACTGCCTTATCAAGCTGATTACACTCCTTGGTGAGACCTTCGCGAGCTCTTCCTCGCTTTCTCGCAGAGGTGAAATCAAGGGGCTAGTTTCTAGTTCTGCGCTACCTTCATTTCTGTAGATCCTACCACTTCACGTAGCCCCAAACATTAATTTATTCGCATAATGCGCTTTTCACACAGTAGCATCTTAATCCAAGTGTTCAAATATTTAACGTACTTACCTTGCAGTCCTTTGAGGAAACGTCGTTCTGCCTCGCTATAGCTAACTGAAGTATCTACCGCGAACTTGGTGATAAACCCTCCTATAATTCGATCGAGCCAATGGTCCACAGCATGTGTGATCTTATCTTCTGATGCTTCTAGTCTACGCATCACCTCTGGAGTCCACACAATAGATTTGTCGAGCCTACACCTTCCTTGATTTTCTATTAACTTTGCTATCCACTCGTACAACTTAGAGGGGAAGGATGCAAAGAAAATTTCGTCAATTTCCATATATAAGTAGCACTCTAACCACTCTTCCTTTGATACTCGCGGATTCCTATTTTCCTGCGTTGCAAACTCCTGAATCTTCCTGTCCATCCACTCTTCAATTCCTTTCTTTGTCAGATTCCAGTGATACGACATCAGACATCTCTTATGCAGATCCCATTCCTGGCAACGAAACCATTTGTTATTTATTGGGGTCTGACCCAGGTTCAGAGTTGATTTAGCCAAACAAATCCTGCTACTACTGGCCCTTTCGGCAATAGTTCGTGGAGCACAGACTGAGATATCACCCGAAGTACTATGGGAGGGTGCTAGAGCCAGGTTTCTACACCCTGGAGATGTCTAATGAGTTCAAGTGGTCAACAGTTCGACCCTATGTGCAGGTCTCTTCGCGCACTTTCCCGTCGCTCGCAGCCTAAGATACTACCTTCACGCAGACCTACTTAAGGGCTGAACACTGTGCTTTTGCATTATTACCCAAGACTTTACTCATATTCCAACGTTAGTTGATTATCTTAGCCTACTTGCATGCTTTAGGTTATACTTAACAATATAAACCATTCATACAAGTGCGCACAGTAAATAAACAGTATATTCGTAAATTATATCAAACATGTATGAACCCAAGAACAGATGCACATAATTATGATAAAACTTCTCTTTATTACTTCCTTCCTTGGTTATAGACTCGACTCTGCCCTACGCATCCAGCTGCAGGGGTCCACGCACTCAGCTGCGGACTACTAGGCCTCTATGCACTCAGCTGCAGAGCCTTCTCCTACTCTACGACCCAAAGACACCCTTCACTTAGTTACTTAGACTCTTGTTTCTCTACTTCTTATCTATATTTTACACTTAGAGCCTCACTCTATTTATATAATCCCATGGTTCGTGGACCATGGGTAGGCCAACATTACATTACAAAACTGTAGAAACTCTTACTTTAGATCACTTGATAATGCAATATACTAAAGCAAAATACTTGATCTACTTGTACAAACAAAATTGCGAAAGCTTAATCAATTTTGAGCAAGATCAAATAAAACACATATAACAAATGAAGAAGAAATCATACACATGAAACACAGAATAATAATCTGGGGAAAGCCTCAGCTAAAAACCTCGCTATCTGTATTATCATACAAGTGGAAATATCTCAGGATTACACAAAGATTTAGCTCACAAGCTATCCATCTCTTAGTACAATCCCTCACTGCTACTCATAGATAGAATAGACAACACCTGTGCCTTCCTTCAGTTCTCCAAGCCTCCTATTTCCTTCCACAGTTTCTCCTAGGTCCTCAAGCTGCCACCTGTGTGTAATAATCCCTCACACACTGCTTTGACCTCTGAAATAACTACGCAATCCTGAAGGAGATAATTCCTTCTGCATGGATGAGTTTCCTATATAGGAAAATTCCTCCAACTGATAGTATGCCGTCCCTTCCTTTAATCTCAACTAGGTCTCTATCTGAACTGACATGCATGAGTTATTTATAAGAGAACATTCAGTTATCTGGAGAACACTAGTTACATGCAATAACTGACTGAACTCACAATTAGTTCCTCAAATTGTTGGAACTAATCTAACTGGACTTAACTCAGTTAACTGAGCTAACTAATTACAACTCAAAGAACAACTCATCCTGTTCTCCTTAATTAATGGATAACTTCCTCAATCAAAGGGATAATTGTTGCATGTCTTCACATAGACTTCATGTTTGATTTTCTCCAACTAATTAACTCAAGATGAATTAATTAATTATTTTTCAAACAGCTAGTGAGACCAAATTCGAATTTTAATTCAGGGACTAATTAAAATTGGAATCTATCCTAAAATTCTATTTATAGAAATGCTATTTTTAGCATTTCTAATTTTTGCTATTTCCAATAGAGTTGGAGTATATCTTGAAATGCTATTTATAGAAATGTTATTTTTAGCATTTCTTGTTGCTATTTTCAACACTCCCTCTCAAAAAGAAAGGCATTCAACTCAAACCCCATCCTGAACCTTTGGAATGTTCTGCATGCAACACTTCTCTCAAGTGTGTTGCTCCAGCAACTCCAGAAACACAAAAAATATCCAACCTGAATCAGAATGATGCCTCTGTCATCAAAGTCTCTAACTTCTATTGCCTCTATCGACTGAAAAACTTTGCACCTCTGTGCTCTTCAGTATTTGACTGCTCTAGCTTTTGTCACTTTGATCTCTGACTGCATCAATCACACTGATTCCTCCTGTTACTGCTGGTCCTATCTCCCAGCACGGCATCCACACTACACCTCCTCTCATCATGTTGCATTGTGCTGCCCACTGCTGCACTGCAACTAAGTTACTGAGAAGTAAGTAACTGATCTCCCAACCGACCTTCCTGTTAGGCTAGAAACACCCTCTGATGTTGAAGCTCCCACTGTCGCTCCATCCGCATCTATCTCTACTCACTCAGCCAGTCCTTCTACTCCTCATCGGGGCTCTTGTAGCAAGGTATAATCAAAGAGGCTGGGTACCCCAAGGATCCTGCCCCTATTTCAGCCTTATTGGGACTACCACTTCACATCACCCCCCTCACACCTGGAGGTATGGATGCATGCGATCCCTTTGCCCACTTAGCTCGGAATTTCCCCCTATTTGAGGTCTCTGCATGAGTGGATGCCTCCACTCGATCTCCTCTCAGCTTCTCCAGTTGTGGCTGCTCCACAACCTCCTGAAGTTGCTTCACCAATTGTGGATCCTCCACAATTATCTGAGACTTCTTATGGCACTGCATGTTGAGAGGTAATGTACTCTCCCTCTCAACCACCAAGTCTCCAACATTTTTGTTTCTCCTCAAGGCTTTTCATGCATCTTGAACCTCAAGAGCATACAAGTTCTTGACTCGTGAACCGATCTGCTTCACCTATCTAGTGGTGATGTGTCTAAAGAAAACCTTTCCCTTATTGAAGACTACATCATAGCCTTTGTCCTCTAGCATTGTGATCAATACCAAGTTCTTCTTCAGTCCTGGAACATACTTCACATCTGACAAGGTAATGCGAGCTCTATGCTTCCTCTGAAAAGAAACCGTGCCCACTCCTGAAACACTATACTTTTCATCATTACCCATCTCTATGCGTATCTTGAGGTCTTTCTCCTCCAAGGTACTGAACAAACTCTTATCACCGGTCATGTGGAATGAGGCTCCTTTGTCAAGAAACCAACCACAACCCATCATCGATGAAACCATGCATGTGATGAGGGTAAAATCCAAATCAAACTGAGAGGCCAATGCCTCACCTTCAGATCCTTCCTAGGATCCCTTCTTGGATTTCTTCAATGGACAATTAGTTGCAAAATGGCCCACCTCATGAAAATTAAAGCATCTCACTTTAGATTTGTCAATCTTCTTCCCTCCATGAGAAGAACTCGATTTGGGATGAGAATCATTCTCCTTCCCTTTCCTTGCCTTACTCGCTAGGGCACAATTTTCTTCATCCTCCTTGGATGAAGAACCATCTCTAGTGCTTCTCCTGATCTCCTCCTGCATCAGATCTGACCACAGTTGTTCCCAATCTGGCAGTTTCTCTCTTCCATTCACTGAGTCCTGGTAGCTATGCCAGGTCTTAGGAAGACCGAGGAGAGAAAGACTCACCATATCATCATTGGCTGTCATGATTCCTACACTTCCAAGCTCATCTCTGCAGGTGGTGAGCTTGTTCACATATGTAGAGATTATGTTGTACTTTTCACACTTGATTTTCCAAAGCTTGTCTTTCAGCGCCAGCTTCCTCTGATCATTGTTGTTCTGATATAGATCCTTCAATGTCTTCCACATTGAAAACGGTGTGTCCTTCCCATGGAGATTCGAGACAATATGGTCTCGAACTCCCTCCAGAAGAATCCTCCTCGCTCTCGCCACACATTTCTTCCATTTCGCCAATTCTTGGGCATTAGTTGCTGCTGGCTTGGGGACTTCTTGATCAATGAAGTCCTTCAACCCGTTGTCCTCTAATACCGCTTCCATGCGATCCTTCCAGGATATGTAATTCGAGCTGCCATCCAGGGCATACTCGAGTCTCAAGCCATTGAACGCCATTGGTGAATTTTGAGATGTGATAAGAAATCGATTTTGTACCTACAATCAAGAACTTCAAAACTTCAAACTTCTCCCTTCACAGTATACTGTTCTCTGCTTTGATTACCTGGCTCCAATAAACTTGGCTCCGATACCATGTAGAAATTCTCACTGTATATCACCTGATAATGCAATATTCTAAAGCAAAATACTTGATCTACTTCTACAAACAAACTTGCAGAAGCTTAATCGATTTTGAGCAAGATAAAATAGAACACATATAATAGATGAAGAAGAAATCATACACATGAAACACAAAAGAATACTCTGGGGAAAGCCTCAGCTAAAAACCCCGTTATTTGTATTATCATACAAGTGGAAATATCTCAGGATTACACAAAGCTTTAGCTCACAAGCTATCTAGCTCTCAGTACAATCCCTCACTGGTGCTCATAGACAGAATAGAAAACACTTGTGCCTTCCTTCAATCCTCCAAGCCTCCTATTTCCTTTTGCAGTTTCTCTTGGGTCCTCAAGCTGCCACCTGTGTGTAATAATCCCTCACACACTGCTTTGACCTCTGAAATAACTGCACAATCCTGAAGGAGATAATTCCTTCTGCATGGATGAGTTTCCTATATAGAAAAATTCCTCCAATTGATAGTACACTTTCCCTTCCTTTAATCTCAACTGGGTCTCTATCTGAACTGACATGCATGATTTATTTATGAGAGAATATTCAGTTATCTGGAGAACGCTAGTTGCATGCATGCATGCAATAATTAACTGAACTCATAATTAGTTCCTCAAACTGTTGGAACTAATCTAACTGGACTTAACTCAGTTAACTGAGCTAACTAATTACAACTCAAAGTACAACTCATCATGACCTCCTTAATTAAGGGATAACTTCCTCAATCAAAGGGATAACTGTTGCATGTTTTCACATAGACTTCATGTTTGATTTTCTCCAACTAATTAACTCAATATGAATTAATTAATTATTTTTAAAATAGCTAGTGAGACTAAATTCGAATTTTAATTCTCAATTTTAATTTAGGAACTAATTAAAATTGGAATCTATCCCGAAATTCTATTTATAGCAATGCTATTTTTTGCTATTTCCAATAGAGTTGGAGTATATCCTGAAATTATATTTATAGAAATGCTATTTTTAGCATTTCTTGTTGCTATTTTCAACAAAAACTAGGGCAGACAACCCTGTGACTCTAACATACTTCCGCGCCCGCAATTCGCGGAGCTTTACAACACAATTCGATCAAAACTTGGGCTTTGAGCCCCAAAACATGCCTTGGGGGGATTCCATGCCCAACAAAACCCTCATCTATACAACCAAGATTTACCATGTATCTCACCATTACTAGTAAATGGATTAGTAGACCCAAACAAGAAACATACACTACTAGGTTTTACTGCAATCCCACCATTACCGGTTAAGGGATCACTAGGCCTAAACAAGCATGGATGCCTCTTGATTTCTTCATCAATACCTTGAGGAATTTTTACTGTCTCCACCCTCTAGATTTACCGTGTATCCCACCATTATTGGTCAATAGATTCTTAGGCCCTTAGGAATTTTCCTAAGATCACCTAACCTGAATCCAAAACCATCCGACAATCCATCTCAACCAAATAAAAGAGCTCCATCACACCACGACTATCCAAAAATGGCAAGGAAAGGCTAAAAACCGCTATCACACCTGGCAAAGCCCATGTAAATGATAGCAAGAGAACCAAATACACAAATGCATGTACCATACATGCCAAAACTAGCAAGGAAATCATACATGCAACTCAATACTTACAAGTAATCCCATTGTAGCTGCTTGATCCAACTCTTCCTTGCTTGATCTTTTCTTCCCTTTGCTTTCTTGTCATTCCTTTTCCTTCCATTCTGCAATGCTAGAGTGTTCCAAGAATTCTCTAAGTTTCCAAGAGTATGAGAGAGAGAGAATAGAGGGAGAGCTCCAAAACTAGATTGACAAAAGGTTGTGAATTGAGCCTCAGAAGCCTTTTTATCAATGAGACCTCTATTTTCTTTAATTTCCCTTAATTTTCTTTCAATTTCATCCTCACATGCAACCTTTGACCTCTCACCTTCTCTTTCTCCTAATCAGGGAAAATTTTAGGGGCTAATATTTGCAAGTGGGCTAATTTTCCCTGTTCTTTCCAAAAAAAGATTCATTAATTTCCATTTTTTCTAAAAATTATTTGCCCAAATTTGATAGTATAAAATTGTTTTAGCTTAAAAATCCTCAAAATTTTATATAGAGACTATATAAAATTATTAGAAATTTGAATACTTTTACAAAAACATTGCAAAACATTTTACAAATTTCATATTATATATTAGTGAGATTTGCCAATGTTTCTAAACTTCAAAATAAATTTCCATCCTTAAAATTTTGCCTGCTCCTAATTTCCTTTATTTTCATAATTAAAATACAAATTAAAGCCTCTTTTCTTTTTCAAATCCTTTTCCATTGCCTTTTTCCAATTTCCTTAGCCATAATAAACCAAATGAACACACCTCTAGGATTTTTTTTCCTAACATTGAACTTGGAATGCGTGTCCCATGGCCTTGGTCTTAGTTTTCCTTTATTAACTTTATTACATGGATTTTTAACTAGGGTTTTTATAGAACCCCCCCCTTGGGGAACACCGTCCTCAGTATTCAATGACACCTATAACTAGCAAGACCATTGTAAACCAAAACATACTGCTTATGGAGCTTTATAACTTAGCTCGATGCATTATTTACAATGATCGACATGCGGAAAAGCAACCAACATGACAAACATAACAACATGACACCCATACCGCTTATTATATCTTTATAACACATCTCATTAAAATATTTACAATAACAACTATACATAAATATGTACATATACCAAAACTCATTTTTCTTCACTGACAAACAATGGAGGATACATAGCCTACATCTGATCATCCATCTCCCATGTAGCTCCATCAGCCCCAAAGTGTTTCCACTACAAATTAACTTGCTCAATTGCTTGGTTCCAAAGCATGAGCATCTTTTGCTGCATAATGCATTGAAGTTCCAGTTAGAATTTTTCTTCTGGCTCCACCTGTAATATAGACCAATCAATAACATGATCAACATATTTTACATATCTCTTAAGTAATGAAACATGGAAAACATCATGGAAATTCAATGTCAGAGGCAATGCAAGTATGTAAGTCATTGGTCCAATCATCTCAAGGATATCGAAAGGCCCTCAATACCAAGGTTCCAACTTCGCACATGACCCAATCCTCTAGGAGCTATTCTTGGGCTTGATGCACAAATACACATGCTCCACAACCTAAAACTCCTTAAACAACTTGTGTTGATATACATAACTCCTTTTCCTATCTTGTGCTACCTTTAGATTCTAATTGATAGCATGTATTTCCTATTCCATGTATGCCAACATGTCAGGTCCTATAAGTACCTTGTTCACTAGATCACTCTAGCTGATGGGAGTATTAAAATTTTGCCCATAAAGTGCCTCAAATGGACTAATCCTCAGTGACTCATGATACCCATTATTGTAATCAAACTCAACCAATGCAAGATACTCTTCCCACTTCCTCTGTTGACGCATCACATACATTCTCAACATGTACTCCAAAATCTTGTTGACTGTCTCTGTCTGTCCATCTGTCTCCAGATAATAAGTTGTACTGAATGCCAACTTTGTACCTAAACCTGCAAATAACTCCTTCCGAAACCTAGAAGTGAACTTGGCATCTTTTTCTAACACAATATTCCTCAGAATACCATGTAAACTCACTATCTCTCTGATGAATACTTGTGCTACCTCACTAGCTAAATAAGTAGACTTCACTAGAATAAAGTGAGCTACCTTAGTCAAGTTGTCAACCACAACCATGATAGAATCATGTTGTCTAGATGTCCTCTACAAACCTGTGATTAAATCCATGTAAATGACCTCCCATTTCAACTTTGGAATCATAATCAACTATAGTAGAGCACCTGGATTCCTGCACTCTGCTTTTACTTGTCGAAAATCCAAACATCTAGCCATAAACTATGCCACCTCTTTCTTTAGATTCAACCAGTAGTAGAACTTATTCACCAAGGTCAATGTCTTTTGATATCTTGGGTGACCTGAATATGGCTTAACATGAAATTCGCTCAAGATAATCTTCTTGAGCTCACTGTTGCCTGACACATAGATCCTATCCCTAAATCTGACCAAACCATCAGTTGTGAGATGATAGTCCACATGCTGATCACTTGTACCCTACTATTGTAACCTGTGCCTAAGCTCCCTATGACTTTCATCCTGTTGTCCTTCCTGCAATATATGATCTTGTAAATCTATCCCATATGAACTCATAACTGCTATGTGATTTACATGTATCCTTCTACTAAGTGCATCTACAACCTCGTTCTCTTTACCTTTAATGTACATGAACTCGCATTCAAACTCAATCATTGTATCCAACCATCTAGCTCACCTAACATTCATATTTGGTTGGTCAAACAAGTACCTAAACCCACTTTTATCACTCATGAAGATGAATCTCCTTCCAAGAATATAGTGCCTCCAAATCTTAAAAGCATGGATGATTGCTGCTAACTCAAGATCATGTGTCACATAATTATGCTCGTGCTCATTCATTTTCCTTGAATCATAGCATAGTATATATCCCTTCTGCATCAGGACTCCACCAAGTCCTCTCTTTCAAGCATTTATACACACTACAAACTCTTTATTCAGATCTACAATCTTTTGAATTAGAGAACCACAAGGAACCACAACAAACTCATTATGCCCATACCTGGTCTAGAAGGAAGTCTTGTAAATGTCCTCTTATTTGATGTGTACCTGATGATATCCTGATCTCAAATCAATCTTCGAGAACACTACTCCTCCCTTCAACTGATCAAATAAGTCATAAATCCTTGGCAATGGATACCAGTTCTTGATCATCACCTTGTTAAATTGCCTGTAGTAAATACAAAACTGATAGTACCATCCTTCTTATTTACGAACAACATTGGTGCACCCCAATTCGACACGCTTGGTCTAATCTATCCCTTTTCAAGCATTCACTTCAATTGCAACTTCAATTCCACTAGCTCATATGTGCTCATGTTGTAAGGTGTCTTTGATTCTAGTGTTGCCCCTAGCACCAACTCAATAGAAAATGCCACTTCCTTGTGAAGTAGTGACTCTGAAATATCTATTGGAAATACATCTTGAAACTGTTGTAAAACCAGGTACCTGTTCAAGACCTTTGCATCCTATACATCCTTACCTTTATCACTAGAAATATGCACTACAAATAACACATGCCCTTTCCTATGACTACGCTTTGCCTGCATAGTTGTAACCATTCTGACTAATGTAGCCCTCTTCTCACCCTACAATATTCTTTGTTCTCCATTGTTATCCAAGCAGTTAATATCCTTCTCATAACAGTTCACCTTAGTCTTGTGAAGATACAACCAATCCATACCCAAAATCATACTGTATGATCACAATGGAAGTACATTCAGATGCATTGATGTAGGCATACCATTCAACTCAAATGCACAAGCTCTTACCCAATGATGAACTCTTTTCTTAGTACTTGTAGCCAACTGCACTAACCAAGACTCTGCATGCACTTCTTTATTCAAACCACACTTGTCCACTAGGTCAAGGTTAACATAGCTATAATTAGATATGGGGTCAATCAAAATAGAAACAACTTAATCATAAAACTTACTGTCCATCTCAATAATATATTCCTGGTGATCCACCTACCTATTATCTAATGTTGCATAGATCTGGGGAATGCTCTTCCCAACATCCCCAATTGTTTGCACTTCCTGTGCACTGTAGATTTTAGTCCTACCACCCTGATACAACATGAAATCCCTCTTGAGGTGCTCCTTGCCACATAACCAACACTGCAACTAGCCCTTACCCTTAACTTTATTTTGCTACCCTCCAAGATGTGACCCATATCCTTTTCCAACTGCATTATACTTCTAGTAAGGAACAACATTCTCTTTCTCACCTGCAACCTGGGCTCTTGTTCGCTTATGTAGCCATTTACCTTTAGTCTTGTCTTTCCCTTTGCAACATTGCTGAGACTTTGTATTATGCTTCAATTGTTCATAAAAATGCTTCAACTTTCCAATTACTTATTCAATTGACTAAGGCTCAACATACTCAATCCGATCTTTAAATGATAATGGTAATCCATTGAAAAATATCTAAACTTTGGGCTTCTCATCCTTAACATATGATACTTACCTCAATAACTCTAAGAACTTAGTCGTGTACTCCTCATCTGTCATCGATCCCATCTTCAACTCACAAAATTCCTTATCTTTATTGTCATAATACCTCTCTTACAAGTACTACTTCTAGAAAATCCTTTTAAACTCATGCCAACTTGACTCCTCTGTTCTTGTGTCTTTGTCCCACTTCAAATCTTCCCACCAGATATGATTTCCATTTGAGGCTGAAAATAACTATCCTAGCCTTTATGTTCTCTGTATAGTCATCCATCTCAAAGAACTTCTTCATCCCAAGTAACCATGCATCTCCATCTATTGAAAATAACAACAATAAATGTTAAAAATAGAATAGAGAATTTCCTGTTTAATTTGTCCTTGAATTAAACTGAGAATTAAAATCGAATTCTATTCTCATAGCAACTTGTAAATAGTTAGTTAACTTAGGAATTTCAAGTTGGAAGTCTTTCTGTAGTCATGTATATGTTCTCCCTAAGTTTTAGGGGTCCAATATTAGTTTAATTGTGAGTTGTAATTAGATATTTCAGTTTACTGAGTTAAGTTAAGTTAAATTAGTTCCAAATTGTTTGTGGAATTAATAGAGAGTTAATAGTCAGTTGGTGCACTAATGCATCCTCTAGTGCTACTCCAGTTAATTGAATATTCCCTCATCAGAAACTCACGCATGTCGATTCTGAGAAAGACCCAATTGAGACTAGAGTGCAGGGACAATGTACTATCAGTTGTATGATTTACTGAGTTGTATAGATCATGCATGCAATCAGGAATTGAACTTAGTGTGGATTGCATAGGTTTGGATGCATTGGATTCTGATTAATATGGGCTATTCATCCATAGGAATTGCGCAAGGAAATAGGGGCTTGGAGAGCAGCAGAAGAGGCTAAAGTTTGGCTTGAGCTTGATTGTGAGCAAGGAGATTGATCATACTCAGTGCTCGGATTGTTCTTGTGAGAACAATCATTGTATTATCATCTTTGATTTTTGATTTAATGTAATACAAATAGTGTGGTTTTGAGCTGTGGCTTTCCCCGGATATTTATTGTGCTATGTGCCATTGATTTGTCTTCCTCTTGCTATTATTGTTTCCATCGATCTATTGGCTTCTGTTGGTTGAAAGTAGAAGTATATTTGTGTCTTGTGCCTTAGTAAATTGCATGAGCTTGTGAATATAAAAGATTTTTGACATGGTATCAAAGGTGAGAACAATATACTAGAGGATATTTTGAGGTTTTGAGTTTTGGGTTACAGGTGAAATTTGAATTTTCATTTCATATTTCGGGATCGATAGTTGGCATTCTACAGTTTGTGGCTTGAGTATTCATTGGATGGTAGCTCGAATTGTATAGCTTGGAAGGACATGATGGAGGCTGTGTTGGAAGACTATGGCTTGAAGGAATTCATTGATCAGGACATTCCTAAGCCACCAACATTAGATGCTTAGAATTTGGCTGAATGGAAGAAGTGTGTGGCAAGGGCAAGGCGGATAATCCTTGAGGGAGTTCAAGACCACATTGTCTCGAGTCTCCATGGGAAGGAAAATCCGCATGCTATGTGGAAAGCATTGAAGAACCTTTTACAGAACAACAATGACCAAAGGAAGTTGGCACTGAAAGATAAACTTCGAAAAATCAAGATGGAGGCAGGCGATTCAATTCCAAATTACTTGGCCAAGTTCACTCAATGTCATGATGAACTTGTAAGTGTTGGAATCATGGTTGTCGAGGATGATATGGTGAGTATTTCTCTTCTAGGACTCCTGAAGAGTTGGCATAGTTATCAGGACTCTGTCAATCGTTGGGAGAAGCTGCCAAATTGGGAATGACTTTGGTTGGATTTGATGCAGGAGGAGATCAGGAGGAACACTAGAGATGGGAACTCTTCCAAGGAAGTGGAAGAGGATTTTGCCTTAGAGAGTAAGGAAAATAAGGCCAAGGGAAAGAAGTCCTAAGGCAAGGAGGGTGGAAAGAATATGGGCTTGACGAAAGTCCAGTGTTTTCACTGCCACAACCACGGGCACTATGCCAAGAACTGCCCACAAAAGAAAGAAAGCAAGAAGGAGCTGACATTAGCGGCAACAGGTGAAGCTCTAGCTTCAAAATTTGAACTTGATTTCACTCTCATTGCATGCATGGATAAAACTATCATGGGAGGCATGTGGTATATTGACAACTGTGCCTCATTCCATATGATGGGGAATAGATATCTCTTTAGTTATTTTGAGGAGAAAGACCTCAAGTAGAGCATAAAGTTTGGAGATGGCGAGAGGTATAGAGCTACCCGGATTGGTATGATTACCTTTTAGAGGGATTCTAGCTCCCCTCTCAGGATCACAAATGTGATGTATGTTCCAGGACTAAAGAAGAATCTTGTTTTAGTCGTAGTATTGGAAGACTGTGGCTATGATGTGTTTTTTAGTAAGGGAAAGGTTTTCCATAGACACATCACCATAGGATAGGTTAAACAAATCGGTGCATAGGTCAAGAACCTGTATTCTCTTGAGGTTCAAGATGCATGCAAAGCCTTGAGAAGAAAGTCAAAGGTTAGAGACTTGGTGGTTGAGAGGGAGAGTAAATTACCTCTCAACATGCAACCCCATAAGAAGCCTTAGAAGCAGCTTCAGGAAATTGTGGAGCAGCCACAATTAGAGAAGCTGAGAGGAGACCGAGTGGACAAATCCACTCAAGAAGAGAAGAAGCAGTCTCAGAAGAAGTCTCAGACAATTGAGGAGCAACCACAATTGGAGAAGCTGAGAGGAGACTGAGTGGAGGCATCCATTCATGCAAAGACATCCAGTAGGGGGAAATTTTGAGCCAGGTAGGCAGAGGGATCACATGCAACCATACCTCTAGGTGGGAGGTGGGGCAATGTGAAGTGATAGTCCCAAGAGGGCTAAAATTGGGTAGGGTCCATTGAGAGGTTTTATCTCATGGATCATACCTTGCTACAAGAGCCCAAAGTACATAGTAGAGGAATGAATCAGTGGTATTGATGCAGTAAGAGGTCAAAGTGACAGAGGATAGATCAGTTAGATGCTAAAGAGTGCAGAGAAGGGTTGACAACAGTGCAAAGAGGTAGAGTCAGCAGAAGCACAGAGTTTTCAGTCGACAGAGGCTATAGCAATCAGAGACTTTGATGAGAGATGCATCATATTGATTCAAGTTGGATGTTTTTTTTGTTTCTAGAGTTGCTGTAGCAACAACACTAGAGAGAAGTGTTGCATGTAGAACATTCCAAAGGTTCAGGATCGGGATCAAGTTGAATTTCTTTCTTGTTGAGAGGGAGTGTTGAAAATAACAACAAGAAATGTTAAAAATAGAATCCAGAAATTTTAGTTTAATTTGTCCTTGAATTAAACTGAGAATTAAAATTGAATTCTATTCTCGTAGAAACTTGTAAATAGTTAATTAAGTTTAATTAACTTAATTAACTTAGGAATTTTGAGTTGGAAGTATTTCTATATTCATGTATATGTTCTCCCTAAGTTTTAGGGGTCCAATATGAGTTTAATTGTGAGTTGTAATTAGATAACTCAGTTTATTGAGTTAAGTTCAGTTAAATTAGTTCCAAACTGTTTGTGGAACTAATAGAGAGTTAACAGTTGGTGCACTAATGCATCCACTAGTGCTACTCTTATTAACTGAAGATTCCCTCATAAGAAACTCATGGATGTCGATTCTGAGAAAGACTCAGTTGAGACTAGAGCGCAGGGACAATGTACTATCAGTTGTATGATTTATTGAGTTGTATAGATCATGCATGTAATCAGGAACTGAACCTAGTGTGGATTGCATAGTTTTGGATGCATTGGATTCCCATTAATATGGGCTATTCAGCCATAGGAATTGTGCAAGGAAATAGGGGCTTGGAGAGCAGCAAAAGAGGCTAAGGTTTGGCTTGAGCTTGCTTGTGAGCAGGGAGATTGATCATACTCAGTGCTAGGATTGTTCTTGTGAGAACAAGCATTTTATTATCATCTTGGATTTCCGATTTAATGCAATACAGATAGTGTGGTTTTGAGCTATGGCTTTCCCCATATATTTATTGTGTTATGTGCCATTGATTTATCTTTCTCTTGCTATTATTGTTTTCATTGATCTATTGGCTTCTGTTGGTTGAAAGTAGAAGTATATTCTTGTCCCGTGCTTTAGTAAATTGCATGAGCTTGTCAATCTACATGATTTTCTACAACATCTTCCAGCTTCTTCAACTCTCCATAAAATATAGGTGGCTTGTCTTTCTTGAACTCATCCAGAAAATATCCCTTGTCATTCCTTCTATAAGGATGATAGCTAAGTTGACCATGATACCTGTATGAACCAGAACTAGAGTAGAACCCATGTTCATCACCTCTCCTATCTGGTGTATCCAAGAACCTTCCATCCCTAACGATATCATCCCTATCTGACTTGTGTCGACCATGAGATTTGCTACCATAGGATTCATTAGTCCTATCTTCCTATCGATGACTGATCCTAAGCAGTCTCTGTCTCTGAAAATCTGAGAAACTTTGAAGTATAATTGCATTGGCCTCTGCTTTTTTCTCCTGTGCCTTGTGTTAGCACTCGAATTTGGCCTCAGGCTGAAGAAGGAAAAATCCAAGGCAACATCAAACCACTTAGCCTCGTAGCTAGCCCTACGAGGACAGGAGAGGGCTCTCTCCAGGTCTATCTCGGCAAAAGGTCTTCAAAGGGCTGAGATGACCAATAAAGAACACTGATTTTAGGCTAGTAAATTGATTAAAAAGGGGTTTTTAATAAAATGATGGGGTTTTTCTGGGCTGCATGGGGCAAAGAAACAGCTTGAACAGAGAAATGTAATCAAAAACACAGATTGTCTCCTGAGGCAAGGTAGGCAAGAAATTTTAACATCAAATTGAGATTAAATGGAATGGCAAGACTGCTGAGGAGCTGACAAGGGCATAGAGGATGAATCCTTGTCAAACAGAAGAAAACATTAAATATGAACAAACTTAAAGGCAGAGCATACAAAATATGAATTCTACCTTAACACTTCATTTGTTCAATTGGAAACGATCATGAAATGACATGAACACATAACAGGCTACATATGAAACAAAAGAGGACACAAATGTTAAATCTCATACCACAGGAATCTCAGAAGCCAGAGCTGGGTATTTTCATTAAAATCCCTGTCAAAGACTGTACAATGAAAGCTCTGTTCTCTCTCCTCCACCAGCGCTCAGAACTCTCTCTCCTTCTCCCCCTCTTTACAAAATGTTTTTTAATACCATAAACAGCTCAGAAGAAAACCGATCCATGAAAAGATGGAACTGTTTCGACTGGCACTATGAAAAATAGTAAAAAGCCACTCATCGGTTCCTAAAGATCAGCGCATACATATCTGTGACCAATACAAAGGCGGACGCTGTAGTGTGAACCCTCCAAATCATAACTGAAGACTAGGATAGGCAATCTGTCCCTATTTTTCTGCTCAGGATCGATGTCTTCGTTCTAATTTTGTTTTCGACCTGGACTGCCACGTTATACTTTCCATTTCCTCTTGCTGTTAGACCAAAATGGCATGTGGAATGTGGAGGTCGCCTTTTTGACAAGCGCATTGCAAAATCAAGCCACGTTACTATTTGAAACAAAACCATTTTTACATACAGTAAATGGACCAAGAACCTTCCCCTACAGGTCAATGAAAAACCATTTTTTCTAAAAATCGAGCATCGTTTCCCTTGAATTCCTCTGATGGCCAATTAAGAGATAAAAGCTGGAGTGCAGATCCCTTTGAATCGTTAACTGAAGTCTTGAAATAGGAATCAAATCCTATGTCTTCTGCTGTGATGTATATCTTCGTTCCAATTTAAAGTATTTTGGTTCCATTTGAATAACGCTCGTGAGCCATATTCATGGGCCAGCTGTTGCTACCCAAGTCATCTTTTTCGCAAGCATACTTTGCATAGTCATTTCTCAGAGTCTGCATCAGGATCATTGAGACTAAACCCGTGAGTAAAATAACCATCATCAATGCACATTATGAGTGTTCTGCTTGTAAGGCAAGTAAAGCATAAGGTCGCCAAATTGTAGCAGCAGATGTGTTGATCTTCAACATAAAACAAAGACCTCGAAGAATAAATATAACACGCACCACCAGCCATAATGACCGATTAAATGATTTCAAAGGAATTCTTCGCAAGATCGAATTCTGCGCGGTTGGAGATACAGTGGCCTCTTCAACATAGCTTACATCAAATAAAATCCGGGCCACTGTGGACAGATCAGATACACATATGTTGTCCCCAGTGATATTTTCAAAGACCATCTCCATCTCATATAAATCCATGTCATCAGATTCCATGATGGCTTCAATACTCGGCCACTTAAGCTTGCGACTACAGCACCTGGACCATCCACCCATGCTAGACATAGAGAAAGAAAATTATATATGACCCATGCCTCATATATTTCCCGAATCGAATTAAAGTAAATTGATTTATCGCCCATCACCAGAGACATGAATGACATTGTCGCATATACCGGCACCATGAAGATAATGCGAACCATATATCGCTGATATGTTGGCTCTGTGTAGTTCAAGAGATGTCTGTTGACAATATGTACACAATGCTTACTAGCAACAACGCAATGACACAAGAAATCAATCAATCTCAAAACAACCTTCAGGTATTGTGCCAAATTAACCGCATCTAGATTATTCAGAAATTCAAAGTAGATATCTATTATCACTAGAAGGCTCCCTCTGCAAAAAGTTGGGTTTTCATAAACATCCTTTATAGGTTCCTCAAATCTACATGGCTCTATTTCCATTGATCCTGAGTACATTGCATCATGCTGCAAAGGACTACTATTGTACATATAAAAAATATGTGGTCTAAGTGCATCTAATAATCTAGCAACAAGATATAAAGCATGCCCAAAGGAAAAACCATGGCCTTCTCTATTTATCTGTGCACAAAGTGCTTCAGCCTCACCCTTTGCTCTCAGAATTGCGTTCCAATTTGATACATTCAGCTTTTTCAGACGACAAGAAAGCAATCCCTGTCATTCTACTAAAGCGGACCATGCGTGCTGGTGACTTTAAAGCTGGAGGATCCCCATCCACAACAAACACTGGAAATACTCCAAGCTGTGGTTTGATTGAGTTAGCAGAAGAGTTGAATGCTTGCTGGCGAAGTTCTGGGAAAAATTCCCAGTGCGTAGCGCGCCCAAAAGTTGCACCAATTTCCAGCAAAACGCACACGAACACTGCCATTTTCCTTGATTCCTCCATATATTTCCTGAAAGCAACCTGATAAAGAAGAATGAAAATTTTAACACTTTTACTACAGAAATAAAAATTCCAGGATTAGACTCTCCTGAACATTTTCTATGTCTAACTGCTGCTTGAACAGTGCCCAAATTACTCCTTGAGATTCGGCAATAATTTTTTATATTTCCTGGACCTCCTTTATCAACATCCACTCCAGTTATATCTAATATAGGTCTTTGAGAAATATGACCACAGTAAGCACACATGAATCTGCCAAAGTAGCTTTTTTCTGAGTTAGCTGAATAAGCAGGTGAGAATCGTCTATTTGGTCGTAAGCATTTCGAACCTCTCCTCTGCGTAAGGCTAAATGTCCAAGGTCATCCTGAGCTCCAACGCCAATAGCTTCAAGCTGCAATAAGATACCCATCTCGCAAGGGGATTCTGAACTGGAATTCTCTATTGATTGTATCCCTCTTATGGAGTTTTGCAAAACCTCCTCCAAAACTGAATCATACCTTATGTGCTCTGAAAGACAGGCCTGTACAATCTCATCCAAAGAAGTTTGTTAGCTTGGCATAGTTAAACTAAGCATCTCCAAAACCGTCTGAGCGTTTTGAATACAAGCTGCACCATTGCTCGAGCAAAGCATGTAAGTGCCAAAAGGTCTGTATGGGCTGCTTGGAGAAACAAAGATATGATTCAGAAGAGTCCTGGTAGCATCTTGAATTAAAGAATCAGGCACATTTATGCACTGCCAATAAGAACAAATAGTAGTAAAGGGCTTAGAAATTGACTCAATCGGTGCAAGGAGCATCCTAGGAACAATATCATACTTGGAAACCACGTGACAAAAGTTGCCTCCCCAATTCTCACGCTCAATTGCTTCAACAAGCCTTTCATTCCCGACCAGAGGGCAACCAAATGTGATACAAAAGGGAGAGATTTGCCTTAGCCTCTTTTCCAAGACAACAGACTAGCAAGACGGAGTCTAACATCGGCTCCACTAGGGATGGCAGCTGCCGCTTTTTGGAGGTGCCAAGAACCGCAGAACTTTGGGAGAGCAGACAGTGCCTCCATCCAATGGGCGATGGAGTCATCATTCCAACAAATCGACACAACTCTTGACTCAATTTTCAAACTGAAACTGAACTCAAACTGATTCGATCTCAAGACTGAAATGACTGAAAAACTAGCTTAACTAACTTCAAACTAAAGCTGCAATGAAACTGGAATAAGATGCTGCCCTTTGGCTGCTTATTTATTTACAAAATCTACCCTACTATGCTGCAAAAATAATAGGTCAGGTAATACTGAAATGCCAGATCAACCATTCAAGTAAACCTGAGAATGATGCCGCTTGAGAATGCTTCCACCAGGACACAGATGTAATTGCTGGCAGCCCTTCATGCACGTAATGAGCCTGGTTACGTAGAATACAGCCTGATCTATCAGTCAAACTGAAAAACATGTCCATGTATGTTGCCATTGGATCGCGGAAGCCAGACTCTGTTGGCTGCCCCAACTCTGCAACACATACCTCCAGCTGCACACTGTCAATGTAAACATCTGTAGGCAATTCTATGATTTCTTGTTTCAATGGAGGAAGGATTTCCAAGAACTTTTTAGGGTCTTGGAAATCATATGACTGGATCTGCTCATCTAAATATTGAATCTCCGTCTCAACTCTTTCAACAACTAACTTGCAAAATCTAGCTTTAGTTTCAAAAGGGAACTTTGGAGATTTCAACCAATGAAGCAAGGCACTGAAAAAATCTTCATCAAATTCAGAATCTGCTAACTCATTTCTTACTTCTTCTACAGCTTCACACAGGGCAGGGTTTGCCACATACCCCACCATTGCATGAATGGATCAGCAAGCGTTGGAATGTCTGGATCGAATTGGAGTCGCCAGGTGAATGGTTCAGCCTGCATATGTGTCTGACTACTGTCCACCATCAACATCAGATCTGCAATTTGATTTCATGTACTGGGACAAGACAATCAACAAGTCGAATGTTCTCCCCAGTATGGTCACCAATATGTTAGCGCTTGAATTTGGCCTCAGGCTGAAAAAGACAAAATCCAAGGCAACATCAAACCACTTAGCCTCGTAGCTAGCCCTACGGGGACAGGAGAGGGCTCTCTCCGGGTCTATCTCGGCAAAAGGTCTTCAAATGGCTGAGATGACCAATAAAGAACACTGATTTTAGGCTAGTAAACTGATAGAGAAAGTTTGATTTTAAATTTTTAGGGTTTTGTTGGAAAGCTGAGCACGGCAATTTTGGGTGCGGGGATGAGACACAGTTTTTGCAGAGGTCTTTTTAGGGAAAGGTAGGAGATTGTCTTGATGCCTTTGAAATAAGTGAATGGATAGATATGACCGGTGAGGAGTTAAGGAGAGCAAGAAACCATCGAGAGTTCTCCTTAAACAAATGAAAACATAGATACTAAGCAAACTTAAAGGCAGAGCATAGAAACCATGAATTCTACCTTAACACTTCATTTACTTAATTTGCAAAAGAGAAGAGTGGGAAAATGATACACATAAAAAACTTACAAGTACATGAGAGAAACACACCATCAACACAAATCACCACAGGAATCCCAAATAGTGCTGCAAAACCCTGGTCTTTCCTTTGCCAAAATTGTAGAGATACAAAGAGTAAAACAGTCTAAGCTTATCCCTCAAGAGTCCAAACATGAAAATGACTAAGAAGATACATAATATAGGCAAGCTAACACATTTCCTTGCCTTTAGGGGTCGAGCTCATCATCCTAGGAGATGTTTCAACCAAATCTAAACAAAGCACTACAATCTAGGCAATCAAAACAACTTGCCTCTATAAGCTAGGAAACCAATTCATTCATTAATTTTTTGCTATTTTATGAATGAATCTTCTAGAATAGGTAAATAAGTGTCATGTCAACATGAAAATACATTAATTACATCAAAGAGGGTGAAAAATCCCATCAAAAGTCAAAACTGGTCAAATAGCTGCGTTTTCTTGTGCTGAAGATGAAAAACTTAGAAAATACCCTGATGCGTAGCGCGCCAAAACCCTACGCGTAGCGTGCCTTTCAGCTCACTTTTGGGGCACTTCCCGGCATCCAAATTAGGCATAAGTGGGCTTGTTGGAAATTTCTGGATGTCTACTCTCCAGCCCAAGTGGAATTTCTCAATTTGGTGGCCATTTGCCCCTCCAAAAATGCAATCTCCCAAGACTGCTTCCTGTGTGTCCAAAAAGTGGCAGAAGGTCATTTTTTGCTTGTTTTTTGACCTTTTGGGGGCTCAAATCTCCATGAAATGTCTTGGCAGTGGCTGAGCAAGTGTAATTTGTCATGACAAATCCAAAAATGCTGAGTTTTTGTGAAATGGACCTCCCCAACTTAAAGGTAGCGCGCGGTGCGCTACGCGTTGAGGGCAAAAACATGTTTTTAGCAAAAAAAATTCAAAATTGACCAAAATTGCTCCAAATTTTCTGAATTTTGAGCTGAGGGTGTATCATTGAGCACCATGCTCCTTCAAGGTGGCTTCAGCCAAAATTTGAAGTGGATCGGGCCTTTTCCTCCGTTTTAGTGCCTTGGCCAAGCGTGCTTTGAGTACCTTCATTTTTGCTTTGCACACATGCATGCGGGCCCAATAATGATTCTTCATGTGGCAGAGCATATCTTTGTCCCTGTTTGCCTTGGCTATCAACCTCTCTAAATGAGTGTTCACCTAAATGAGCATAGACCCTTGCTCAATAGGTGTCAAATCACCGGGTCTCTTGCGAGCCAAGTTCCGGTCTTCTCGGATCCTCCGCAACTCATCAAGAGTGTGTTCATCCTCTAATTGCTTGTTGCGCTGCTCTAAGTATGTGATTGTCCAATTTTCCATTTCCAACTTTTGCTGCAACAAGTGATTTTCAGCCTTTAGTTGCTGAATGATCTCCTTTGGCTCCGAGCTAGGAGAACTGATGTCAAGGTCAATGATGTCTATGTCCGGATCACCTGATGGTCCCTCATCAATCATGGGCTGCTTGCCTCTCTCTTGTACCTGTGCTGCTGTCGAAAGCGAGGCCCCTTCCACCTGATGTGGAGATAACACTCGCTGTGTTGGCGAAGAAGGCGAGACCCCTTCCACCTGGTGTGGAGATAATACTCGCCGTGCAGATGCAAATAAGGCCCTGTGGCCTCTCTGATATGTAACACATGCTGGAGTGCTGACATGCTCGGGCTCTGGAATGTGAAACTGCTGTGAAGGCCCTGCCTCATCATGGACAATATCAGGAGGTGGCTGTGGCACTATGAAGAAGTCGCGAGAAATGAAATCCTCCCAAGCAATACCGTGCTGTGCCAACTGATGCATCACTATGATCTCGATCAGTGCATAATGATATATACTTTTGTGTTGCTGTGCGAGGTTCTTCCTTTGCACTACGGGCACCATCTTCTCTATATTTCGGCACATGAAAAATGGAATGTTCATCATTTGTACCCAGGTGAAATGCATCAACAAACGGATATGGTACGAATATAAACGTGAAAATCTGCTCTCACAAGTGAAATAGCGCATAATGAGCCTCATCAAGGGTGCATACTCATCCCTTAGGAATCTGAAAGGAAAAACAGGAGTTAGGTGTCTCATGCATTCGGGTTTGATGTATGGTTGATAATGAAATCTGTCTAGCTGCTTGTGCTTGTTCCACTCCTCCCCAACATTTGGTATCCCGGTGGCTTGAGCAACAATTTCAGGTGATAGAGTGAAATCCACTCCTGCAAGGTTTACATGACCATTCTGCAAATGTAGGACAAATAAGCGAACTAGTTCTCGGTGATGTTGGATTTGTGAGATTCGCTCACAATATCCAAGGCATGATTGATACTGAAAACATGTCATTGCAAGTGGACAAGCTTGCAAATGAGCCAGAGAAGTGGGCTCCTCCCTGACATGCCGACCACCCTTACCACCCTTGTGATGCCTCCTTGGCACTTCTACCTCCGGTGTTGAATCACTGTCATAACTCTGCTGATAATCTGATTTGGTTTCTGACATGGTTTTGAAGGCAAGATAGCTGAAATGTAATGTTGAATTTGCACCCAATTAACTGCTGTTTGACTTTTTCAAATGCTGTCACCAAGGGGACATAAATACAAGGGGATTGTTAGGGAAAGGGGAACATGAGGGAATTAGGGACAATAAACAAAAATAAGGAATTTAGGGAAAGCAACATGGGAAATTATAATATTGTGGGACTTTAAGGTGGAAATGGGGTTTGGGAATGTAGTAAGTTTTAGGGATTTTAGAGAGGAAAATTATGAAATTTTATGGGAAACTTTGAAGGAGAATGTTGATGGAAATAAGGGAAAAGAGGGATTACAAATGGGCAACCTTGGACAGCAAAAGAAATTTGAAACCCTAGCACCATTAAGACTTTAAATCTTCCATAGCAATGTAGGGTTTTGACTTCTCATTTTTATGGCATTTAAACATATTAATTTGTCATTCATCTTGCAAAACCAAATTTAGCCATGGAGGAGAGGCCTACCTGCAACTTGCTTGAGAGAAAAGTCGATTTGATAGCTTGCTGGCAGTTGATTGGGCGAAAAACCCAACGCGTAGCGCGCCTTGCCCAACGCGTAGCGCCCCTCTGACGCGTAGCGCACGTGCAAAATAACACTGAGAAAGGCAGCCTGATGCGTAGCGCGCCCCTGACGCGTAGCGCGCCCTCCCTGATGCGTAGCGCGCCCCTGACGCGTAGCGCGCCCTCCCTGATGCGTAGCGCGCCTCTGAAACTGCCCAATTTGCTCAAAAACTCTTGAAATCGCCTTTGCAAGGATTCACTTAGCTTGTGAGAGGCAAATGAGTTGCTAATGAAGAGTGATGTGCTTTTATAGGCTTCCTTTAGATTTTCATTTGCCCAAAACCCACTTTATAATGTTTGAGTGTTGACACTTTCTTTGAATTAATTAGCTCTGACTTTTGGTTTCTTTTCTTTGAAAAATTGGTTGAAATGATGATTTCTTCTGAAAATTTTTGCAGGGATAGCTTCTAAGATGCTTTGGCAAAGGAGACCAAGGCTGCACTTCGACATTTGGAGAATTTGAAATTTTGAGAATTTTTACAAAAAACGAGATAATGACCTTTGTTTTTCAAAAACAGAGTTTTGAAAACAAGGTGAAAATTTAGCTGTACAATAGTGAGAATTATTGAAATGATGTTTTATGAAGGACATCCCTCTGGCCTGCTGGTCCTTTATGACCTCTCAAGACAAAAATTGACTCAACCCTAGACCTAAGACCTCGAAACTTAAAGCAAGATGAATGACCCTTTGAAGATTTTATTAACTTAAACAAACCTGAACCAGCAGTGCCAAACAAGAGGGGAATAAAAGACACAAACTCCCTCCACCAGGATTATGGCATGCCTAACGGAATGCAACATGATCACACTGATGGGACACCTAATCATGAAATGCAAAGAGCTTTGATCTCTGGTGGAGGGCTACTAGACCGACTCTAACATTGGCTCCAATGGGGATGGTAGCTCCTTGGAGATGCCAAGAACCTTAGACCTCTGGGAGAGCAGACCAGTGCTTTCAACCATTGGGCGATGGAGTCATTATTTACTCATTTGACACAAACTTTGACAGCTTTAGTGACTGCAGATTTGACTGAAAATTGGACACAACTTTGACCCAAACTAACTCAATTGTGGACAGAAAATGGACTGATAAAAACACCTTGACAAACCTCAAACCAACCAACCTTTATCTTCAGAATTATAGCCTTCACTGCGGGCCCCAGATTGAGGATGAAAGATTAGTACACACATGCAATAAAATAAGAGTAAAACGGTATGTATAATGATGGTGACAAGAACAGAAAACGCTCAGACATGGTACCTCTTTAGCAGCCGACCATTGATCGACCCTCCGGGATAATCATCTCCATTCATTTCCTTGAGAAGAAAAGCATTTTGGCCACGATATGCTGCGATCTTATAGGGACCCTTCCATAAATTATCAAATTTGCCGTGCTTCCCTTTGTCTTCATTCCGAGCATCCCACTTTAAAACCACATCATCTATTTGGAAGTCATCTGGTTTTGCTTTCCTGTCATAAATCTTCTTTATGCGCTCTTGCAACTTGAGAGTATTGTGAAGAACCTCCTCCCGTGTCTGCTGTAAATGAATCATTTGATTAATCCGCCTCTGCATGGGATCTTCCTCACTATCAGTTTCTTGAAGCAATTTGACCACAGGAATAGCAAGCGAAGTAGGAAACACTGCATCTGTCCCGTACACCAACTCAAAAGGAGACATGCCAATTGACTTTTTCTGACTTACCCTATCAGCCCACAGTGCATTCACTAACTTTTTATGCCAGCTCTTCTTATTGATTTCCAGCAACTTTTTAATGATATTTACCAAGGACTTATTTGAAGATTCTGCCAACCCATTTCCTTGCGGATGGTAGGCGGTAGAATGCCCCAAGCTGATATTGTATTTATAGCAAAAGTCAACCATTCTCTTTGATTTAAATGCTGCTGCATTATCTGTAATTAACTTACTCGGACAGCCAAAACGTGACAGTATATTATTTTCAAGGAAAGAAATAATTACCGCATCCGTGGCCTGCCGGGTGGGAATGGCTTCAATCCATTTTGTGAAGTAATCTGTAGCTGTCAATATCCATCTATGCTGTCCTGACGATGCCGGATGAATCTCGCCGATAAAATCCAAGCCCCACTGCTGAAATGGTGCGCTGACTTCAATTGGTTTGAGAGGCAATGGCTGTAATTTCTGTTTCCCTTGAAAAATTTGGCACTCATGACAATTCTTGACAGCTTTATATACATCTGAAAACAATGAAGGCCAATAAAAACCTGCCCTTAGGATCTTATTTGCTGTAGTCTTCCAAAACAAATGGCCCCCACAGTCACCTTTATGAAAATCTTCCACCACAGTTTTGGCTTCCTCCTCGACCAAACAATTTAGCAATATTCCACCGGGGTCTTTCCAATATAGTGCAGATTTAAGGATGCAAAACTTGACTACTTTCAACTTCAATGTCCTACTTTTATTTCGAGGCATCCCAGGAGGTGAAGACAAATTTTGAAGCACATATATAATATCAGCATACCAAGGAGAAGAAATAAAGATGTCAGATACCTGTTGTGCTGAATTCTCCTCATCTTCATCGGACATGGCAGCTATCAAATTGATATCTAGGACGTGGAGATTAGTTTCAGCCATCAATTTGGCAAGACCTTGACCTTTGATCAGCTTAGTGGGTTTAATTTCCACATCATACTCTAATAATGCAGCAATCCATCTACCCCGCCTTCCTTCCGGTTCTGCCTGTACTAAAACATCCTTTACTGCTGCGTTAGGAACATATGCAATAATGTGGGAATTCAATATATACACACGGAAATCCTTCAAGGCCTTCACAAGCGCAAGCGCTTGTTTTTCGATGATGTTATACTTCAATGCTCCGTCCCTTATAATACGGCTGAAGAAAGCAATAGGCTTCTCAACTCCATCTCTTTTTTGCATTAGTACAGCTGCCAATGTGTGCTCAGAAGCAAATGAAAATAAAATAAAATCTTGTGTGTAATCCGGACTGATTAGAGTAGGGGCTGAAGATAGAACCAACTTTACCAAATTGAAAGATTTTACCGCCTCTTCGGTCCACTTTAGCTGGCTATCCTTTTTCAGCATGTTTGTGATTTCTCTAAGATGCTCGGCTAGATTCGGAATGAAGCGACGCAGAAAATTCAACTTACCATTAAAGGACTGTATTTCTTGTTTGTTCCGAGGCTGCTCGATTTGCTGAATAGCTTCAACACGTGCAGGATCTATACGGATGCCGTCTTTGGAAATGATGTGGCCCAAGAGCTTGCCTTCACTCATGGCGAAAAGACTCTTCTTTGGATTCAGCGAAATACCATATTTTCTGCACTTTTGAAAAACAATTTTCAAGTGATATAAATGTTCTTCATCAGATTTCAAAAATACAGTCAAATCGTCAAGGTAAACAACTAAAAAGACATCTTTCTCGTTGGCAAAGGCCATATCCATCGCACGCTGAAAAGTGGCACCTACATTTTTCAAACCAAACGACATCTTTGCATAATGAAATGTTACCCATGGAGTAGTGAATGCAGTTTTGTCACGATCATCCTCATTTACCAAAATCTGATTGTACCCAGAATAGCCATCGAGTAGTGACATCCTTGATGCTCCAACTACTCGCTGCAATATATGATCCATCTTGGGCAACAGATAATTGTCTTTTAAAGACACCTTATTCAAATTTCTGAAGTCAATGCATAAACGGATCTCACCGGTCTTCTTTCAATGATCCTGATGCAGACTCTGAGAAATGACTATGCAAAGTATGCTCCCGAAAAAGATGACTTGGGTAGCAACAGCTGGCCCATGAATATGGCTCAAGAGCGCTATTCAAACGGAGCCAAAATACTTTAAATTGGAACGAAGATATACATCACAGCAGAAGACATAGGATTCGATTTCTATTTCAAGACTTCAGTTAACGATTCAAAGGGATCTGCGCTCCAGCATTTATCTCTTAATTGGCCATCAGAGGAATTCAAGGGAAATGATGCTCTGTTTTTAGAAAAAATGGTTTTTCATCGACTTGTAGGGGAAGGTTCTTGGTCCATTTACTGTATGTAAAAATGGCTTTGTTTCAAATAGTAACGCGGCTTGATTTTGCAATGCGCTTGTCAAAAAGGTGACCTCCACATTCCACATGCCATTTTGGTCTAACAACAAGAGGAAATGGAAATTATAACGTGGAAGTCCAGGTCGAAAACAAAATTAGAACGAAGACATCGATCCTGAGCAGAAAAATAGGGACAGATTGCCTATCCTAGTCTTCAGTTATGATTTGGAGGGTTCACACTACAGCGTCCGCCTTTGTATTGGTCACAGATATGTATGCACTGATGTTTAGGAACCGATGAGTGGCTTTTTACTATTTTTCATAGTGCCAGTCGAAACAGTTCCATTTTTTCATGGATCGGTTTTCTTCTGAGCTGTTTATGGTATTAAAAAACATTTTATAAAGAGGGGGAGAATTAGGAGAGAGAGTTCTGAGCGCTGGTGGAGGAGAGAGAACAGAGCTTTCATTGTACAGTCTTTGACAGGGATTTTAATGAAAATATCCATCTCTGGCTTTTGAGATTCCTGTGGTATGAGATTTAACATTTGTGTCCTCTTTTGTTTCATATGTAGCCTCTTATGTGTTCATGTCATTTCATGATCGTTTCCAATTGAACAAATGAAGTGTTAAGGTAGAATTCATATTTTTTATGCTCTGCCTTTAAGTTTGTTCATATTTAATGTTTTCTTCTGTTTGACAAGGATTCATCCTCTATGCCCTTGTCAGCTCCTCAGCAGTCTTGCCATTCCATTTAATCTCAATTTGATGTTAAAATTTCTTGCCTACCTTGCCTCAGGAGACAATCTGTGTTTTAGATTACATTTCTCTGTTCAAGCTATTTCTTTGCCCCATGCAGCCCAGAAAAACCCCATCATTTTATTAAAAACTCCTTTTTAATCAATTTACTAGCCTAAAATCAATGTTCTTTATTGGTCATCTCAGCCCTTTGAAGACCTTTTGCCGAGATAGACCCGGAGAGAGCCCTCTCCTGTCCTCGTAGGGCTAGCTACGAGGCTAAGTGGTTTGATGTTGCCTTGGATTTTGCCTTCTTCAACCTGAGGCCAAATTCGAGCGCTAACACCTTGGAAAGTCTCTATTGTGACTAAGTGATTCTGTCATTATCTACCTTACAACGTCTTATTCCTACCTTCAAACTTCTCAAAGTATTTGTTATGTGAGGAGAATACTCATCAAAATGCTGCTCATATGATCTGTAAGGAGAGTCTCATGAACTATAATCCACCATTTTGATAGTTATCTTTGATCCTCTTCCTCCTGCAAACATACCATGTCAAAGAACCAAACATAAACATAAACACATACCTCAACATAGTTTAGGGGAGGATATCTCATCTGCAAGATCAACCAAATTAGCACGATACATGTATAATCATAATCATAACAATATATCAACATCGTCTTAGTCATTATCTAGTTACCATGCATAACAATACCAACTACATACCATGACCTCATGCACAACAACTATAACCATCACAATGTATGCATAACAACATATAGACACTGACATGCATAAGAAATGCATATACGACCAACATGAAATCATGATAACCAAATCCAAACAACAACATCATCAACTTCTACATGTCAACACAACTACAAAAATGACCATCACCATGCATACATAAGCACATGTACATCCTTCATACAGGCATGGTAAACACATTCTGCTCATCCAATCTAATTGTTGAACCATGCTCTGATACCAATTTACAACACCCTCCTCCCACACTTACCCAAGTTTACTGGTCCATGATCCAAACTTAAACAAGAAAATAACGAATTACATATATAATCATAAATACAGAGATACAATAGAAACAACACTTCATTTCATTAATATTAGAATACTAAAATATGCTTACAAACATAATGGAAATAAACTGGATCGAGCGATGTTACCTTATCTATGAGAAGAGATGTGGCAGATACATGCCTTTGAACTGTGTTAAAATGAAGCTCAAGGGCCTGTTTATTATTTAACATCAAGGGAAAGCCCTAAACAACCAAAACCCTAACCCCAGGAGATGGAACACCAAGAGTTTGTGGGCCCTGTTAGGGTTAGTTGGGCAACCAACTTCCTGGGGTTGTAACTTTGTCATATTATCTTTGTTTGGTGTGTATGATACCTTGTTGGAAAGGTCTATCCAAGTGGATTTGTGACATGCCCTTGCTTAAGGCTATGGGCCTACTGCAGACCTCAAAAAATGTTGTTTAGGGGGTCAAAACTGCTCCGGAAGTTCAGGACCCGAAAAACTACTAAAAAGAGTAAATGCTGAAATAAACAAGGAAATAGATGAAACTGAATGGAGGTCTAAATGGAATAGGAAGGTGGCCACCAATATCCACTTGGATCAGTTAAGCAGGGTAAATAAATGATGAAGAGTTACTATGATATGACTCAACCTTGTTGGAAATAATACTGAGAGGGGGGGTGAATCAGTATTATCACATTAATAAAACTTTTTCCATTTCCATAATCAGATTCATACATGCTACTTCCACAACTTCTTATGATTAAGTTAATTGATCTTCAATGAGTGCATTAGAACATTATCAACCATATTATCAATTAACAGACGCAGTAACATAGAATAGATCATCACACATAAGGCACACACATGAACACCATGATATAAGGTGGAAACCCAATGCGGGAGAAAACTGCCTGCTGCAAGTCATCTCAATCTTCTTCTTAATAAGAAAATCCTTTTACAATATTTGTACTGGTGCATTCTTATACCAGTACGGGAGCTACAACCCCCTTTGCTCTTGTACTAGCCGATCCATTTACTAGTACGCAGGCTACTACCTGCTACAATGCTCCAAAGATTTCCTTTAGCTCTTGTACTAGCTTAGATACTAGTACGTAGGCGCCGGCCTACAATCTTCTCTCCTCCAGGTACCACGTTTCATCAATTTTCATACTGGATACACTGAAGCACAACACATAATCTAAAAGGCTATGTTTCATCCAATTTTCATACTGGACCCAACAACAACATTGAAGCACATAATCAAACAATCTTCTGAATCACCCAATCACCAGATCCATACACATACAATGATATTATGAGAGTTATCAACCAGATCTAGTACATAAAGATAAGTCATTAATCATGCTGCTATCTGAACTCAATACCAGTAACCAAACATCAGTTATGCACCCAAAACCCTGCAGAATAGTCAAAGGCAGTTAAAACAAATTTCAAGCAGGGACCGCAACTTCACTGGTATAGATCTGCGGATATCCGCACTTCCACTTGCTCCGAGCCTGCGGATCTCCGCACCTGTACCTTCTACCTGTCTGCGCACCTCCGCACTGCCTCTTCTGCTTCTCTGCGCATCCTTGTGCAGATCCGCACCTGCGCCTTCTGTGGCGCCGCGCACCTCCGCAGCTGCGCCTTCTGTGGCACCGCGCACCTTCGCAGCTGCACCTTCTGTGGCGCCGCGGACCTCTGCACCTGCGCCTTCTGTGGCGCCGCGTACCTCCACAGTTGCGCCTTCTGTGGCACTGCGTACCTCTGCAGCTGCGCCTTCTGTGGCACCGCGGACCTCCACAGCTGCGCCTTCTGTGGCGTTGCGTACCTCCGCAGCTGCGCCTTCTGTGGCGCTGCGGACCTCCACAGCTGCGCCTTCTGTGGCACTGCGTACCTCCGCAGCTGCGCCTTCTGTGGCGCCGCGGACCTCCCCACCTGCAGCGCTTCTGCGCCTACGTACCTACGCACTTTTCCTTCACTGGACTTGCATACCTGCGGATATAGATAATTTCAAGACTTCAAGAATAACTTAGACTATCAGATCTATAGATCTGATCATGCGCCGAAGTGATCTCAATCCATCAGTAGATTCGCCTTATTTAGATCTAGACATTACTCCCAAGAGATCATAGTATTTTAGATCTAGCTCCCATAAGATGTTCAACCCAAAACCTACACAAGCCAAATGATCTCCTTTGCTTTATATAGGCAAGCTCTTCCTCAAATCATGGATCAATACCACGAGCCAAAACCATAATAACACAATACCGTCGGCTAAATACCAAGGGTTAAACATAAGAAACCCCACGTGTGCTTTTCTCTGCCTTGAAGTAAGTGAACTGGGGGTACGCACCTCCTGAACGGGATAACTACGGATATGTACGCACTTTATGTAACACCGGCCTACGTGTACGCACCTTCTGTAAGGTGTACCTGCGTACCCCTTATTTTCTTCAATATTTGATAGCTGATCATCAATCTCTGCTGCTGACTTGAAGTACTGTGATCTATCACCTGAATGGGTTGCCATCAAGGACAACACTTTAGCCATAATGCCAACAATCTCCCCCTTTGGACTTGATGGCAAAGCTTACTTGTGAACTGTCATCTGATCCCTTTGTGCTGTTCGGTAACCCATGCACTCTATCACATCTGATATTTCTTCTGTAGATTCATCTGAATGTATACAAGTGAGATGATCTTCTATGAGAGGGTTGCCATCAAGTACAACACATGCATCATAATGCCAACAATCTCCCCCTTTGGACTTGATGGCAACAACACCAAATCACTCTCCCCCTTTGACATCAAGAGCAAAGGGTTATGCTCCCCCTAAGAACATGCTCTCCTTGACTATAAACCAGTTCTGCTGAAGTCTCTGAATGAACTCCCCCTTTGTATATGCCATGGTGCTCCAATCTGATAATGCTCTTTCTGAGAACAAGCTGAGATGTCTGCTCTGCTATACAATGTTGTTCATGCTCAAGCTCCCCCTGACTGCAAAAAGATGTTCTACAAGAAGAACATGACTCTATATATCATAAATGACCTTCCTATCACCAAAAGACTCAATACATACATTCATCACAATGGTGATACATCAAAAGTTTACATAAGATAACATCATTCATCCCAGGCATAGTGGGGAAACATAGGCCGTTACATGACCTGAAGAGATAACTACAAAAGAGACACACTATTACATAAAGACCAACCACCTAAGATAAATATCAGCAACAACACTGTATGATCTGCTTCATAGTATCTGTCAACAACAAGGTACGTCTGCATCAACTCATTCATAACCATCCAGATCTACATGAACCAAGAGTCATCAAATGGAAGCATCTGCATTAATCAACATATGTACGAAACAACCTATCATCATATAGGTAAGATCTCATCATCATCATGTCTCCAACAATGCAACTTTGAATAATCATCCATGTATCCAGCCAACAATCTTCATCCATATATGTGCCAAGAATAATAAAGACTCCATGCAAGCACCATTAGAGAATCAACCACAAATCTGATCCAAGGACCATGTGAACAACTCATAACCATAGCAAGATGAATCATAAGCATTGTCACCAAGGACCATAATGCCAACAATGCATTAAGAACATATGCTCCCCCTAAACTGGTGCCATCTGTCAGATACTCAGATCTGATTTTATGCTCGAGAGATCATACTTCATAGATCAACTTCACTTTTCCTACTGCCTTTCTTCAAACAATCATATACGCGATTGTGCAGTATCCAACTCGCGTATATACGCGACTTTCCTTCATGGAGTTTGCATATGAGATTCAGGACACTGAAGTTTTGTACTTTCAGCTCCCTCTGATTCTAGTTTGTCTGTACGTTGTGCTGTGCCGCCTTTTTCTGACTGTACTTCCTTTTTCCTCCATATCTTCAAGCGTGATGATGACATTTTCTCCTTTTGATATGGTGCCCACACTTTGTTCCTGCATTCCTTAGCTATATGTCCAAGCTTGTCACATGCATAACATCTTACATGTTTCATATTCCTCCTGTAACAATCAGCAGCTTTGTGACCAAACATATTGCAAGCAAAGCAATATCCATAAAAGTACCTTGATTGAGATGACCTTTCTGCATAATGGTCTTGAACTCTTCTTCTTCTACATCTAGCTGCAACATGTCCAAGATTATAACATTCAACATTATTCATAGGAGGATTAAAGGATTTTCTTTGAGGAATCTCTTTCCTTGGTTGATGATGAGATGGATCTTTCATTTCTTCGTTGATCACTTTAGATTTCTCTTTAGAGTTCCTTGCTTCACCTTGTGAACTAGATTCACCTTCAACCGATTCATGGAAACCAAGACCAGTCTTTATAGCAGGAGACCTTTGACTACTAAGAATATCATCCAAGACTTTAGAGCTATCTTGAAATCGTAAAATCTTATCCTTTTCTTCTATTTTACCTTTCAAGATATTTACCTCAACCTGAAGCTGTTCTTCCTTTTCAAGAGATTTCTTTTTCAAATCTTCTTCAGCTTTTCTTCCTTCTTCCATTTGCTCCCTTAGTTTGAGAATCTCCTTTTCTTGTTCTTCATTCAGATCCTGCTGCATTTGACGAACTTGGAAGGCATATTCCAGCTGGGATTTTAAGCTGATGACTTCGTTGTCTTGTTTTTCAATTGCTTGATGTAGATCTTCATTCTGCTTCTTTGATTCTTCAAGATCTCCCTTTAGTGAGAGGATTGTAGCTTCAAAAGTTTCATAGTAGCTGGATCTATCTTTGAGTTTCTTGATGGTTGTGCTTCTTTCGTTGACTTCTTTTCTTAATGATGTCACTTCATGCTGCAATTTTTGACATTGGTCTTCCTTGTCCTTGAGTAGTTTTCTTACCTTGTTTCCTTCTTCTAGTTGGGCCTTTAGTTTGGTAGCTTCTTCTTTGAAGTCACATTCCCTTTTGATCAATAGATCTTGTTGATCTCTAATTTTGTCTATCAGCCTTTTAAATTCTGCCTCTATTTGATATCTTTCTTGTTCACCCATAAGAGAAAGTTCAGTAGTTTCACTATCACTTCCATCTCTTTCACAAGGAAATATAGCTGGAACATCAGAGGATAACACATTCATACCTGATAATGATTCTGAATCTGAAGAGCTTCTTATGCCTAATCCCCAATCGATTCTTCCACTGTCATAGCTCTTCTGAGATGACTTCTTTTTCTTAGATGCTTTCTTCTTAAGCTTCTTTCCCATTGTTCCACAGATCTCCTTCAAGCGATCAAGCTTCTATCAAAGGACCTGCTCTGATACCAATTGTTGGAAATAATACTGAGAGGGGGGGTGAATCAGTATTATCACATTAATAAAACTTTTTCCATTTCCATAATCAGATTCATACATGCTACTTCCACAACTTCTTATGATTAAGTTAATTGATCTTCAATGAGTGCATTAGAACATTATTAACCATATTATCAATTAACAGATGCAGTAACATAGAATAGATCATCACACATAAGGCACACACATGAACACCATGGTATAAGGTGGAAACCCAATGCGGGAGAAAACCACCTGCTGCAAGTCATCTCAATCTTCTTCTTAATAAGAAAATCCTTTTACAATATTTGTACTGGTGCATTCTTATACCAGTACGGGAGCTACAACCCCCTTTGCTCTTGTACTAGCCGATCCATTTACTAGTACGCAGGCTACTACCTGCTACAATGCTCCAAAGATTTCCTTTAGCTCTTGTACTAGCTTAGATACTAGTACGTAGGCGCCGACCTACAATCTTCTCTCCTCCAGGTACCACGTTTCATCAATTTTCATACTGGATACACTGAAGCACAACACATAATCTGAAAGGCTACGTTTCATCCAATTTTCATACTGGACCCAACAACAACATTGAAGCACATAATCAAACAATCTTCTGAATCACCCAATCACCAGATCCATACACATACAATGATATTATGAGAGTTATCAACCAGATCTAGTACATAAAGATAAGTCATTAATCATGCTGCTATCTGAACTCAATACCAGTAACCAAACATCAGTTATGCACCCAAAACCCTGCAGAATAGTCAAAGGCAGTTAAAACAAATTTCAAGCAGGGACCGCAACTTCACTGGTATAGATTTGCGGATATCTGCACTTCCACTTGCTCCGAGCCTGCGGATCTCCGCACCTGTACCTTCTACCTGTTTGCGTACCTCCGCACTGCCTCTTCTGCTTCTCTGCGCATCCTTGTGCAGATCCGCACCTGCGCCTTCTGTGGCGCCACGCACCTCCGCAGCTGCGCCTTCTGTGGCGCCGCGCACCTCCGCAGCTGCGCCTTCTGTGGCGCCGCGGACCTCCGCACCTGCGCCTTCTGTGGCGCCGCGTACCTCCGCAGCTGCGCCTTCTGTGGCGCTGCGTACCTCCGCAGCTGCGCCTTCTGTGGCGCTGCGGACCTCTGCAGCTGCGCCTTCTGTGGCGCCGCGTACCTCCGCAGCTGCGCCTTCTGTGGCACCGCGGACCTCCGCAGCTGCGCCTTCTGTGGCACCGCGGACCTCCGCACCTGCAGCGCTTCTGCGCCTGCGTACCTACGCACTTTTCCTTCACTGTACTTGCGTACCTGTGGATATAGATAATTTCAAGACTTCAAGAATAACCCAGACTATCAGATCTACAGATCTGATCATGCGCCGAAGTGATCTCAATCCATCAGTAGATTCGCCTTATTTAGATCTAGACATTACTCCCAAGAGATCATAGTATTTCAGATCTAGCTCCCATAAGATGTTCAACCCAAAACCTACACAAGCCAAATGATCTCCTTTGCTTTATATAGGCAAGCTCTTCCTCAAATCATGGATCAATACCACGAGCCAAAACCATAATAACACAATACCGTCGGCTAAATACCAAGGGTTAAACATAAGAAACCCCACATGTGCTTTTCTCTGCCTTGAAGTAAGTGAACTGGGGGTACGCACCTCCTGAACGGGATAACTGCGGATATGTACGCACTTTATGTAACACCGGCCTGCGTGTACGCACCTTCTGTAAGGTGTACCTGCGTACCCCTTATTTTCTTCAATATTTGATAGCTAATCATCAATCTTTGCTGCTGACTTGAAGTACTGTGATCTATCACCTGAATGGGTTGCCATCAAGGACAACACTTTATCCATAATGCCAACAAACCTCCTAGATCACCTTAAGGAAATGGAGTTGACAAACCAAGACTTTATTGACTTCCCTCAAGTACTACATGACCCCCAAGAGCTAAACCACCCTTCCAGGTGTGCAAACCCTAAGTTAACTTGCTCTTTCACTGACCTAGACTCCCAAAAGTTGGCATAAGACTGTCTGAATTTGAATGTAACCCTCTAGCCGCATGCATGAGCCTGCAAGGCAACAACTATAGTTTTTTTTACCCAATTCTGTGCCAACGACATTGAGATCTAGAGCACTTCTCTAGGGCTAATCTCTAGATCACTGCCAAAAAATTAGTGAAACTTTCCAGAATAATGAATGACACAAAGAAAAATCCTTTAACACAAAACGTAATTAAGGACTTGACCTAAACAAGCCTAACCATGACATGCATTCCATCAAACACATCATGAACATGTAATCTATAGGTCATAATTACATAACTAAACATAGGGGTCTCATAGTTATCTGAGAATTGTCAAGAAGGTCCGATGTCTTCTCTCAATAGCTGCATTATCATATATTAGGTCATCCATTCATTAACCATTCATTTACTAATCAAAACATGATGAGATCCATAAGTAAAGTCTATTGTAAAACCATGCTCATAACCAACATATAAGTAGAATATTAATAATGATAGAACAACCATCAAAGCCACATCATAACAAGTATAAATACTTATGAAATACAAGAGGAAAAGAGATCTTATTAACATATGAAAATCCAATTAAGTCATAGAATTACACATACCACATGATCATAGATTGGGCTGAACCAAATATTTATTTCAACCAGTCACACCTATGTCATATTCCAAGCATGAATGTGGGACTCACAAAAAAAAAACTATGGCTTCCTCAGGCTTTATTGTGTATCCCACTATTACCAGTCAAGGGATTCCTAGCCCTAAAATCCTCATCCACACAACCAGGATTTACTGTGTATCCAGCCATTACCGGTCAATGGAACACTAGGCCTAAACAAGAAACATACACTACCAGGATTTACTGCAATCTCGCCATTACCAGTTGATAAGGGATCACTAGGCCTAAACAAGCATGGATGCTTTTGAATTTCTCCACCAATACCTTGAGGAATTTTTCCCGTCTCCACCATTAGGCTTTACCATGTATCTTGCCATTACCAACAAAGGGATTCCAAGGCCCTTGAGAAATTTCCTGAGACCACCTCACCTGGTTCCAAAACCATTCAAAAATCCACCTCAACCAAATGAAAGAGCCCTATCATAGCATGGCTATCCGAAAATGGCAAGGAAAGACTTAAAATCACTGTCACACCTAACAAAAGCCATGCCAATGATAATAATAAAACCAAATACACACACGCATGCCAAAACTAGCAAGGAAATCATACATGAAACTCGATACTTGTAAGTAATCCTATTGTAGCCGCTTGATCCAACTCTTCCTTGATTTATCTTTGCTTACCTTTGATTTCTTGTCCTTCCTTTGCCTTCCTTTCTCCAATGCTAGAGTGCTCCAAGAATGCTCCAAGTGTGCAAGAGTATGAGAGATAGAGAATAGAGAGAGAGCTCCAAAACTGAATTGAAAAAAGGTTTTGAACGGATCCTCAAAAGCATTTTTATCGATTAAGCCTCTATTTTCTTCAATTTCCCTTATTTCTCCTTCAATTTCCTCCTCACATGCAACCTGTGACCTTTCACTTTCCTTTTCTCCTAATTTCCTTTATTTTCATAATTAAAATACCAATTAATGCCTCTTTTCCTTTTCAAAATCTTTGCCATTGCCTTTTGCCAATTTCCTTAGCCATAATAAATGAATTGAACACCCCTCTAGGATGTTTTTACCAATATTCAACTTGAATTATGTGTGTTATGACCTTGGTCTTATTTTTCTTTTATTAACTTAATTACATGGATTTTAAACCAGGGTTGTTACAAAACCCTCCCTCTTGGGTAACACCATCCTCCGTGTTCAATGACACCTATAACCAGCAAGACCACTCTAAACCAAAACATATTGCTTATGGAGCTTTATAACTTAGCTCAATGTTGTATTTATAATGATCGACCTGCTAAAAAACAACCAACATGGAAAACATAGCAACATGAGACCCATGTTGCTGATTGAAGCTCTATAACACAACTCATTGCAATATTTACAATAAAAACTATACATAAATATGTATATATATCGGAACTCATTTTCCTTCACCAACAAACAATGAAGGATACATAGCCCGAATCTGATCAACCATCTCCCATGTGGCTTCATTGGGCCAAAGTGATTCTGCAACAATTTAGCTTGCTTGATTCTGAGAATGAGGAAGAACATGTTGAACACTTAGTAGTAGTATTGAGATTCCTAAGAGAGCACAGTTGTATTCCAAGCTTACTAAATGCAATTTGTTTTAGTCAGAGGTACATTACTTGGGACATGTTTCCAAGAAAGGCATAGTAGTGGATGCAGAAAAGATAAGAGTTATCATGGAATGGGAAGCTCCTAAGAATGTAGATAAGGTCAGATCATTCATGGGGTTAGAAAATAGTTACCAATCAAACGAGAACTATTACCTCAAAACAAGAACGCTAGCAAAAAAAACCCCCAAAAAGTATGAAGAGATAGGTTGAAAACAAAAAGTGTTAACGCTGGAATAAAATTTGTTTTTGCGGGGTAAATTTTCAACATTTTTAAAAAATGGTAGTAAAAACCATTTTTTTTTGTGCAAAAGACAATGTGAAATCGAAAACTGTTGATGTTGGAATAACATTTTTTTTTTCTTTTTTCAGGGTTAAACTTTCAACATTTTTTAATATTGACGTTAAAAATAAAATATCATGACTTAAAAAAATATTAAAATCTTGACAATTTTTCAACCATGGAATTAAAACCAAAGATTATGACTACAAAAAAATCTTAAGTTTTCAAAATATTTTAAGCTTGACATTATGGAAAAACTCTATGACTAAAAAAACCTTTAAAATGATTACCTGAATGAAATAGTTATTATAGCAAGAGTAATTTATTTTTTAAATGCTAAATGTATAATGATTTTAAAATCTTAACCTAAGACAATTTGATATATTGCAACAAAAATTAAAAAATCAATCATCAAATTGACATGCACTATAGGTCAACTCGACCCATTGTAATGAAAACCTAAAGACCAACCATGAAATTGACACATTATGGGGGGTAGACTTGATTTATTATAACAAAATTTTTAAAATCAACTATCAAATTGCACATAATAGGATCAGGTTGTTAGACGAGCCTCGACACAGACCCTCTAGATTAAAATATATATATATATATATATATATATATATATATATATATATATATATATGAAAAATACAAAAGAAAACAAAACATTAAATATTGAAAAAAAAACACATTTAAAAAAAAGTTAATAACAAGTAATAAAACATATATTTTTTTTAAACATGACAAAAATAAAATCAAATATAAAACGATATATAAAAATGACAAAAAAAACTTTAAAAATGTAAAAAAAATCAAAATTAACTTGTAAAAATTAAAAAAAAAAAAAAAAAAAACAAAATATAAAAATTAAAAATGGAGAAAATATTAAAAAAACACATAATTTAAAAACATAAAAATAAAAATTAACCAAAAAAACATTTTTTAAAACATATATATATATATATATAATTAAAAAAATAAAAATCATATAAAAATTAAAATTAAAATTAAAATAAATAAATAAATAAAACAGGCCCTGCCACCCTTGGGTAACTAGGTGAGAAATTTTTTTTATCCTTTTTTTATGTGGTTTATTTTTTTATTTTCTTTTAGCTTAAAAAAATTTGTTTTAGATGCTGTTTTTTGTTATTTTTTAATTTGTTTTCTTAAATTATGTGTTTTTTTGAAATATTTTCCTATTTTTTATTTATTATATATATATATATATATATATATGCGTTAACTTTTTTACATTTTTATGGTTTTTTTTTCTCTTTTTTTTATATATTTTTTTATATTTGATTTTTTTTTTTATATATATATATATATATATTTTTTGTATTACCAACATGAAAATCACCAACATTTAAAAAAATATATCTACACTTCATACATTAGAAAATTTAAATTGTAAAAAGTAAGCCCTCTAAACAAAAAAGGTTGATGTTGCATCAACACTTTTCAAAATCAAGATGAAAATCACTAACATTTAAAAAAAATGTTTATACTTGATACATAAAAAAAATTTAAAGTGTCAAAAATAAGCTCTCTAAAAAAATGTGTTGATGCTGCATCAACGCTTTTCAAAATCTGTATGAAAATCACTAACATTTAAAAAAAATGTTCATACCTGATACATAAGAAAATTTAAAGTGTCAAAAATATGCTAAAAAGAAAATGTGTATTTTGAATAACCCCTTTTCAAAATTGACTGGTTTTTTTGCTACCTCAAAAAAAAGTGTAATCTATAATTTTCTCGTTTGATCGGTAACTATGTTTTAGTAGGTTATTATAGGAGGTTTATGAGGAACTTCTCATGGATTTCCTGTCCTATGACATCATTGTAAAGAAAGGGAAATAAATTTGAATGGACAGAGGAATGTGTAGCGAGTTTTGAGCAGTTGCTTACAAATGCTCCAGTTCTAAAGATTGCAAATCCAAATAAAGAGTTTGTGGTGTGTATTGAAGCTTGCAAGAAGGGAATTGGTGGAGTCCTGATGCAGGAGGGACATGTGGTGTGTTATGAGTCATGGAAACTGAATGAGCATGAGCAAAATTATGTGACTCATGATCTTTAGTTGGCAACGATCATTCTTGCATTGAAGATGTGGAGGCACTATCTTCTTAGCTGGAGGTTTGTGTTGATGAGTGTTCACAGTGGGCCAAGATACTTGTTTGACCAACCTAATTTGAATGCTAGGAAGGCTAGGTGGTTGGACACATTCAACAAGTTCGAATTCGAGATCAAGTACATTAAGGGAAAAAAGAACAGGCTTGCAGATGCTCTTAGAATAAAAGGATAGGTAATTCACATAGCAACTATGAGTACATATGGGAAATATTTACACGATCACGTCTTATAGGCAGGACAACGAGATGGAAGGTACAAGGAGCTTAAGCACAGGTTATAGGAGTAGGGTATAGGTGATGAGGATGTGGATTATCATCTCAAGAAAGATGGTTTGGTGAGATTTAGGGACAAGATCTATGTTTCAGAAAACAATGAGCTCAAGAAGCTTGTCTTGAGAGAATTTCATGTTAAGTCATATTCAGGTCACCTGGGATACTAGAAGACTCTAACAAATGTGAAGAAGTTTTACTATTGGTCAAATCTGAAGAAAGAGGTAGTTAAGTTGTTTGGATTTTCAACAGGTAAAACTAGAGTGCAAACATCTAGGTGATTTACTACAGCTGATTTCGATTCCAGAATGGAAATGGGAGGTAATTTCCATGTATTTCATTACAAGTTTACCTAGAATGTCTAGATAGCATGATTCTATTATGTTTATGGTTAACAGGTTGACTAAGGTAGTTCACTTTGTAGTAGTTAAGCATACTTATTCAGCTAGTGAGGTAGCACAGGTCTTCATCAAAGAGATAGTGATATTACACAGTATTCCTAGGAAGATTGTGCCAAAAAGAGATGATAAGTTCAGTTCCAGGTTTTGAAAGGAGTTATTTGTAGGTTTGGTTACAAAGTTTTCCTTTAATACAACTTATGATCCATAGACAGATGGACAGACAGATAGGGTCAACACAATTTTGGAGGACATGCTAAGAATATATGTTATGCACTAGTAGAGGATGTGGGAGGAGTATATTCCACTAGTTCAGTTTGCTTGAAACAATGGGTATCAGGAGTCACTGAGGATGAGTCCATTTGAGGCACTTTATGGGTAGAGTTGTAATACTCCTATCAGCTAGAGTGATCCAGTGAACATGGTATTGATTTGACTGGACATGGAACAAGAAATACAGGTTATCAATAAGAACATAAAGGCAACACATGATAGACAAAATAGTTATGTAGATCAACACAGGGCATTTAAGAAGTTTTAGGTTGGGGAGGATGTGTACTTGCACATCAAGCCAAAGAAGAGCTCCTTGAGGATTGGGTCATGTGCTAAGTTGGCACCTCAGTATTGCGGGCCTTTCGAGATCCTTGAGAGGATTGGATCAGTGGCCTACATAATTGCACTACCTCTGATAGTGAAATTCCATGATGTTTTCCATGTTTCATTGCTTAAAATATATGTAAAATATGTTGATCATGTGATTGATTGGTATGTATTGCATGTGGAGACAAAAGGAGAATTCTAGCCAGAACCTCAGTGCATATTGCAACAAAAACAACTCATGCTCTGAAATCGAGCAATCGACCAAGTTAAAGTGTAGTGGAATCACTTTGGGCCTGATGAAGCTACATGGGAGATGGTTGATTAGATGCAGTCTATGTATCCTTCATTGTTTTTCGGTTGAGGCAAAGGATTTTTGGTATATGTATATATTTATGTATGGTTGTTATTGTAAATACCGCAATGAGCTGTGCTATAAATCTCCAATAAGCCGTATGGTTGTCATGTTGTCATGATGGTTTTGATTTTCAGTAGGTTCATTGTAAATATTGCATCAAGCTAAGTTATAAAGCTCCATGGGTAGTATGTTTTGTTTTCAGCGGTATTACTGGCCATAGGTGTCATAGAACACTAAGGATGACATTCCCCTAGGGGGGGGTCTGTAACAACCTCGAACTAAAAGTTCATGTAATAAAGTTAATAAAGGAAAAAATAATACCAAGGTCATTGTTATAGGGAAAAGTGTCTATTTAGAACTGCTCTATCCCACTAAGGTGTGACATCTGCCTTAGAAACAAACAGAGAAAAACTACTTTTGTTTTTCCTTTATGAATTATAGATAGAGAGGAATAGAAAGACCAACCTCTGTCTTGCGCTAATCCTTCGATTCGATCCCTCTCTTCTTTGATAGTCCTCAGCTACCTGCTTCCTTGCATGCCCAGCTTCACAAAGTACCTGTAAGATCACAGAAGCATAGCACTATACAAAGACATGGATCTATAATCATAAACAATCTAGGATCAGATGTAAATTGACCATACAAATGTAACAAACATCACTGATACAAAAGCATGGAGGAAAACTCAAATAGCTTTTATTGATAAACAAGAAAAGAGCCAGGAGGAGTTACAACCAATTGTTCCGACCCAGCATCAACCTCCCAGCAAAGAATCCCCTCTTCACCTCAAACAAAGCTTAGATCACCCAACAATCTGATGTTTGTCTCAAGAAACCAACAACAATTCCTTCCAATATGAAAAATTCCAGCCTGTGGATCTCTGGGATGAGGGATCCATATATAGATATCTGTAAGGGGGATGAGTCAGCTTGCAATTTGATTAGTGTCTTCTCTCTGATAGTTCTTGCTTCCACTTGGAGACTGAGGGCCTCTTACTCATCCTTGGTCGAATTCAGTGAGGCAAGTGTCACAGGAGAAGATTCTGGAAGCTTCCATTGCCTCTCCACCTCGCGGAATGACACTGCCATTTGTCATTTCTCGCCCATCGCACCCCACAGAAGGGACTTTTGAAATGCAACGCACCCTCACAGTGTATTTAGGTGAGATGCAACACACTTAGCCAGTGGAGCAACTGCAATGATCATGTTTTGACCAATTCTGAGCAGTTTCTCATGGAGAACTTCTGGGAGAAGCTGTAATCTGTTGACCTTGTTCCTTTAGGGGTTAGAACAACACTTTTAGGGACTTAGGAGCCCTTGGTTTATGGACATTTCATGCTTGGGGTTGTAGGGCCCAAAAATGTCTATAACAATTGCCCCCTAAAGTATGAGGCCGTTAATCTTTTGGTGTCGGGTGAAATGCTTTATTATGAGGATCCGAAGTTCTCTCAATGCTGGGAGGAGACCTGTAATAAGATACAATACAATACATTATCTTCATACTTTTTTCATGATCTAGCTGAGGCAGGCATTGTCACACGGAATTTGTCAAGGGTGCGGACACGACTGACCTTCCTAGAAGTCTAAGACATTCTAATGACAAACAAGACAAAATGGAGTGATCTTTCTCTAAATACACCTTTTACAACATGAAAACTACAAGTGTTTAGGCTTACCTTATTCCAAAACGTTGTTGTTGAAGTCGGTTCTTGACGATCCGGATGAGCTCCTCCTTCAAGTCAATTCCTGCAACCACAAACAATCAAACAATTACCAAGCACTTGCATTTCATATAATAAAACATATATTCAACATGCAGACCAAGGAACACATGAAATAACTCATTAACACAAGCTATTGAGAAAAATAAACCAGTTTGTATTAATAACGAAACAAAGAAACTCTTACAACCTGGCCTTGGTGTTGTGCAAGTTCCTCCCAGGGTCCATCAAGGGTTTTCCTCTACTTTGACAAAGCTCACCCTCTTCCAAGTAGAATCAAGTAAAGACAATCTCTCCTTACAAAGGCTCTAATGGAAGACCTAAATCCTGCAGCATTTACCCAAAGAAAATGTATAGCTCCAACCTCCTCTCCTTCTGGCTCAATGCCTTTATTTATAGTGCTGTAAAGAGGTTATTCAGGTCCACTATCAATGGGATCATCCCCCTCTTTGGGTGGGATAGCTCCCTTATTGATGGGATAAGTTCCCCCTTAATAGAGATACATGAACCAACTGGAGGCGCATCCATTTCATCAAACCGACCTCTAGAATGTTCTAGAAGTAACCACAAGTAACTTTTTCAAGATAAAACTCGCGAATTTTGCCTTTTACAGAGGGACGCACCTGTCCCTTAACATACAGAGCGTCCATGGACGCAGATTTTGTGAACATGGTCAGCGTCCCCGCAGGTAAGGCTAGAGAGAACCTGCGACCCCAGAGATAAACATAGTTTTTACAAGACTTTCTCTCTTCTTTGAGTTTGAGATGGATAACAGAGGCATGAGACTTGCCTAAGAGGGTAGCATGACTGTTGATTTGAGCCATACTAACTGTAAGTAGTCAAGGTGACATTTTTTAGTGTAACAGATTGCCCCCTAAAGTGCGAAGCCTGGAATAGAATAGGGTTTTGTAATTTTAGGAAGGGTGAAGCGCTTTATCATTTCAAGGATTGTCTTGTGGATGGCCTGGTTGGAACCTGCAATTTTCAACACAAAATACATGGATAAGATTATATCATCACTGAGGTAGGCATTCCCATACTCAGATTCAAAACTTTAACTAATGGACTAACTATTCTGATACAGGAATGATCTTGCAGTACATCATTTTTATAGACTTTTGTAGACACAGTATGGACGCAGCCATCTGTTTATGATTAGTCTACATAGATAATGAATACAAAACTCCTCGCAGCCTGGATGGTAGAAACTAGATCCAGGGTCTTCACTTCTACTTCCCGAATTGGTACGATTCTAGCCATGTGATTAAATGATTCGATGTCGAACATGATAGAAACCACTTGATTACCAGTCAATGATGTAAACTGTTAACAAGCGTGAGAGAAACCACCAGTAATGTCAATGGTTCTCAAAGTACCAAGCACAACCCGTGAAATGTGAATAGATGTTTTGATGTCGAACACTTCACGGAATCCTTTGATCGAAAGTCAATGATGTAAACTGACGTCAAAGGCGAGAAACCTGCCATTGATGCATGCAGACTTCAAGGTACTGTCGATTCCTAAGTCATCTTTCTAGATAATGTGTCGATGTCGATAGAAAGCGACCCGTTGCAGGCAAGCCCGCAACACGAAATCATTGTTCAAGTTGAAGAAATGTTGCTGTAAGGACTGACTCAGGGATGGTCAAATGGATGACAAGTATTTTGCAGATGAAAGTTTTGCTTGCAGACCTCTTGAACACATAACGACACAACAGATGGCTTGGTGACGAATAACTCAAAGTTAATCCCCGAAACCTGGTTAAAGACTTTCAAAGTGATTTGGTCAACTGTGAGGTAAAAGATTTCCCAACCCAGGTGAATGAAAAGTGTCGTGTTCAAGAGTGGTAATAAAGTTTCTTCTGAGACAAAAGGTGACAAACAGGTTCATTCTTTTCTCTTTTCCCCCACCATTTCTGGCAAGTACCTCTTTATTTTTAACAAGCTTGAGGAGGATAACATATGCTTGATTATAAGCTCATCCTTCGGACGAGTCCAACCTAGTTTAAATTCGAACCCTAGGAAGGAGTGGTTCGTTCCTGTTTGTAATTGAACAGGTCCTCTACTGTAAAAGTTTAACGAGCCCAGTATAGGAGAAACTCGGCGTTTTTCAATTTTAGAGAGTCTGAAAAAACTAAAGGAGACTCCACGTTGAACTTTTTCGTATATTTGTGTCCCTCAAGCCCGAAAAAGTATAAAATAATACCTGGGGGAACCGCTTGATCTTGCGACCAAGGAGTACTTTCATAATAGTGTCGTTAACCTGAAAAGTAAAAAGCGATCAAGGACACGTCGTTTTATTTCCTTATCGAGTTTGAAACGACAAAAACCCGGCAATCTTTTCCTGATTTTGCGGTCAGAAAAGAGCTAAAAGGGGACCGTCTTTTAATTCCGTTTTAACGAGTGAAAAAGAAACACTCGGCGATCTTTTCATGTTTTAGGAGTCAGAAAAGGGCTTAAAAGATGACTCTGATATTTTTGTTTGTGAAAAATTACAATTTCCCTCGAAATCCCTTTGTCCTGCACAAAAGCAACACATTACTCATACCTGTTTAAAATAGGCAAAAATACATTCAAAAACATCTTTTCATGGTAAAAAATGAACTAATTCATCCAAAAAACCTATAAAAAGACCTTTTACCATGTCATTTTTACCGTTTCACTGTTGAGGTTGAAAAAGGAGCTTTTGACAAGAAACTTCCCGTGGTTGCTGCGGAAAATCTGACCGTCGGAATCGAACGCCGTCTCATCCAGGTATTTTACACATCCTACTCTGCATTTCTATCCGTTTAGAATCAATTTTTAGGTTTTAGTTTCATTTTTTGGGGGGGTTTTGGTTTTGGAATGCGCCTCTCGGCGGACGCAGGTGCCCTTCGGGTGACCTGCGTCCCCCGACTTTTTCTCATACGGGAAAACGGTCGGAAGACGCAGCCCGCCTTCAGGCCAGCTGCGTCCGGGCGCCCTGTGCTACAAAGCCGGGGTGCGTCCTCCGAGAAACGCGCATTTCAAAACCCCAACTCTCTCAAAAAACCACCAAAAATTCCCAAATCAATTTCTAATTGCTATTTTTGATATGCAGGGCATTAATCATGTTAGACTGGAGAGAAAGAGAGCATGTAGAGGAAGATGAAGCTGCAATAAATCATCAACCTTCCCTGGATGCCCTAAGAGCATGCGGATTATACAAATATTGGACCATACCGGGCATGAGGGGCCAGGTAAGATTCTTGGAATGGCTGGTTGAGCGATGGAACGTACAAGAACAATGCTTTTACATAGGAGGGCACCAGCTCGAGATAGAGCCCTCGGATGTATACTTTCTCACTGGCTTGCCAAACAGAGGTGAGCAACTCAGTCTTGCGGGGACTAGGCCGGGTGGCCAATCCCTTGATAGTCTCCGCGAGGATTGGTGCACACGTGGGGCTCACCATTCAAAAGGCATAGAGATAAAACACATCACTCTACGGAACTCAAAGTCATAGCGTTCACGGTTACCAGAATTTGCGGCGCGGCCGCTTTACACATTGCTTCCGGATCCCAAATGCGGATGGCAATTGACTGTTACCAAGGCACCATTTTCAACTGGTGTGAAGCTGTGTCGGCTCATATGAAGAGCCAACTGACCAAGGCAAAGAACGGACGACTAAAGACTTTTGGATATGGGCCTATAGTCGTGAGCTTTGCCTTGGAGAGAATTCCAATGCTGATCCCTCAGCAACTCACTGTTGATATCTTGGGTCCTCAGCAGCCAAAGCTGATACGATGGGTTGCGGTGATGGCCCGGCATCCTGACGAGGGCGCGACAGTAGTTCGATTCTCAGATAGTTATTTTGACTGGTTAGAGGGCCAGCTTTTTGTGATACAGGACTTTCCGTATGCCGGAATGGATTTCAGAGGTGATCCGGACATGGTTCTTCCACAGGGAGAACAATGGGATGACAGAGGTACTTTTATTTTCACAAGTTTTCTAGTTATGTATTTTTTGTATTTTTTATATATATCGTCTCAAAATTAATAGTAAACTTTTTCAAAATGCAGATGTTGGTCCACAGCGTCCAGCCAACCTCCGGCCTTATGATAGACTACATCCAGCTGCACCGGTACCGGCCCCACAGGATGCGACAGCAGAAGTACTAGCTGAGTTGGAGCATGATCTAGAGCGTCTCACGGCAGATATACCTGAGACTACTATGGACGACATTCCTATCAGGCTTCAGCGCTTCGTAGTCGCGGTCCCTGGACCGTTTAGGAGATTTTTGCGTAAGGTAGCCCGCGCAGTGGTGTCGTACAGAGAGCACCACCAGTGATTGACTAGTCACTTTTGTAGTCACATGTGACATTTTTGACTTTTTGTACTATCATTTTGCCGATCATAAGGTGTTTTCAACCTATGATCGAAGACGATGTATATATTTTTTGACACACTTCTATCTATATATATATCACTATTACCGGCTTATCTTGTTTAACATGTATGATGAAATGTTTTTAAATTTACTTGCATGATTATTATAAATGTCTGTCCAACACTCGAGAAGCAATTGCATCTGCTAATGTATTCAAAGACCTTGGAATATGTTGATATTCAATGTAATCAAATTCACGTTCCAAGAGACGCACTCTCAAAAACAACCTTAATAACACAGGATTTCTAATGGCATAAACTCTATTAAGCTGTAATACAACAAGTTCAGAATCTAACCTCACTATCAAACGTCGAATTCCAAATGAAATAGATTCGGATAATAATTCAACCACTGCACTGTATTCTGCAATGTTATTCGTTGTTTGACCGAGGCTTACCCCATGCATAGAAACTAACTCGTCAGAGGGCGAATAGATAACCCAAGCTGCGGAAGAGATATTCCGTGTATTACGACAAGCACCATCAGCAAATCCAATGTATGTTTGGAGAGGCGTCGACATCTACAATATCAAGAGTAAAACCAAGATAAGCCAGAAAAACCACACTCGCTAAGCTAAGCACACTGACTAAACTAACACACTTGCTAGCTAGAAAGGAAATCTAACCTATCTAAAAATTTCTCCATACCCATCATTTTAAGCATAATACCTCTTTAGGTAAAGTCCATTTCTGGGTTTACCCAAAGAGTCCCCATCAAAATCAACTAACTCATAAGCCCCTTTTGCTAGCTTTCGCTTTACAATGTAGGGCCCATGCCACATGGGAACGAATTTTCCGGCACCTAGCTTATCGTTAGCTTGATCATATAATAGTACTAGGTCTCCTTCCGAAAAACTTCGAGGGGTTACATTTTTATCGTACTGAGCTTTCATTCGTTTCGCGTGAGTCTCGATAGCTAAAGTAGCGTCACGTCGAGTCTCATCTAATTTAGCCAAGTATAATAACCGTTTCTCCTCTTCGGAAGTAGCTGGAAGTAATTCGACAGCCATTTGAAGTGATGGGATTTCGCATTCAATAGGTAACACAGCTTCTAAGCCATAAACTAGCTGGAAAGGGGTGAAACCTGTTGAATTTTTCACTGAAGTTCGATATGCCCATAGCGCCGAAAATAACATGTTATGCCAATTCGTTCGATGGATACCAATGATCCGTCGAATCATGATGACTAGAACTTTGTTGATTGACTCAACCAAACCGTTGGCTTGCGGATAATAAGGAGTAGAGCTATCGTGGCGCAAACCAAGCTGGCTTGTAAGCTCAGTCATCATGACGTTTCGAAAATGGCTCCCATGGTCAGTAATGATTGCTTGTGGGACACCAAACCTAGTTATGATATGATTGAATACGAAAACTGCAGCTGTCTTGCCGCTTGCGTCGAATGTAGGCATCGCCTCGGCCCATTTTGTAAAATAATCAACCGCGAGGATGATATACGCATGCCCCCCGGCCGAGTGAGGGTTACAAGTAATAAAGTCAATGCCCCATTTGGCGAATGGACCAGCGGCAATTATAGGGTGGAGAGGAGCAGGTGGAGCGCGCATCTTTCGATCAAACACTTGACAGTTGTGGCATGTTCTGACAGCAAGGATACAATCTTTAAACATAGACGGCCAGAAATAGCCAGCGCGCAACACCTTCTGAGCTGTGGCATACCCAGACATATGACCGCCACATGCTCCAGAGTGACAATCATTCAAAACTCTCTCAGCCTCTTCGTGAGTTAAACAACGTCGAAAAACTAAGTCTGCCCCCCGGCGATAAAGTGTATCTCCAATAATTCTGTATTGCTGGGATCGAAACCGAATTTTTCGACGGTCTTCCTTGGAAGCTTCAGGCCGAAAGGTTTGGGTTTGGAGATAGATGATTATATCCCCATACCACGGATCTAAAGTGCTAATAAGAAACAAAGATTCGTCCGCAATGGACTCCTCTGCCACAGTCTCTGTGTCAGCACTCGGGAAATCACACATCAATTCCGCAAAAACTAAAGATTTCTTAGACTTGGACTTCTCGAACTCCAAGTCGAACTCTTGCAGGATAACAATCCATTTAGAGTACTTGCCCCCTAGCAGTTGTTTTGTCAAAATATAAATCATAGGGTTGCAATCCGAAATAACTGTAGTCTTGCGGAGAAGAATGTAGTGACGAAAACGCTGGACAGCTTGAACGGCTGCCAGGGCCAATTTCTCCACATGCGAATATTTTAACTCAGTGGGATTTAAGGTTCTACTAAGATAATATATCACATGCTCTGCTTTGAATTCATCTTCTTGAACTAACACCATTCCAATGGTGGAATGCGAAGCTGCGAGGTATAAGAAGTAGTCCTGGTTGTAGTTGGGAGGATGCAATAACGGTGCATGGGTCAACGCGTGTTTTAATGCATCAAAAGATTGTTGGGCAATCTCGTCCCAAAAGAATTGTGCGTTCTGTTTCAACAACCGTGTAAAACCTTTAGTGACCTCGGCGTAGTTTGGGATGAATCGGCGTAAAAAGTTCGCTTTCCCTTGCAAACTTTGGAGTTGGCGCAAACTCGAAGGAGGAGGCAATTTGATGATAGCCTCGACTTTCGAGGGATCGACGCGAATGCCGGCTTTTGAAACAACAAATCCCAGCAATCGACCTGTTTCTATACAGAAAACACACTTGTGGGGATTCAACCGAATTCGATAATGCCTACACCTCATAAAGATTGCTCGTAGGTGGACAAGGTGATCAGCTCGATGTAAAGAATGAGCAGGCAAATCATCGAGATAGGGTTGCACAATGTGCTTGATGTCATGAAATGCATAAGACATTGCCCGTTGAAAAGTGGCCCCGGCATTCTTAAGTCCAAAAGGTAATTTGCAATAAGCAAATGTCCCCCATGGACAAATGAATGCCGTTTTTGGTTGATCGGCAGGTAGAATATTGATTTGATTATAGCCTGAGAAACCATCCATGAAGGAAAACATCTCACTTCCGGCACAATCATCAATAATTTGATCGATATAAGGCGTAGGATAGTTGTCTTTTGGACAAGCTCGATTGATATCCCTATAGTCGATACAGATTCTTATTGTTCCTTGTTTTTTATTGACGGGAACAATATTCGATACCCAATCCGTTAACGGGATCGGATAAATGAAACCTGCTTTCAACAGCTTTTCGACTTCTGCTTTAATCGCAGCCGCTTTTCGAGGGTGAATCTGACGCAACCGTTGCCGAATGGGTTTAGCATCCGGGTAGGTTTTGATTTCATGAACAACAATGGCAGGATCAATTCCCGGCATTTCCTCGTAAGACCAGGCAAACACGTCGCGGAATTCTTGGAATAGGGCCTTGTAAGTTTGGATTTCTTCTTCAGTACATGCGGCACCTATATGAATGTTCTCCTCGATTCCGGGCTTCACTGAAATATCAATGGGAATAGTACGAGAAATATTCCCTAAATTCAGCTCTGAATCAGAATGTTTCGTTGGATCCTGAGCGTCTTTGACATATTCAGCGGTAAAGATAGATGAAAAATCATTTTCAAATGCATCATCCTTAGGTAAAAACGAAGATCTGTGATGGAGATCTTCCCATGGTAGATCATCTACACTTAGGATTTCGCGAAGTTGTTCGTCAGATGACACTTCTTCGGGAAACGTTATCCGTTCTAAGGGTGAGGTGAAAAGTGACTCTTCACTGACCACATTCATTTGGTCGGTTTCGGTTGAATGAAAGTCGGTAAAAGACATAAGAGCTTCATAAGCAATCTCATACGGACTCAACGGCATAACATCACCGAGTGAGTCTAGCTCAGAGTCAGATGGAACATACCAAGGATCATCATAAATAATGTTTTCTGACGTGATCATATGAATTGTTGCAAACGAAGGGTCTGCATTGAGTGGAGGGAGAGGAAAAGTTCCCAGTAAACCGGAATCCTTAACTAAACCTACACCAATGTCCCTATAAGGGATTGTCGTTTTACCAACATGCTGGATAGTTTCTGAAGAGGTTGGGTCGGATGAAAAGTATGTCAGCTGATCAATAGTCACGATCTTACCGTTATGTGGAAACTTAATGACTCTGAAGACCGATGAAACGACCGCTGTCATAGCATATGACCAACTTCGACCCAAAAGAAGGTTGTAGTCTAGAGGGGCATCAACCACTTCCACATCCAGACTAACGGTTTTACCTTCGACCCCTATAGGCAATTCTTGTAGAATACCAAACGGACGGAACCCACGGCCATCAAAGGCCTTAAGGATGGTGGGGGATTGGTTCAACGAAGGAGAACCAAGCGATCTCCAACATTGAATCGACATAATACACGTAGAAGCTCCCTCATCAATCACAGTCCGATGAATAGGCCTGTTTTTGACTATCACTGGAATTTGGAAAGCCATTTGATGGGGGAGACGCGGTGTACTATTTTCTAGATCAAAGATCATTAGGTTCGGGTCCTGAACATCGACAGCTCCGATAGCCGACAAAAGCAATTTTCGTTGCGCTGGACATGATTGCAGCACTTCGAGTGCCGACATTGCTGAAGGTGAAACAGCTAAGTCTTCAACAATGTTGTAATTCTGGGCTGCTCTCGCATGTGGATTGAAAGCAGACCTTCGAAGTACACCCTTGGCGGGCGGCTTAATCACTAAGTCTGGGTTAGGTTTTTCGATCTGTAGTGGATCGGAACCAGGAGCTGAGGTTGATGGGTTAGAGTGAGAAGATTCTGCTTCCTTACCATCAACAGGAGCCTTACTACCATAATCTTGCGATCGAGTCGCAATCCTGACATGAGACATCATCAAAATGGGTTCTTCACTGGCATTCGAAGAAGAACCTATCATCTTATTCTCCTGCTCTGGAAATGGATTTTTTAACACAGCAGGAGTGGGAGAACCTTTGACTATTTTCACTACCTCGGCCCGATGAGGGCAGTCTCTCGTAAAATGATCTTCTTCACAAATGAGACAAGGATATCGAGGTTTGCGTTTTTCGTCATTGGTTTCCGACTTTTCCGTTTTCTCCTTTGGAGCCTTGTCTGCTTTAGCCTTCTTCTTTCCTTTCTTCTTTCCACCGTTTTTTGATTTGGCCGTAGATGACTCTACAGCGTGAATGTCGGCGGTAAGTTCAGGAGGAGAAGACTCTCCTGTCGGAGAATCAGGCAAAGTGATAATTGGAGTATTGGAGGCCTTGGAAGACTTCTTCTTACTCTTCGTAGTCACGATACCAATCATACCATCAGCGGCATGAGATCCCGAAGGAGCAGCAGCGATTTGGTTTGACTTTGGAAGATCCGGAATTTTCTCGTGTAACGTACCCGACTGAGTGTAAACTAAGTCAAGGTATTGTGCCTGAGCAATGACTTGCTCCTCAGTAACTACTCCGGCCTTAGCTACATCTTCAGTAATTCTTGGTAATAATGATTTGACAAACCATTCAGCTAAGATTTGGTCCGGGATAAAAACTTTCACTAATCTTCTTCGACGTCTCCACTCATGGATGTGATCAGAAATGTACGTGGATGTCGATTGTTTTAGCGAAGTTAATAATTCTGTACCATTATCGTATCTGACTGGTAACTGAAAATGAGTTAAGAACGAGGTAGCTAACTGGCTAAAGTTGTAAAAAGAGGCCCGTGGTAACTCAATGTACCACTTGGCTGCGAGACCAATGAGTGTACGCTGGAAAAGACGTAAGCGGATGGAATCATCTGAGATGGAATTTGATGCACACCAGAGGTGGTAAGTCATCACGTGATTAGACGGATCCTCTCCAGACTTACCTTCGAACTTGGGTATATCGCTGGGCAACTTATTTGGCATTGGCGGCCAGAACTGAAGATATTGAATTGGATCGTTCGTTAGGCGCGTCAAGTCGGGTAAATCTAAAGTCGCAATAAACGGTAACTGCCGGTTAGGATCTCTAAAACTCTGAGTCACAATACCAGCCCCAGGAGGAGGATATCCAGGATAACTAGGAACAGGAGTCGCATTTGGGATATTATATCCTCCTGGAAAACCAGGATTAACCGGACCGTACTGGGGTTGCTGAGGTTGTTGATAAGTGTACCCAGGATACGGTTGATACTGGTAAACCGGTTGTTGGGCAGCTTGCCCAGGTTGATACTGTCCCTGGTACGGAGGTTGAACAAATTGAGGTTGAGTAGTAACAACCGTACTTGTACCAGGTTGGCCTGCAGGCATCTGGACTGTGGTTTGAACCGTGGGTCCAGACAACGGTACAGATGTCTGAGGAGTGGTTACAGGGACAGTAGAAACCGGAGCTGCCGATACTCCAGAAGTAAGCATGGTAGATGAAGCGGTAGTTGCTGCAGCCGTGTGAGGTGGAGTACCAGGTGCAATTGGCGGCTGAGTAACTACAGAAGTTACAGGGGTCTGAACACTTGACTGGACAGGTTGCGGTTGCTGGGGTGGACCAGGAACTGCAGGTTGTCCTGCTTGAGGTACCGACTGTATACTTGGTTGCGACATCTGTTGACCCTGTGACGGATCCCATGTTAACATTCCAGGGTATTGACTCGTAACAGGTTGAGGATACTGAGATCCATAGCCGTATTGAGGATAGGGTTGATAACTGTAAGGTGCAGTCCCATATGATTGCCCTTGAGGTGGTTGATAACCTTGACCAGGGTATTGACCCGTAGGTTGATAACCTTGAGGTAAATACGAATACTGGGGTTGACCTTGACCTTGAGGTTGGTATCCTTGAGGTTGATACCCTTGGGGTTGATACCCTTGGGGTTGCCATCCTTGAGGTTGCCATCCTTGAGGTTGATATTGATACTGAGGTTGACTTTGGGGTACATATTGAGGCTGGGGTTGATACCCTTGAGGTTGCCCCCCAGTCACGAATGAAGTACCTTGAGGTTGCCCCCCAGGCATTAACGAAGGTTGCCCCCCAGGCGGTAATTGGCCACCTTGAGGTTGGTTAATGGGAGTTGAACCTGACATCATATAAACGTCACCTATACTCAATGGTACATTACCACTGTTTCCAACTAATAACCCATGATCAATGGGTTGAGGAGATGCTCCCGCAAAGGTACCAGAAAGTGATTGATACCCAGTAGGAACAGAAGGACCGCCATGTAAAAATGATTCAGGACTTTGTGAAAACACAGATGACTGACCAGACATATTTACAGGAGAATGAATTCCTCTAGGTGGAACCGGAGTACGAGGTGTAGAAAAACCTACTGAGTTGTCTAAAAAATTGGTTAATGCAAGGTACCAAGATTCACTTCTAGGAGGACTGTAAAAGATGGATTCACGCTCCCTTAGATCAAGGGTAATTAGATCTTCAGAATCAGAAACGCCTATTTCTTCCTCTGGAACAAGTTCTTCTATAGCAATTAATCCAACAGGAAGATTTTCGGTGATAATTCTTTCTATTCTTGGTGAATCAGGAACACTAGGAGTTGGAGTAACAGGTTCGGAAATTTCAGGTTCTTCGCCTGTTTCACTGGCAGATGAAAAACTACCAGCAAGCTCGGAAACTGTAACAGCTTCGGGATTGTAACCTGTTTCTAAACTTTGGTAATCTGGATGGACTACCAAGGAAAATTCTCCTTCTTCAGGTGATCCTACTCTACTGCCACTAGGAGGAGTTACAAGGACCTTTAACCCTTCTAAATGACCCGGAATGTCTTCAGGAGATTCACCCCGCGATTTACGGAGTTTTCTTAACAAATCTATTCCGGTAACAATCTCAGGAGACTTGCCCCGAAGTCTACGGGACTGTCTCGGTAATTCCGCCACAATTAAAGATTTTAACTACAACACACGAAAACAAAGTAAAAAATTTCAAATCAAACCACCTAAAGTCTTCTAAAGAACCAAACAAATTTGAAGCACACGCCTAAATAATCTAGAGCGTCAAACCACACACAAACAGTAGTCTTCCGGACCAAAAGCGCTAGTTGGTGATTAGGCCCAACCTCGCAGGATTCAGTACAGAAATGGTGGGTGGAACAGTTACCCCGGCAACCTGCTTAATGAATAGACTGGACCAAGTTCCTCCACTTTAACCGTCTCGAAGTGAAGCGAACCCCCCAGAAAATCCAAGTGAGTATAACCGACGTCTGCTCCAGGTACAGTGGGACCTTCCCTCCACCGTCACCTTGGGTAGAATCCTAGATATTATGGCCACTAAGGTTACCAATCACAACAATTACACCTGGGGGAACAGTCTAAACTCCGACAGCACGCAAGGGCAGAGTAGCAAGCTCCAATCCCCTTACCGGCTCCTTGACAACAATCCAAGGTTTACCGATAAGTGACCCCTGGCTCCTCGACAATGGTTAATCCGAGGTTTACCGTTTGTAATACGTACTGCCTGGCGTCGTTCCCAACGAGGGAGGAATGATCCCCTCACTGGTTCGGACACGAGCTCGTGCTTCTCCTTTAAGAGGAGCTTTCCCAGAATGTAACTGAAACAATTGGATTTGTTCTACTCAAGATAGACTATCTGTTTGGTTTTGTAGTCTTGGAGAGTTAAGTACTCACCTACTCCAAGACCCTAGCCTAAGCTATGTTGGTGCTTCAGAGCCCTAGAAAAATAAAGATTACTAGATTGATTTTAATTTAAGCGTTACTTTTAAGGTTGTTTCTTAAGTCAAAAGGTGATGGAAGTGAAACCAGTGGTGTGTTGACTCGACTCGAAACCACTACAAAATGCACCTAGAATGATTTATCCACTACTTTACTTTTTCGATGAATTGCTTAACTAAAAAGTTGAGAGAATGCAATCTTTATAAAAGCAACTTCTTAATTGAAGACAATCAAAGAAACAATTCGTTTTTCTTTTCCAAGCATAAAAACATAACCTCTCTTTACATGCACGAAAAAACTCTTTTCTTCTTTCAAAAACAAAAAGCTACTTGAAACAAGACTTTTAAAGAAGATGTTTTTGTATTTTTCTTTTAATAAAGCAAATAAATCTAATATAACCAAAAATCAATCTTAACAACTCTTAAAATCTATGAAAATGCACTCATAAGCAAACTAAAGGCAAATTTACTCTAAGCAATCTTAACGAGGCCAAAACTAACAATGATTATTTCTAAGGTGTTTTACTTGATCACAATCAAATCAAGGACTAGCTTATTGCAGAATAAAAAACTAGCCAAAACAAAACTCTAATCTTTTTGTTCTTTTTGTAAAATGGAAATCAATACTTTATAAACAAGCAATTCGAAATTTGACCCAAAACAACTCAAATGGCAAGTTGCTCACACAAAGAGACTTTACGACAGGCCCGACTTCTAAGAAGGTTGACTAACCAGAGAGATCTAAGGCTGGACAACTTTCTACTATCAAAGTCACTACAAAACCTATCCAAAAATCAAACCCTAGGTCTAAACTTCGTTGAAAACCACTAAAACACTCAAAGCTCACAAAACAAGTTCAGGTGAAAATTCTTGACAGGGTACTAAAGGATCTGGGCAGAAAACACTAAGGAAAATCAAAATCTAAAAGCAATTTAAAGCAAAAATGGAATTTTCTTAAGTTTTACAGGAAGACGCAGGCAACCCGTTGTCACAGGTGCGGCCCCGCTCTGTGCAAACGGAAACAGCGCGTCCAAAGACGCACTGTGCAGTACTCAGAGGGTGCGTCCTTCTGGAAAAATGAAGAAAAACCAAATCTAACTAAATCTAAAGCTAAGCCACCCAAATACTAATTCTCACAGTCAAAAACCAGAAAATAAAAATGATTTTCTCAAAGCAAAGTTCATATAAAGGAAAAGACTCTCTCATTAATGGATTCCCCAGCGGAGTCGCCAATTTGTCACACGGAATTTGTCAAGGGTGCGGACACGACTGACCTTCCTAGAAGTCTAAGACATTCTAATGACAAACAAGACAAAATGGAGTGATCTTTCTCTAAATACACCTTTTACAACATGAAAACTACAAGTGTTTAGGCTTACCTTATTCCAAAACGCTGTTGTTGAAGTCCGTTCTTGACGATCCGGATGAGCTCCTCCTTCAAGTCAATTCCTGCAACCACAAACAATCAAACAATTACCAAGCACTTGCATTTCATATAATAAAACATATATTCAACATGCAGACCAAGGAACACATGAAATAACTCATTAACACAAGCTATTGAGAAAAATAAACCAGTTTGTATTAATAACGAAACAAAGAAACTCTTACAACCTGGCCTTGGTGTTGTGCAAGTTCCTCCCAGGGTCCATCAAGGGTTTTCCTCTACTTTGACAAAGCTCACCCTCTTCCAAGTAGAATCAAGTAAAGACAATCTCTCCTTACAAAGGCTCTAATGGAAGACCTAAATCCTGCAGCATTTACCCAAAGAAAATGTATAGCTCCAACCTCCTCTCCTTCTGGCTCAATGCCTTTATTTATAGTGCTGTAAAGAGGTTATTCAGGTCCACTATCAATGGGATCATCCCCCTATTTGGGTGGGATAGCTCCCTTATTGATGGGATAAGTTCCCCCTTAATAGAGATACATGAACCAACTGGAGGCGCATCCATTTCATCAAACCGACCTCTAGAATGTTCTAGAAGTAACCACAAGTAACTTTTTCAAGATAAAACTCGCGCATTTTGCCTTTTACAGAGGGACGCACCTGTCCCTTAACATACAGAGCGTCCATGGACGCAGATTTTGTGAACATGGTCAGCGTCCCCGCAGGTAAGGCTAGAGAGAACCTGCGACCCCAGAGATAAACATAGTTTTTACAAGACTTTCTCTCTTCTTTGAGTTTGAGATGGATAACAGAGGCATGAGACTTGCCTAAGAGGGTAGCATGACTGTTGATTTGAGCCATACTAACTGTAAGTAGTCAAGGTGACATTTTTTAGTGTAACAGGCATTCCCATGCTCAGCTTTATAAATTCATTCTCATGTACATAGGACAGACAATCGTCTGAGTGTAGACTGATGATTCTGATAGAGCCATCATCCTTTTGAGTGGATGATTATCTGTGCAACAATGATGTACATTTAATGTCTTTATTTCCCTGAATATATATCGCAGCCTGGATGGATGAAACTAGATCCGGGGTCTTCAATCTCGTCCAATCTTCACTCAAAGTACAAGTTGATCCATGTGAGAAATGTTCTGAAGTCGAACATGGAAAGACATCACTTGATTACCAGTCAATGATGTAAACTGTTAACAAGCACGAGAGGAATCACCGATAATGATAATGACCCTCAAGGTACTGCAGTACAATTCACGCGGTGTGAATAAAGGACTTGGTGTCGAACACCACACAAAATCTTTCAGTCAAAGGCCATTGATGTAAACCTGTCGCCGGAAGTGAGAAACTTTCCATTGAGGCATGCAAGCTTCAAAGTACTGAATGGGGTGTTCCTAGATCAACTTCTTGGATAATGAGCTAATGTCAAAAATAAGTGATCCGTCACAGGAGGGCCTTAATGAATCCCACATCAATGACATGGAATGGAGCAAATGATTTTAATGGAGGTGAAAATGATTTGGTGATATAAGGTTCAGGGTGGCGGTCATGAAAGAATGGAGTATAATGTATGGTAGTGGGTGAGACACAGGTGAACTCTCTGAATGACTTCTCTTGAACATATCGGCGACACTGATGTGATGGATTGGTAGCATTAACCCCAAATGTGGATGGTATGGCGTGACCATGGTGATGTGACCGGCGAATGAAACAACCCAACCCGACTCGGACACGGAGCGGAAGTGTCATGTTCAAGAGCGACTTGCTACCAACAAAGTTTCTTTAAGTTTTCTTCCCAATTTTCCCCAGTCATTGCTGACCAGTACCTCTTTATTTTTGTCAAGCTTGAGGAGGATAACATATGCTTGTTCTATAATTTGCCCTTCGGGCAAACCCATCTCTATGTTTTAACGAGCCTAGCGATAGTGAAACTCGTTCTCGTCTATAGACAAGTTTGTCGCTATTAATCTTTTTAACGAGTTTAACGACAAAGATAACTCGGTCCTTTTCAATTTTAGAGAGTCTGAAAAGGGACGTAAAGGTAACTCCAAAATTCCTTTTTCGTCATCTAATCCCTTAAGTCTGAAAAAGTATAAAACAATACAGAAGGGATGAATTTTCGATACTTTTAACGAACCAAACAAAACAAGCGCTCGATCTTTTTGTGTATTAATCCCTCAGGTCCAAAAAGATTAAAATCTAGAGGAGGGATAACACTTCCTGTCCCTTTAACGAGCTGGAGAGGCCAATGGCTCGGCAATCTTTTCATATTTTACGAGTCAGTTGAAAAGAGCTTAAAGGAGACTCGTCTTTTGAGGAACGAGTGATAAAACGGGTAGCAGCTGATTCCAGGTAAGGTTTGGAATTTTCCAATCACGGCAGTGTCACAAGGATGGCTAGTGAAATCACTCTTCGCAACTGTTCCTCAAAATGGGTAAACAATCAAATGGAGGTGAATGATCGGCCAATGAAAAAGTGGAGGTGACGGTGCAAACACGACCAAGGCTTTAACGGCTGAAGTACTACATTCACGATGGTTATTTACCGGGGAATAGTTCATTTTTTAATGAGCTTAAACGCGGGTGGAAACATTTGCTCATGTCTTATGTTTATTTTTTAACGAGCTTGAACTATGTGCTAAAACTGCTCGATTAATCCAGTCGTGTGATAAGAATGTCTCATATAAAACGACAAATTTTAGAGTTTTTCCCCATATCCTTTCTTTATGCAAGTTAGGAAACGACCAATCCTACGAGTTTAAAGGGTTAGAGGTCCTAAAAATTTAAAAAATAAATAGTCGCTCTTCGCTTGCACGCCAAAAGGCTTGCATGCCCCCAGGTATAAAACAGAGTTTCAAGGTCACCTTCTATTCGAGCTGACAAAACATTTGTTTTATCAGGAAAGGTAAACCTCTTTCAGGCTACCCAAAGATTGTTCTATTTAGCGCGTAAACAAAACACTTCTCCGGCGATGTCTACCGAAATAAACAAAGGTGAGCGGCGATGCCCGCCAACCCACATAACTTTGACAAGAGGATCTTATTCCAGTCCAACTCCCTCTTCCAATCACGGACGGGAATACGGAGGTCATATTCTCTCGTGGAAACCTACCCTATACCCGAAGTTTTCCTGCCGAAGCAGACCAGGGTGCATGCCCCCTGGGTTTCAGTCATGTCCCCTTGAATCACTCGCACTCATCGGGTGGACGGACTGGAGATTGAGACATTTCTTGCGTGAAAAGACCATTTAGGGATGGTATATGACTATTTTCTATGCGTGATCCGGGAAATGAAAGCTGGTCTACGAGCTTGACCACTCTTCCTTTGTGCGGAAAACACATCACTCTAAAGAGTGATGAGACAATGGCTCTCATGCAATAAATATAGTCTCGTCCAAGGAGTAGATTGTAATCCAGGGGTCCTTGAACTACCATCACATTCATGTGAATGGTTTTCCCTCTCAATGTTATGGGCACATTGGGAAGGATCCCTAATGGTCGACTGGTTCCTTTATCAAAGCCTGTTAGATTTCTCATCTCAGGCAAAAGCGATGGCGAACCAAGCGCTTTCCAAGTAGTTGAGGAAAGGATACTCACAGAAGCCCCTTCATCTATGATGGTACCAACCATAACCATTCTATATATTTGAACAATAATTCGGAATGGTATACTAGCTGGTAAATGGGGTCTGCCTAGTTGATTCCAGTCGAAGGAGACAACTAGGTTGCTTGGAGGTGGGACCAAATAGACGGCCGGGTACGACTCTGACGAACTTCCTTCCTGTGGTAAAGGAACGGGTAAATTGCCCCCATGTTCGTTGGAGTTTGTGCTTATGAAAAGAATTTGGACGGTGTCATCCTTGTTCTCTTCAGTGACTGTATCATCTGAAGATGGAACCTCTAAAGGAAAGACCGGGTCAACTGCCGCCTCGACCTTTTGACTTTCGTCTGGTATGGATTTAGATGGTTTATCTTCAATGATAGATGCTTCGGCCGACCACCTGAGCGGGCCAGCCGGATTTTCAACTAGTGACGGACTCGGTAAGAGTTTTTTATATCCAGGAGGAAGTCGTAACGGTGAAACCGGACGATCGTCCAAAACTCTTTTAGCTTCGTCTAAGAAGGGACAACGGTGGACGGCATGATCGCCTTTGCACAGTTTACAAGGAAATCTATATTTTCCTTTTTGTCCTGGGGCTTCACTTTCACTAGTTGACGGTGTGTTTTCAACATGATCATCAGACGTTGACGACACCAGGTTGTGCAAACGAGGAGACGAGTCCCTTAAGATCCGAGGGATACAAGGACAATCTCTGTGATAGTGGTTTCCCTTGCAAATGACACATGGCGATTTAGGCCTGGTCGGTGCAGTGTGTGGATTTTCGCTAGATGACACTCGTTTTCCCCCATTCGCTTTTGGTTACTTCTTCTTCTCTTTCTTCTTCTTTTCCTTCTTCTCCTTAGGCACTTGACTTTTGGCTTTACCAGCCTGTTGAAGGCCCCGAAAATCGAGTCAACAACAAGGGGATACCCACCCGGTCCGGACCTTGGTTGGCAGCTCCTTATCCGTTTGGTATAGCGGGTCCGACTGGGGATAATGGGACCAGTTTCCCAATCTAAGGGTGTGTGTGTGTGCAAAGTTGGATGATGCTGATATAAGAGTTCTAATCTAAGCTACTTTAATCTAATTCTATGCTATTGTAATCTAATGAAAACAGCACATCTAATCTATGCTAACCCGAGGTGTATTTCTTCTATTATGCGATCTAAAGAGATTTCAAACAATAACTGGTAATAAAGATCATTCAGCTATCATAAGAATGGAGATCAATTAAGATGAACCACTTTGCATAAAAAGTTAGGCAAAACAGTTGTGAACAACATATCGCATAATAAGTTATTAATATATCAAACATAAATAAATGACTCCACCGTACAAAAGTGCCAAATGGTAACTCATGCATTCATGCAATAACATATAAACAACTAAAACTGTATATCACTTTAAGAATATAAGCAGAAATGGCCAAGAGATAAAAGCACCATTTATGACTGGTCCTACTCATAAGCTTCAAGCAACAATGATTTATCTCTCTTTGTTCTGATATCTACCAAGAGTACAGAAGTGCAACATCAGTAGCAGATATCAAATGCAAAAATTAATAAACCTTGATCCATTCATTCATCAAAACCTCCTCTGAGGGTGCAGAAGTGCATGTTTTGAGGACAAGTTTTTGACAAATTTTCGGACCTTTCTCTAAATGCATGAGAAGGGTTTAAATACTGCTAACTAAATAACTTAATTACATAAATTTCGGATACGGTTTAAATGACCGCCCTTTATCTAAGCAAACTTATTTCTAAAAATTGAATCTAATTTCTAACTATTTCTGCATTTGCTCCTTAGTGCTGTGAGCATGCAACATTTGCCTGGAAAGAGTCGGCTGGTCATCTTCTACTTTTGTTTGAGCTACGAAAATAGAAATGGCAAGCGCTGGCACCTCTTTTTAGTAAACTAGAAGATATTTTTGAGAATCATCTTCTGGTTGGGCGAATTTACTACATGTATGCTTGGTAACAACCCAGATTCTTCTTAAACTACCTTTGCTTTTGCTATCTCGGCTTCCAGACTCGTGGATGACTAAGCAAGTTAGGGACTTTGCTTTCTGAACAATTTTCTTAGCGATGCGCGATTAGCGCTAGGCGCTAATCGCGCATCAAAAATTGCCTCCATTCTTTGATCCGGGCCTTTCTGGTGCGTTTTCCGCCTTTAGCGCTTTTTCCTTTACCGGGCATGAGCTTCAGAATTTTGTAAACATGCTGCTTTTGTGAGCTTTTGACCTTGAGTGTCGAATCACCTATTGATATCAGCATCTGTTTAGTAACATTCTGAAATCTGCATTTCTGTTGCATGCGGCATCCGTGTATGAGGGCATCTCTTCTCTATTCTTCGAGCATTGACGCTTTCCCTCTTTCCTTAGAAGTTTCCTGCACATTGCTTCATGTTGTTCCCTATTTTTTATTCCTGCAGTTCACGCAAAGGAAAAGAGTAATGATAATAAATTTTGACATGAAAGCTTTAAGCTCTACGAATGTATAAAATCATGACACCCACAGTGAACTGACTCTTCGAAAAACATAAAACTGTCCTTCATGAATACCTTGGCGTACATTCATTAATTTTCTTTAAGGCGTGCGCCCAATTTTTGGTTTTAGGGACAACTTTTCTTGAATGCTAAGCCGAGGAAAATTTGCGATGGGTAATTTCTGCGACTCACAGATCGCAGCATCACAAGATCGCAGATCGCTGTTATCGCAGATCGCTTTTATCGCAGATCGCTGTTATCGCAGATCGCTTTTATCGCAGATCGCTTTTATCGCAGCATCGCGGCATCGCAGATCGCTGCAATTTGTCAAGTTATTCGTGTGTTGTTTATGTGATGTTGCGATATGCGATGTTGTATATCAGCCATTGGAGATTTCTTAAGATTCTCATTTATGGGTGTTTCTTAATGTATGCGATGTGATGAATTTAGCGCCACTTCTTCGCAGTTGTTTTAATGTGCTCATAAAGAAATGCTTCACTCTTCTCCGTGTGATGTATTTTTGAGGAGTATAATACAAATTTTTTTTTATAAAATCTTTTTGGATTTTTTTACTAAGGGTCCCCACTTCTTTAGCATTATTTCTAAGACTAAAGAAGTAGGGGGTTTGTTGGTGGTCACAACAATGGTGATTCACTTGGAAGAACCAGTTATCTCTGCTTTTCTATTGAATTCTTTAAACTTCCAAAAAAGAAAAATTTTCATAAATCTAAACTTTGTTATGGACAGATAGAGTACATTATGCTTCATTCTATCAATGATATTTTGTTTCAACTTCTTTCTTTTCTAATTGTTTGCTTCCTCAGGCTTGTCTTTGTATCTACATCAGCCATTACTTGGTCATGTAAAGATAAAATAAAGTCTTCTCCGTGTGCTAGCCTTAAAATGTGCTCGTTTGCCGTAGGTAGAGCCTCTGCTGCCAGTAGGTGTCCATAGCCTCGATAGGGTTACCTGTTACCCAACAATGATCCTTTATCCTGTTTTAAGGCTATCTACAACCCCCAAAGAAAAAATCCATTTTGACACTTTTTCCTTTTTTATTCTTAAAGAACAATGTCTTGGTTTGGTAGCCAAATTATGACACAGTCATTCACTTGATTTACACTTTTGCTGAACAAGCTGGCTCGTGATGAGACCCCTTGTCTTTTGATTTCAATAATATTGAGTCATTGCCCTGTTTTGATGGACAGTGTTTGGCAAAGTCAGTAAAGTTATAATATCTATGATCATGATAAGCCGGCTCGTGATGAGACCTCTTATTCTTTGAGATATAGTGTTTCTTGGATTGTCCCTCTGAATGCTGCGATTTTCTTTAACAGGGAGGATATCATTGTTTTCCTTAAGAAAGCTATGGACGACAATAATAGAGTTTGAAAACAACAGTTTTACAGAGAATCTTTATTTTGTTATTGATACCTTTCATTGTGCTGATATAAAACAATTCCTTCGCTAAAGGTTGCTTTCGTCAATTTTTTTTTTGAAGTTGAAACTAATATCATATCTAGGCTAAAGTTTTTAACTGTATCTGTCAATAATAAAGATCAGATTTTCAAAAACTTTCTATTTATACAAGCGAAAAGCTCAAAATCTGAAAGAGAATTGGTGTCTTTTCGCGAATTCCAATAGTAACCATTAACAACCAGTTTTATTATGAAAAAGGAAAAAAGAAAAGACAAAACAATTCTACAAAATAGAAGAATAATCTTCTATGGAAAATATATTTTAAGGATTTGACCATTAACAGGCAAAGAATCCCTTCTACCTACTAGATCCTGTAAGACAAACGTTGATGGACCTATGACTTCAACAATCTGAAAAGGACCAAGCCACATCTTTTGAAATTTTATATGTTTGCCCTTTTCTTCATGAGCCTTATCCCATTTTAAAACTAAATCTCCCATCTGAAAATTTTTTTTGGTCATTTTGTTTGAATCGAAAGAGGATTTTGTTAGTGCTTGATGATGAGCGTGGGTTCTCTTAGATTGTTCTCGTTGCTCTTCTAATTTGATTATTTCCATTTGTCTTAGTTGTATGGAGGAAGTAGGTACTTCATCAATGTATTGTATTAAAGACAAAGAGGGAATGACTAAGTGAGTTGGAAGAACCGCTTCTTTCCCATAAACTAAATTAAAGGGGGAAGTGCCGATCAAAGATTTTTTTGTTATTCTATCTGCCCATAAAGCATTTACCAAAGCTTTATGCCAATTCTTTTGGTTCTGGTCAATTGTTATTTTAATAATCCTGATTAGGTTTTTATTTGTTGACTCAGCTAACCCATTACCTTGCGGATAGTAATTGGCCGAATATTTTAGTTTGAATCCTCTTTTAAGTGCAAACTCAGTCATTGCATTTCCAGAAAAGTATGATGCATTATCAAACATTAAAGCCGTTGGAAATCCAAACCTAGTGATTATAAATTGATCTATGAATTCGATAATATTTTCAGAATTAGCTGTCTTGAGAGGAACTGCCTCTACCCATTTAGTAAAATAATCTGTTGCCGTGAGGATGTATTTATGCTGCTTAGAAGAGTGAGGAACGATCTCACCTATTATGTCCAAGCCCCACTGGCTGAATGGTTGCTCGATGTTCACCGGTTGTAGTGGTAGGGACGGCTTCTTTTGTCTTCCAGCAGTTGTTTGGCAGACTTGACATTTCCTCACGTAACTGTGTGAATCTTTAAACAGCGTAGGCCAGTAATATCCTGCACGTAAAATTTTATGTGCAGTAGCATCTCCAGCATAGTGTCCGCCTACTGGTCCATCGTGGAGTTCCTGCAAAACTTTTTCGGCTTCAGTTTTTTCAAGACATCTAAGAAGAACAGAATCATACTTTTTTCTAAAAAGAATATCATTTATGAGCTGATATTGTTTAGCTTTCAATCTTAGAACTCTTTTCTTAGTGTGATCCAGGTGTGATGGAGCATACCTATCCTTAAGATAATAAATGATATCAGCATACAATGATTCTACATCGTTTAGGCTTACCTCATACATTTGTACCTCTTCGGATGAAATTTCAAGGATTTGCGATGCTCCAGCCAACATCTTGCAGAAGCCTTGACCTCTTACAATGTTTGCTAGTTTAATCTCAAGATCGTATTCCTGTAAAGCAGTGATCCAATTTTCTCTTTTCTCGCCCATATCCTTCTGTACTAGAAGATTTCTTACCGCTGGAAACGGTACTATGATCTTAATATGGGTTTTGAGTAAGAAAGGTCTGAAATATTTGACCGATTTGAAAACAGCATAGGCCTGTTTCTCTACATCTTAATAATTGAGTTCAGCACCTTGTAAATTTGAGCTAAAAAACGCAATTGGAGCTTCTATTTTTTCTTGATTTGCTTGGGTTAGAATCGCAACATATGATTTCTCTGAGGCAAATGTGTATAAAACAAAAGATTCTGAAAAATTCGGGGTTGCTAAAGATGGAGCATTAATAATAGCTTGTTTGATCAGGTTGAATGCTTCATGTTCATCTTGACCCCATTTGAAAGTTGAATTCTTTTTAATCATGGTTTGCAAAAGGAGACATAATTCGTGAAAAATCTGGGACAAATCTCTTTACAAAATTGATTTGACCAAGGAAAGATTGCATGGCTTTTTTATTATGAGGTAGGGATATTTCAGAGATCTCTTTGATTCTGTCAGGATCAATGTGAATACCGCACTTTGACACTATGAATCCTAGAAGTTTTCCTTCACTTAATGCAAAAAAATATTTCTTTGGGTTAAGTGAAATCCCATACCTTAAACATCGTTGAAAAATTTGTTTTAAATCTCTGAGATGGTCGCTTCGCTTCTTGGAATACATTGTTATATCATCCAAATAAATCACTACAGATTTGTTGACTAAACCCTTAAATGCGATGTCCATGGCTCTTTAAAATGTAGCGTCGGCATTAATCAAACCAAATGGCATCTTCCGATATGCGTATGTGCCCCATTTAGTTCTGAATGTGGTTTTCAACTGATCATTGGGATGCACCAGCACTTGATTATATCCTGAAAATCCGTCCAAGAAAGACATCAGTTCTGAGCCTGCTACTGCCTGTAATATCTGTTCCATGGGTGGAAGTGGAAAATTGTCTTTTTGACAGGCTTTGTTAAGATTCCGAAAATCGATACAGATTCTAATATCTCCGTTTTTCTTTCTAACGGGTACCATATTGGAGACCCATTTGGAATGTCTGACGAGGAAAATTATTCTGGCTTTTAATAACTTATTTAGCTCAGTTTTTATCTGATTTTCTAAATTGGGGTGGATCTTTCTCAGTTTCTGTTGGATAGGTTTTTCGTTGTCAATCATAGGAATAGTGTGCTGAATGATAGAGGTGTCGTACATCTTAAGCTCATCGTAATTCCAGGCAAAAACATTTTTATATTGTCTCAAAAGACGAATATACGCTAGTTTTTCTTCAGGGGCCAGGCCTATGCCTAGATTAACGTTTTGTGGTTTATCATCGGTTCCTAGGTTTACTAATTCGTAGTTCAGAGTTGAACTTAGAGCTTTGAATTGGTAGACCTTTTAAACCAATTTTTCAAATCGTACAAGTCTTCTAACTTAACCACCGATTTAAGTATAGCATTATCAGTGCTATTTTGTTGTGTTTGTCGATCATGATGGTCTTCGTCAATTATCTGATTGGAGTGGGATCCTTCAGAAGTGAGGAAATTTACAATATCAGGATCGTCATTGAATACTCTCCAATTTGTAATGTTGTCAGGGATGGATGGTCTAAAGATTAATTCTATTGAGAATCTATCTGGACTAAAATCTTCGGAGGGAATAAGCCTAGAGGCTACGTTAGCCAAAAGGTCTGCGCTCGCGTTTTGGAGTCTCAGGATTGAAGAGATATTAAATGCTATGAAATTCTCAATCAGATCTTGTACTAAAGATTGATAGTGTTTTAAATGACCTAATAAGCAATGTATAGTGTTACATACCTGTTTGACGATAATCTCAGAGTCTCCAAAGACCTAAAGATACTTGACGTTTAACCCGATTGCTTTGTATAGGCTTTGCACCAAGGCCTCATATTCTGCTGTATTGTTTGTGCAATTGAATTCGAGTTTGCATGTAAGCATGGTCTTGTTTCCTTCTGGACTAATCAGAATGCATCTTGCTCCTGCTCCTTCGTTAGATTTAGAGCCATCGAAATATAATTTCCAAAACAAAGATGTATTTACAGGTTCATCTACAAAATTAACACACTTTGAATTATCAGTTTGGGAAAATTTTTTGACTTGGGACAAAACTGAATTTTCTAACTAAGGTGATGGGTGAGCATTGAAATCACCGAGAAAAGAATCTACCGAGTAATTGCCTATGATACTACTGTTATACGATACTGCTTCATTTTCTCCCTCCAATTCCGTTACTATGTACTTCTGGTGTAACTCTCGTTCAACCTTTATCTAGTTTGGTTTACCGTTATAGGGTAACCACATGTGTGACTAGTCGGTTGCAAAGTATCCGTGGAGTTTCTTGGACCAATCCCTGCTAAGAATTAATCCATAGAATTCTGGGATATCGGCCACTAGAATGTCAATAACCTGACATACCTTCGGGTTAGATGATAATCTTATGGTTACTTGATTAAGTTCACCAATCACTTCGACTTGAGATCGATCAAGCTGAACTATACGCACTGCGGATTTTTGTGGTTGAACATTTAGCTTAGCACATATTGATCTGGGTAAAATATTCGAAGAAGCACCGGAATCTACCAAACAATTGTGCACATTTTTGTTGAAAATCTCGTAAGTGAGAAGAAACGGGGGAGTGTGAGATATTGATCTTCCTCCAATTAAGGCGATATCATTTGGATCAATCTTATTGATCGCGTTAGTTGGAGGTCTTCCCATGTTATGGGAAGCTTGAGAGAGTACTCCATTTCATCTGACACTATCAGTGTTCTTGATGGAGTTGTTTGATCTGCTCGGACTGAGCTAGATTGAGTCGCTTTAGTTGTTGTTTTCTTTGTTGCGACTTTATCTTTTGTTGTAGGGCTTGCACCCTTCTGCTTAGGGGTAGTTTGGGGAGGATCAAGCTGATTTTTGTTTCGTGTGCTAACTGGAAATACTTCTTGATCTTCTTCTTGTGGGAGGATGAAATCCCACATTCCTTGTAATTCCACAACTTCTTCGTCATCGGTTTTCCCTTCAGTGGCACTTTCTTCTTCTTCCTCTTCCTCAGTTTCAGCATTGGAGATGACATTGGGTGGTTTTGCATCTGTTGAGGGACCTCTTTTAAAAGCTCTGTAGGGATTTTTTAAAGAAGTTTCTGCTACTTGTTTTTTTATGTCAATCATCTCATTAGACATGGTCTTTAATACTTTCTACAATCCTTCCAAATCAAAAGGGTGTTTTGTTTGTTTCTTCTTGGATTCTTCCTTGAAGGTGACTTTTTTAGACTTTCGTTCCTCTATCGCGGATCTCTTTTCCAGGGCTATTACATGTTTCTCTACTGCTATCGCCTCTGTCATGTTTTCAACTAAGGTTGTTTTATTTTCTCTATCCACGAAGATTGCTATGTTTGATGGTAAAGCAGTAATACACCATTCACATCGTACTTCTTCGCTGGGTTGGGAAGCAGTAGGAATTTTGTTGAGAATCTTATTGAACCGTAAATCGAAATCTTTGATAGGTTCTTTAGCTTGGGCCTTAAGATTGGATAGGTCATTGATTAATGTTGCTGTTGATCTGTCATCACCAAACTTGATAAGGAATTGATTGTGGAAGATATCCCAACTTGTGATAGACCCGGAAGGTAATGAAAAATACCATGACCCGACTGTTCCTTGCAGTGTATAGGGAAAAAGCCGAACAACAACATCTTCATTAGTAACTCCGTTGAGATTGATAGAAAACATGAAATTGTTTATGTGTTCTTCTGCTAGCATGCCTGCTTCTGGATTGAATTTAGGCAGCCATTTCTTAGGATGGGCCGGTATTGGGCTCAAGGGTGCAGGCATCAAGACTGCCCCAGGGTTGTTCCATGGAGATTGGGCCATCGTTGAGCTGCTAGTAGAGAAAAGTGCAGGAGATGATCTCTGTAGTTGGGAAGATGAGGATACTATGATCGTGGATGATTGAAGAGGGATTGTGGTAGACGAATGAATGATGGTTTGGAATGGAGGTGTGGGTGGTTGACTTCACAGTGAGGTAGTTGAAATGGGCGATGTAGACGAAAGAGTCTCACTGTCAGACTCTTGTGGTGATTTCCTCGCTCTTTTCTTGGTGGGAAGAGGCAACTCAGTTGGCTAGATGCCAAATTTTTCACTTTTCAGTCTGGTTAGGGGATGAGCAGGATTTTACTGCGAAGTCACACTGCTTTGAGATTTATCAGACCTCTGAGGAGAAATGGAAAATTCCTGAAGTTTGTGAATCAGAGATTCGACTCCAGGAGGTTTAATGGTAAATTGGTTTGAAATATCAGGGTGTGTAGCAGCGATTGATACTTGAGCGACTTCCGACTCTGGATTTAAATATACTAGAGAAGTCAGGGGAGATGATAAGGGTGATTTACTCTCAGAATGGTATTTAGATTTTGATTTAAGTGCCATTCATAGTTCAGCCCTCCTTCTAGCGTCAAATATGTTGAAGTCCCCGAAAATTGGGTCGACAACAAGGGGGATACCCACCCGGTCTGGACCTTGGTTGGCAGCTCCTTATCCGTTTGGTATAGCGGGTCCAACTGGGGATAATGGGGCCAGTTTCCCAATCTAAGGGTGTGTGTGTGTGCAAAGTTGGATGATGCTGATCTAAGAGTTCTAATCTAAGCTACTTTAATCTAATTCTATGCTATTGTAATCTAATGAAAACAACACATCTAATCTATGCTAACTCGGGGTGTATTTCTTCTATTATGCGCTCTAAAGAGATTTCAAACAATAATTGGTAATAAAGATCATTCAGCTATCATAAGAATGGAGATCAATTAAGATGAACCACTTTGCATAAAAAGTTAGGCAAAACAGTTGTGAACAGCATATCGCATAATAAGTTATTCATATATCAAACATAAATAAATGACTCCACCGTACAAAAGTGCCAAATGGTAACTCATGCATTCATGCAATAACATATAAACAACTAAAACTGTATATCACTTTAATAATATAAGCAGAAATGGCCAAGAGATAAAAGTACCATTTATGACTGGTCCTACTCATAAGCTTCAAGTAACAATGATTTATCTCTCCTTGTTCTGATATCTACCAAGAGTACAGAAATGCAACATCAGTAGCAGATATCAAATGCAAAAATTAATAAACCTTGATCCATTCATTCATCAAAACCTCCTCTGAGGGTGCAGAAGTGCATGTTCCGAGGACAAGTTTTTGACAAATTTCTGGACCTTTCTCTAAATGCATGAGAAGGGTTTAAGTACTGCTAACTAAATAACTTAATGACATAAATTTCAGATACGGTTTAAATGACCGCCCTTTATCTAAGCAAACTTATTTCTAAAAATTGAATCTAATTTCTAACTATTTCTGCATTTGCTCCTTAGTGCTGTGAGCATGCAACATTTTCCTGGGAAGAGTCGGCTGGTCGTCTTCTGCTTTTGTTTGAGCTACGAAAATAGAAATGGCAAGTGCTGGCACCTCTTTTTAGTAAACTAGAAGATATTTTTGAGAATCATCTTCTGGTTGGGCGAATTTACTACATGTATGCTTGGTAACAACCCAGATTCTTCTTAAACTGCCTCTTCTTTTGCTATCTCGGCTTCCAGACTCGTGGATGACTAAGCAAGTTAGGGACTTTTCTTTCTGAACAATTTTCTTAGCGATGCGCGATTAGCGCTAGGTGCTAATCGCGCATCAAAAACTACCTCTGTTCTTTGATCCGGGCCTTTCTGGTGCGTTTTCCGCCTTTAGCGCTTTTTCCTTTACTGGGCATGAGCTTCAGAATTTTGTAAACATGCTGCTTTTGTGAGTTTTAGACCTTGAGTGTCGAATCGCCTATTGATATCAGCATCTGTTCAGTAACACTCTGAAATCTGCGTTTCTGTTGCATGCGGCATCCGTGTATGAGGGCATCTCTTCTCTGTTCTTCGAGCATTAATTCTTTCCCTCTTTCCTTAGAAGTTTCCTGCACATTGCTTCATGTTGTTCCTTGTTTTTTATTCCTGCAGTTCACCCAAAGGAAAAGAGTAATGATAATAAATTTTGACATGAAAGCTTTAAGCTCTACGAATGTATAAAATCATGACACCCACAATGAACTGACTCTTCGAAAAACACAAAACTGTCCTTCATGAATACCTTGGCATACATTCATTAATTTTCTTTAAGGCATGCACCCAATTTTTTGTTTTAGGGACAACTTTTCTTGAATGCTGAGCCGAGGAAAATTTGCGATGGGTAATTTCTGCGACTCGCAGATCGCAGCATCGCAAGATCGCAGATCGCAAGATCACAGATCGTTGTTATCGCAGATCGCTTTTATTGCAGATCGCTTTTATCGCAGATCGCTTTTATTGCAGATCGCTTTTATCGTAGATCGCTTTTATCGCAGCATCGCGGCATCACAGATCGCAGATCGCTGCAATTTGTCAAGTTATTCGTGTGCTGTTTATGCGACGTTGCGATATGCGATGTTGTATATCGACCATCGGAGATTTCTTAAGATTCTCATTTATGGGTGCTTCTTAATGTATGCGATGTGATGAATTTAGCGCCGCTTGTTCGCAGTTGTTTTAATGTGATCATAAAGAAATGCTTCACTCTTCTCCGTGTGATGTATTTTTGAGGAGTATAATACAATTTTTTTTTTTTTATAAAATCTTTTTGGATTTTTTTACTAAGGGTCCCCACTTCTTTAGCGTTATTGCTAATACTAAAGAAGTAGGGGGGTTGTTGGTGGTCACAACACAGCCCCATCAAGCGAAGAGGAAGGAGGAGAGGAAGAATTAGAGGAAGTAGAAGGTTGGTAGGTAACTCTGAACTCGTCTAATTGCTGATTCGATTGTTCAGGAATTGTGGTGTTCTAAACGATAGAGGTTGAGAAGAGCCATACAGGCAAACCAATTTTCAGTCCTGGAAGCGACAATGTGGCCATATGGGGTGCACCAACATCTCCCCAAGAGGAGAAGGGACTAGGATTTCCTCCAAGGGGAATTCCTTGGTTGGTGGATTCCATTTTCTCAACCCAAGATCAACGTAGGAAAGGGTAATGAATATTCCATTTAAAATAAATTTTAGACGCTTTGACACAACTTGTTTTTTCAGTTTTTAAGAGTCGAGAAAAAACAAAAGATGACTCTAGTCTCCTTCAATTTTTAATGAGCCTGAAGTGACAAGTGCTTAGATGGACCTTTTCCGTTAAGGAGTCTGAAAAGGAATGAAAGGGACTGCTCTGGAAATCTAGGTAGAGGGAGTACCAAACCAATCACAAAACTGCAGAATACTTTTTACGGTACGGCAGTCAATCTTCCTGAATGCTGTGTTCAGTGCATTGCGATCGATAGGGCGGCAGACACGGCTTCCTATGGATAAAGGATTAAGCCTATTGGGGTCTCCCAAAATATACTCGACGGTACGTGGGAGCACAAGTCCGTACTGGCACTTATCGTCTCAAAGTGGAGGAATCACCCAACCATCAGTGAGAACAACAGTTACCAGGCTTTATGACGCCGAAATACGTCTCTAGCCTAGACTTCTAAATGTTGTGCGTTAAGTTCCAAAGCGTTGTTAGATTCATTGAATTTATTTTAAGTTGATATTGTTTATGAAGTTTGCCTTTTGGGTTCACCACGAGATGTAGATGTAATTCCTAAAATGCAATCTAAGATGATAAACAAACTTTTTATCTCCTTTATGCAATGAAAATCCTAGCTACTAGGGAAAAGAAAGACAAAATCTTTTCACAAAGAGCAAAGAGCACACTCTAAATGCACTTTCCTAAATCAAGCCAATCAGACTGTCTATATGCAAATGCACATGCATGTATTTGTTTTCGACTTTCTTAATATATGAATGCTAAAAAGAAAGTTGATGTACAAATCTGAATTTCTTTTCAAGTGACAAATATAAACAAGTTTCTTTTCGAAATCAAAAAATGGAGACGATTACAACACCTTACGATTTTGAAATGAATACTTGTTTTTGACATTAGAAAATTACAAATTCAGACCAAAAGCAATAGTAACAGGATAATCGACCATCAACAGCAATCAAACTCTTTCCTAGGATTGAAATCGACACTTGCAACAGTTTCAAATCAAAGGGCGACATTACGATTATGCTAGTTTTGCAAAGGAGAACTGTAAATGACTCAACAAACATACAAAAACATCTACAGTTCTTTTGTACAAAGGAGGCCGAATAACAGTAAGGAAAAGGGGTTTCAAACAGACATATACTGATCACAGGCAGCAAAATTCAGGAATAGAACTGGAAAGAATGAATCACAAAAGCCACAACTACACAGAGCTAGTCTGATCAGCGCACCTGTAACACAGAGAATCTGAAACGCAGTGCAGGTTGTCCACTCGGGAAGTGCGCTGAAATTCACAATCTCTGAATAGTACCTGTGCTGGGCCAGAAACGAGACTCTGTTCAGGTTCCGGGTCATAGTTTGCAGTTCAGTTATTGGCTTTTGGCCGAGTAAAAAGCAATCAGTAATGCAACAATCAGGGGTAGATCTAAGGAGGATCTAAGAGCTATCACAAGGGAAATCAGATAGTTTGTGAATCAGTTGTTTAAATCATAAACAGATCCAGTAGATGGATTGAAGTAGCAGTTGTCTACTTTGCATTTGTTATGGCAAATGCAGTTCGAATGCTACTTGTAAGTTTATGAAATAGATAACAAAGAATGATAAACAAACAAACTAATTAGCTCCCTAGCGGAGTCGCCATTTTGTTACAGGGAAAAGTTTCTATTTAGAACTACTCTATCCCACTAAGGTGTGATAGCTGCCTTAGAAACAAACAGAGAAAAACTACTTTTGTTTTTCCTGTATGAATTATATATAGAGAGGAACAGAAAGACCAACCTCTGTCTTGCGCTAATCCTTCGATTCGATCCCTCTCTTCTTTGATAGTCCTCAGCTACCTGCTTCCTTTCACACCCAGCTTCACAAAGTACCTATAAGATCACAGAAGCATAGCACTATACAAAGACATGGATCTATAATCATAAACAATCTAGAATCAGATGTAAATTGACCATACAAATGTAACAAACATCACTGATACAAAAGTATGGAGGAAAACTCAAATAGCTTTTATTGATAAACAAGAAAAGAGCCAGGAGGAGTTACAACCAGTTGTTCCGACCTAGCATAAACCTCCCAACAAAGAAGCCCCTCTTCACCTCAAACAAAGCTTAGATCACCCAACAATCTGATGTTTGTCTCAAGAAACCAACAACAATTCCTTACAATATGCAAAATTCCAGCCTTTGGATCTCTGGGATGAGGGATCCATATATAGATATCTGTAAGGGGGATGAGTCAACTTGTGATTTGATTAGTGTCTTCTCTCTGATAGTTCTTTCTTCCACTTGGAGACTGAGGGCCTCTTACTCATCCTTGGTTGAATTCAGTGAGGCAAGTGTCACAGGAGAAGATTCTGGAAGCTTCCATTGCTTCTCCACCTCGCGGAATGACACTGCCATTTGTCATTTCTCGCCCATCGTACCCCACAGAAGGGACTTTTGAAATGCAACGCACCCTCACAGTGTATTTAGGTGAGATGCAACGCACTTAGCCAGTGGAGCAGCTGCAATGATCCTGTTTTGACCAATTCTGAGCAGTTTCTCATGGAGAACTTCTGGGAGAAGCTGTAATCTGTTGACCTTGTTCCTTTAGGGGTTAGAACAACACTCTTAGGGACTTAGGAGCCCTTGGTTTATGGACATTTCATGCTTGGGGTTGTAGGGCCCAAAAATGTCTATAACGGTCATGGGACACATATTCCAAGTTGAATGTTGGGAAAAACATCCTAGTGGGTGTTCATTTTAGTTTATTATGGCTAGGAGAAATCGACAAAGGCTTTGAAAATTCATGAGGCATTAATTGGAATTTATTTATGAAAATAAAGGAAAATCGGAGAAAAGGAAGGTGAAAGGTCACAAAATTGCATGAGAGGAAAATTGGAGGAAAATAGTGTAAATTGAAGACAATAGAGGCCTAAATAATAAAAAGACTTCTGAGGATCAGTTCACAACCATTTGTCAGTTCACATTTAGAGCTCTCTCTATTATCTCATACACTTGCATAGTTAATGCATTCTTGGAGCACTCTAGCATTAGAGAAAGGAAGGCAAAGGAAGCAAAGGAAAACAAGGCACAAGCAAGGAAAAGTTGGATCAAGCAACTTCAGAAAGAATACTTACAGATAACAGGTTTCATGTGTGATTTCCTAGCTAGTTTATGAATGCATGCTACATGCATGAGTGTATTTGGTTCTCTTGTTGTCATTGGCATGGGTCTTGCTAGGTGTGACAATGGTTTCAACTTTGCCTTTCCATTTCCAGATAGCCATGGTGTGATGGGGTTCTTTCATTTGGTTGAGATTTGGATTGTTGGATGGTTTTGAAACTGGGTGAGGTGGTATCAGGAAAATTTCCAAGGGATTAGGAATCACTTGAGCTCTTTTGGTGGGATGGCGGTAAAGCCTAAGGGTTGAGAAGGGCAAAATCCTCATGGTACAAGTGAATAAATTCAGAAGCATCCAAGCTTATTTTGGGCCTAGTGATCCCTTAACTGATTTTTGCAGGATTACAGTAAATTTTGGTAGTGTACGTTCTTGTTTTGGGCCTAGTGATCCCTTAATCGATTTTGGCAGGATTGCAGTAAAGTTTGGTTGTTTATGTGCTTTCTTTGGGCTTGAGAATCCCTTGAATAGTTTTGGCGTGATTGTGGTAAAGCCTGAGGGCGTAGGTGGTGTAATCTATAGGAAGCACTGGATGTTTTGTCTTAATTCCCACATTCATGCTTGGAATATGGCATAGGGGTGATTGGCTGAAAGAAAGATTTGGTTCAACCCAATCTATGGTTGGGTGGTAAGTGGAGGTCCCTGACTTGGTTGGATTTGAATGTGTTAATAAGAGCTCCTTTCATCTTGTATTTCATGAGTATTTGTACTTGATATTATGTGGCTTTGATGATTGTTCTATCATGGTTATTATTATGGTGGTATTGTTACACTAAAAAATGTCACCATGACTATTTACAGTTAGTATGGCTCTATCAACAGTCATGCTATCCTCTTAGGCAAGTCTTATACCTTTGCTCTCCATGTCAAACTCCAAAAAAGAGAGAAAGTCTTTATAAATGTATTTATCTCTGGGTACGCAGGTTCTCTCAACCTTACCTGCGGGGACGCACCCAATGTTCACAAAATCTGTGTCTTTGGACGCTCTGTAAGTAAAGGGGCAGGTGCGTCCCCCTGTAAAGGTTAAAATGCGCAAGTTTCATCTTTAAAAAGTTACTTGTGGTCATTTCTAGAGCATTCTAGAAGGTTGTTCGACGTGTATTGAGCGCCTCCAGATGGTTCATGCACCCCTACCAAAGAGGAACTTATCCCATCAATAAGGGAGCTATCCCATCCAAAGAGGGGATTATCCCATTGATGGTGGACCTGATTAACCTCCTCTTGAACACTATAAATACAGGCATTGGGTCAGAAGGAAAGGAGGTTGGAAGCTATACATTTCTAAGGGTAAATGCTGCAGGAATTAGGACTCCCATTTAGAAGCTTGTGAGGAGAGATTGCCATCTTTGCTTGTTCTATTTGGAAGTGGGTGAGCTTTGTCAAAGTAAAGGAGAACTCTTGATGGACCCTGGGAGGGACTTGCACAACACCAAGGCTCAGGTTGTATTTGTTCCTTTTGTTACCTATTAATGCAAATGAGTCCATTCTTCTCAATAACTTGTTATTTATGAGTTGTTTCATGTACTCCTTGGTCTATGTGTTAAATATGTTTTATTCTATGAGATTATCAAGTGCTATTTAATCGTTTGATTGTTAGTGTATGCAGGTTTCAAAGTGAAGGAGGAGCTCATCCGGATCAGCGGAGCTGGACTGCTACAACAGCGTTGAATTACAGGTAGGATCTAAACACTTAATTTCCCATATAGTAAATGCATGTTTAGAGAAGGATTGCTCTTGTTTGTCTTGTTTGTCACTAGAGAGTCTTAGGCTCCTAGGGAGGTTGATTTGTGTCCGCACTATCGACTCTTTCCGCCTGACAAATTGGCGACTCCGCTGGGGACTCCATTGATGTGAAAGTCTTTTCCTTTGTATGAACTTTGCTCTGAGAAAATTGGTTTATTTTTCTGGTTTTTGGCTCTGTGACTTTGTCTTTGGGTGGGTTAGCTTAGGGTTAGATTCATTTTGGTTTTTATTGAATTTTCCAGTAGGACGCACCCTCTGAGTATCGCACAGTGCGTCCCTGGACGCACTGTCGCTGTGTGCACAGAGCGGGCCCGCACCTGTCTTAACGGGCCGCCTGCGTCCCCTGCTAAAATTTGAAAAAATTCCATTTTTTGCATTTTTTCTCTTAGATTTTGTTTTTTCTTAGTTTTTACTGCCCAGATTCATTAGTCTCTTGTCAAAGATCTTCACCTGAACTTGTTTCGATAGCATTGAGTGTTTTAGTGGATTTCATAGAAGTTTAAGCCCTAGGGTTTGATTTTTGAGTAGGTCTTGTAGTGACTTTGGCGGTAGAAGTTGTCAAGCCTTAGATATCTCTGGTTTTGTCAGCATTCTTAGAAGTCAGACCTGTCATAAAGTCTACCTGTGAGAGCACCTTACCATTGAGTTGTTTCTTTGGGCAAATTTCGAAGTGCTTGTTGATTGAGTCTTGAATTCCATTTTACAAAAGAACAAAAAGATTTGAGTTTTGTTTTGACTAGTCTTTTGATTCTGCATTAGCTGGTCCTTGATTTGATTTTGGTCAAGTAAAACAACCTAGAATCATCTTTGTGAGCTTTTGCCTTGTTAGGTTTGCTTAGAGTAATTTCCTTTTTTCATTTGCTTGTGAGTCAAGTTTTCATAGATTTTATAGTTTTTGAGATTGATTTTTGTTAAAATAGATTTATATGCTTTATTAAAAAGAGAAAATACAAAAACATCTCCTTTGGAAAGTTTTGTTTCAAGTAGCTTTGAAAAGATAAAGAGAATTGTTTCTTTGATTGTCTTTATTAAGAAAGTTGTTTTCTATAAAATTTGCATCTCTCAACTCTCTTAGTTAAGAATTTCATTGAAAAAGGAAAGCAGCGTAAATCATCTTAGGTGCATCTTTGTAGTGGTTTGAGTCGAGTCTACACACCATTGGTTTCACTTCCGCCACCTTTTGTCTTTAAGGAAAACCATAAAATTAACGCTTAAAGTAAAATCGACGTAGTAATTTTTATTTTCTAGGGCTCTGAAACACCAATTTAGATCAGGCTAGTGTCTTGGAGTAGGTGAGTAATTAACTCTCCAAGACAACAAAACCAAACAAGTAGCTTATCTTGTGATAGAATAAATCCAATTGTCTCATTTGTACTCTGGGAAAGCTCCTCTTAAAGGAGAAGCACGAGCTCGTGTCCGAACCAGTGAGGGGATCAATCCCCCCTCGTTGGGAACGATGCCAGACACGCACGTATTACAAACGGTAAACCTCGGATTAACCATTGTCGAGGAGCCAGGGGTCACTTGTCGATAAACCTTGGATTATTGTCAAGCAACCGGCAAGGGGATTGAGCTTGATACTCTGCCCTTGCGTGCTGTCGGAGTTTAGACTGTTCCCCCAGGTGCATTTGTTGTGGTTGGTAACCTTAGTGACCATTATCTTTAGGATTCTACCGAGGTGACGGTGGAGGGAAGATCCCACTGTACCTAGAGCAGACGTCGGCTAGACTCACTTGGATTTTCTGGGGGGTTCGCTTCACTCGAGACGGTTAAAGTGGAGGAACTTGGTCCAGTCTATTCATTAAGTAGGTTGCCGGGGTAACTGTTCCACCCGCCACTTCTGTACTGAATCCAGCGATGTTGGGCTTCATCACCAACTAGCGCTTTCGGTCTGGAAGGCTACTGTTTGTGCTTGGTTTGTCGCTCTAGATTCTTTAGGCGTGTGATTCAAATTTGTTTGGTTCTTTAGAGACTTTAGGTGGTTTGATTTGAGATTTTACTTTGTTTTCGTGTGTAGTAGTTAAAAGTTTTTAGCTATGGCGGAATTACCGAGACAGTCCCGTAGACTTCGGGGCAAGTCACCTGAGATTGTTACCGGAACTGATTTGTTGAGGAAACTTCGTAGATCACGGGGTGGATCTCCTGAAGACGTCCTGGGTCAGTACGAAGGGTTGAAGGTCCTTGTAACTCCTCCTAGTGGCAGTAAAGTAGGTTCACCTGAAGAAGGAGAATCTTCCTTGGTAGTCCATCCAGATTACCAAAGTCTAGAGACAGGTTATAATCCTGAAGCTGTTACAGTTTCTGAGCTTGTTGGTAGTTTTTCGTCTGCTAGTGATACAGGCGAAGAACCTGAAATATCTGAACCTGTTACTCCAACTTCTAGTGTTCCAGATTCACCGAGAATAGAACGAATTATCACCGAAAATCTTCCTACTGGTTTGATTGCTATCGAAGAACTTGCTCCAGAGGAAGAAATAGGCGTTTCTCACCTTGAAGATCAACTTACTATTGAGCTCAGGGAGCGTGAATCTATCTTTTACAGTCCTCCTAGAAGTACTACTTGGTACCTTTCGTTAACCAATTATTTAGACAACTCAGGGATAGGTTTTTCTCCACCTCGTACTCCTTTTCCACCTGGAGGTATTCATACTCCTGTAAATATGTCTGGTCAGTCGTCCGTGTTTACTCAAAGTCCTGAATCTTTCTTACACGGCGGTCCTTCTGTTCCCACTGGGTATCAAGCACTTTCTGGTACCTTTGCGGGGGCATCTCCTCAACCCGTTGATCATGGGTTATTAACTGGAAACAGTGGTAATATACCATTGGGTGTAGGAGACATTTACATGATGTCAGGTTCAGTTCCCGTTTCCCAACCTCAAGGTGGCCAATTACCGCCTGGGGGGCAGCCTCAGTTAACGCCTGGGGGGCAACCTCAAGGTACACAAATCGTGTCTGGGGGGCAACCTCAAGGTCAGTATGCACCTATGGTACAATACATGCCTCAAGGTCAACCCCAGCCTCAATATGTACCCCAGGGTCAACCTCAGTATCAATATCAACCTCAAGGATGGCAACCTCAAGGATGGCAACCCCAAGGGTATCAACCCCAAGGGTATCAACCTCAAGGGTACCAACCTCAAGGTCAAGGTCAACCCCAGTATCAGTATTTACCCCAAGGTTATCAACCTCAAGGTCAATACTCGAGTCAAGGTTATCAACCACCTCAAGGTCAGTCATATGGGCAAGGTGTGGGAACTGCACCTTTCAATTATCAATCCTATCCTCAATCCGGTTATGGACCTCAGTATTCTCAGCCTGTTATGGGTCAATACCCTGGAATGTTAGTGTGGGATCCGTCACAGGGTCAACAGGTGTTGCAGCCAAGTATACAGTTGGTACCTCAAGCTGGACAACCCGTAGTTTCTGGTTCACCCCAGCAACCGCAACCTGCCCAGTCAAATGTTCAAACTTCTGTAACTTCGGTAGTTACTCAGCCGCCAATTGCACCTAGTACTCCATCTCAAACGGCTGCTGCAACTACCGCTGCATCTACCGCACTTACTTCTGGAGTATCGACAGCTCCGGTTTCTACTGTCTCTGCAACCACTCCTCAGGCATCTTTACCGTTGTCTGGACCTACGATTCAAACCACGGTCCAGATGCCTATGGGTCAGCCTGGTATAAGTACAGTTGTCACTTCTCAACCTCAATTTGTTCAACAACTGTACCAGGGACAGTACCAACAAAGGCAAGCTGTCCAACAGCCAGTTTACCAGTATCAACCGTATCCTGGGTACACTTATCAACAACCTCAACAACCCCAGTACGGTCCGGTTAATCCTGGTTTTCCAGGAGGATATAATATCCCTAATGCGATTCCTGTTCCTAGTTATCCTGGATATCCTCCTCCTGGGGCTGGTGTCATGACTCAAAGTTTTAGAGATCCTAATCGGCAGTTACCGTTTATCGCAACTTTGGATTTACCAGATTTGACGCGCCTAACGAATGATCCAATTCAATATCTTTAGTTCTGGCCGCCAATGCCAAATAAGTTGCCCAGTGATATACCCAAGTTCGAAGGTAAGCCTGGAGAGGATCCGTCCAATCATGTGATGACTTACCACCTCTGGTGTGCTTCAAATTCTATCTCGGATGATTCGATCCGCTTACGTCTTTTTCAGCGTACACTCATTGGTCTCGCGGCCAAGTGGTACATTGAGTTACCACGGGCCTCTTTTTACAATTTTAGCCAGTTAGCTACCTCGTTCTTAACTCACTTTCAGTTGCCGGTCAGATACGATAACGGCACGGAGTTATTAACTTCACTAAAACAATCGACGTCCACGTATATTTCCGATCACATTCATGAGTGGAGACGTCGAAGAAGGTTGGTGAAAGTTTTTATTCCGGACCAAATCTTAGCTGAATGGTTTGTTAAATCATTATTACCGAAGATTACTGAAGATGTAGCTAAGGCCGGAGTAGTTACTGAGGAGCAAGTCATTGCTCAGGCGCAATACCTTGACTTAGTTTATACTCAGTCGGGTACCTTACACGAGAAGATTCCGGATCTTCCAAAATCGAATCAAATCGCTGCTGCTCCTTCGGGATCTCATGCCGCTGATGGTATGATTGGTACGGTGAACACTAAGAGCAAGAAGAAGTCTTCCAAGAATTCTACTACTCCTATAATCACCTTGCCTGATTCCCCGACAGGAGAGTCTTCTCCTGAACTTTCCGCCGATATTCACGCTGTAGAGTCATCTACGGCCAAATCAAAAAACGGTGGAAAGAAGAAAGGAAAGAAGAAGGCTAAAGCAGACAAGGCTCCGAAGGAGAAAACAGAAAAGTCGGAAACCAATGACGAAAAGCGCAAACCTCGATATCCTTGTCTTATTTGTGAAGAGGATCATTTTACAAGAGATTGCCCTCATCGGGCCGAGGTTGTGAAAATAGTCAAAGGTTCTCCCCCTCCTGCTGTGTTGAAAGATCCATTTCCAAAGCAGGAAAGTAAGATGATAGGTTCTTCCTCGACTGCCAGTGAAGAACCCATTTTGATGATGTCTCATGTGAGGATTGCGACTCGATCGCAAGATTATGGTAGTAAGAATCCTGTTGATGGTAAGGAAGCAGAATCTTCTCACTCTAACCCATCAACCTCAGCTCCTGGTTCCGATCCACTACAGATCGAGAAACCTAACCCGGACTTAGTAATCAAACCGCCCGCCAAGGGTGTACTTCGAAGGTCTGCTTTCAATCCACATGCGAGAGCAGCCCAGAATTACAACATTGTTGAGGACTTAGCTGTTTCACCCTCAGCAATGTCGGCGTTAGAAGTGCTGCAATCATGCCCAGCACAACGAAAATTACTTTTGTCGGCTATCGGAGCTGTTGATGTTCAGGACCCGAACCTGATAATCTTCGATCTAGAAAATAGTACACCGCGTCTACCCCATCAAATGGCTTTCCAAATCCCAGTGATAGTCAAAAACAGGCCTATTCATCGGACTGTGATTGATGAGGGAGCTTCTACGTGTATTATGTCGATTCAATGTTGGAGATCTCTTGGTTCTCCTTCGTTGAACCAATCCCCCACCATCCTTAAGGCCTTTGATGGCCGTGGGTTCCGTCCGTTTGGTATTCTACAGGAATTGCCTATAGGGGTAGAAGGTAAAACCGTTAGTCTGGATGTGGAAGTGGTTGATGCCCCTCTAGACTACAACCTTCTTTTGGGTCGAAGTTGGTCATATGCTATGACGACAGTCGTTTCATCGGTCTTCAGAGTAATTAAGTTTCCATATAACGGTAAGATCGTGACTATTGATCAGCTGACATACTTTTCATCCGACCCAGCCTCTTCAGAGAGTATCCAGCATGTCGGTAAGACGACAATCCCTTATAGGGACGTTGGCGTAGGTTTAGTTAAAGATTCCGGTTTACTGGGAACTTTTCCTTTCCCTCCAATCAACGCAGACCCTTCATTTGCATCAATTCATATGATTACATCAGAAAACATTATTTATGATGATCCTTGGATCGTCCCATCTGAATCTGAGATAGACTCATTCGGTGATGCTATGCCTTTGAGTCCATATGAAATTGCTTATGAAGCTGTCATGTCTTTTACCGACTCGCGTTCAACCCAAATCGACCAAATGAATGTGGTCAGTGAAGAATCACTTTTCACATCATCTTTAGAACGGATAGCGTTTCCCGAAGTCGTGTCATCTGACGAACAACTTCGCGAAATCCTAAGTGTAGACGATCTACCATGGGAAGATCTCCATCACAGATCTTCGTTTTTACCTAAGGATGATGTTTTTGAAAATGATTTTTCATCTATCTTTACCGCTGAATATGTCAAAGACGCTCAGAATCCAACGAAACATTCTGATTCAGAGTTGAATTTAGGGAATATTTCTCGTACTATTCCCATTGATATTTCAGTGAAGCCCGGAATTGAGGAGAACATTCATATAGGTGCCGCATGTACAGAAGATGAAATCCAAACTTACAAGGCCCTATTCCAAGAATTCCGCGATGTGTTTGCCTGGTCTTACGAGGAAATGCCGAGAATCGATCCTGCCATTGTTGTTCATGAAATAAAAACCTACCCGGATGCTAAACCCGTCCGGCAACGGTTGCGTCAGATTCACCCTCGAAAAGCGGCTGCGATTAAAGCAGAAGTCGAAAAGCTGTTGAAAGCAGGTTTCATTTATCCGATCCCGTTAACGGATTGGGTATCGAATATTGTTCCGGTCAACAAGAAACAAGGAACAATAAGAATCTGTATCGACTATAGGGATATAAATCGAGCTTGTCCAAAAGACAACTATCCTACGCCTTATATCGATCAAATTATTGATGATTGTGCCGGAAGTGAAATGTTTTCCTTTATGGATGGTTTTTCGGGCTATAATCAAATCAATATTCTACCTGCCGACCAACCAAAAACGGCATTCATTTGTCCATGGGGGACATTTGCTTATTGCAAATTACCTTTTGGGCTTAAGAATGCCGGGGCCACTTTTCAACGGGCGATGTCTTACGCATTTCATGACATCAAGCACATTGTGCAACCGTATCTCGATGATTTGCCTGCTCATTCTTTACATCGAGCTGATCACCTTGTCCACTTACGAGCAATCTTTATGAGGTGTAGGCATTATCGAATTCGGTTGAATCCCCACAAGTGTGTTTTCTGTATAGAAACAGGTCGATTGCTGGGATTTGTTGTTTCAAAAGCCGGCATTCGCGTCGATCCCTCAAAGGTCGAAGCTATCATCAAATTGCCTCCTCCTTCGAGTTTGCGCCAACTCCAAAGTTTGCAAGGGAAAGCGAACTTTTTACGCCGATTCATCCCAAACTACGCCGAGGTCACTAAAGGTTTTACACGGTTGTTGAAACAGAACGCTCAATTCTTTTGGGATGAGATTGCCCAACAATCTTTTGATGCACTTAAACACGCGTTGACCCATGCACCGTTGTTGCATCCTCCCAACTACAACCAGGACTACTTCTTATACCTCGCAGCTTCGCATTCCACCATTGGAATGGTGTTAGTTCAAGAAGATGAATTCGGAGCGGAACATGTGATATATTATCTCAGTAGGACCTTAAATCCCACTGAGCTAAAATATTCGCATGTGGAGAAATTGGCCCTGGCAGCCGTTCAAGCTGTCCAGCGTTTTCGTCACTACATTCTTCTCCGTAAAACTACAGTTATTTCGGATTGCAACCCTATGATTTACATTTTGACAAAACAATTGCTAGGGGGCAAGTACTCTAAATGGATCGTTATCCTGCAAGAGTTCGACTTGGAATTCGAGAAGTCCAAGTCTAAGAAATCTTTGTTTTTGCGGAATTGATGTGTGATTTCCCTCGTGCTGACACAGAGACTGTGGCAGAGGAGTCCATTGCGGACGAATCTTTGTTTCTTATCAGTACTTTAGATCCGTGGTACGGGGATATAATCATCTATCTCCAAACCCAAACCTTTCGGCCTGAAGCTTCAAAGGCGGAACGTCGAAAAATTCGGTTTCAATCCCAGCAATACAAAATTATTGGAGATACACTTTATCGCCGGGGGGCAGACTTAGTTTTTCGACGTTGTTTAACTCACGAAGAGGCTGAGAGGGTTTTGAATGATTGTCACTCTGGAGCATGTGGCGGTCATATGTCTGGGTATGCCACAGCTCAGAAGGTGTTGCGCGCTGGCTATTTCTGGCCGTCTATGTTTAAAGATTGTATCATTGCAGTCCGGAAGTGCCACAACTGTCAAGTGTTTGATCGCAAGATGCGCGCACCACCTGCTCCTCTCCACCCTATAATTGCCGTTGGTCCATTCGCCAAATGGGGTATCGACTTTATTACTTGTAACCCTCACTCGGCCGGGGGGCATGCGTATATCATCCTCGCGGTTGATTATTTCACTAAATGGGCCGAGGCGATGCCTACATTCGACGCAAGCGGCAAAACAGCTGCAGTTTTCGTATTCAATCATATTATAACTAGGTTTGGTGTCCCACAAGCAATCATTACTGACCATGGGAGCCATTTTCGAAACATCATGATGACTGAGCTTACAAGCCAGCTTGGTTTGCGCCACGATAGCTCTACTCCTTATTATCCGCAAGCCAACGGTTTGGTTGAGTCTATCAACAAAGTTCTGGTTATCATGATCCGACGAACCATTGGTATTCATCGGTCGAATTGGCACAACATGTTATTTTCAGCGCTATGGGCATACCGAACCTCAGTGAAAACTTCAACAGGGTTCACTCCTTTCCAGCTAGTTTATGGCTTGGAAGCTGTGTTACCCATTGAATGCGAAATCCCATCACTTCAAATGGCTGTCGAATTACTTCCAGCTACTTCCGAAGAGGAGAAACGTTTATTGTACTTAGCTAAATTAGATGAGACTCGACGTGACGCTGCATTGGCAATCGAGACTCACGCGAAACGAATGAAAGCTCAGTATGATAGAAATGTGACCCCTCGAAGTTTTTCGGAGGGAGACCTAGTGCTATTATATGATCAAGCTAACGATAAGCTAGGTGCTGGAAAATTCGTTCCTATGTGGCATGGACCCTACATTGTAAAGCGAAAGCTAGCAAAAGGGGCTTATGAGCTGGTAGATTTTGATGGGGACTCTTTGGGTAAACCCAGAAATGGACTTTACCTAAAGAGGTATTATGCTTAAATGGTGGGTATGGAGAATTTTTAGTTAGGTTAGGTTTTCTTTCTAGCTAGTATGTTTGTTAGTTTAGTCAGTGTGCTTAGCTTAGAGAGTGTGTTTTTCGTCGTTATTCTGGCTTATCTTGGTTTTACTCTTGATATTGCAGATGTCGACGCCTCTCCAAACATACATTGGATTTGCTGATGGTGCTTGTCGTAGTACACGGAATATCTCTTCCGCAGCTTGGGTTATCTATTCACCCTCTGACGAGTTAGTTTCTATGCATGGGGTAAGCCTCGGTCAAACAACGAACAACATTGCAGAATACAGTGCAGTGGTTGAATTATTATCCGAATCTATTTCATTTGGAATTCGACGTTTGATAGTGAGGTTAGATTCTGAACTTGTTGTATTACAGCTTAATAGAGTTTATGCCATTAGAAATCCTGTGTTATTAAGGTTGTTTTTGAGAGTGCGTCTCTTGGAACGTGAATTTGATTACATTGAATATCAGCATATTCCAAGGTCTTTAAATACATTAGCAGATGCAATTGCTTCTCGAATGTTGGACAGACATTTACAATAATCATGCAAGTAAATTTAAAAACATTTCATCACATATGTTAAACAAGATAAGCCGGTAATAGTGATATATATATAGATAGGAGTGTGTCAAAAAATATACATCGTCTTCGATCATAGGTTGAAAAACACCTTATGATCGGCAAAAATGATAAAGTACAAAAAGTCAAAAATGTCACATGTGTCTACAAAGTGACTAGCCAATCACTGGTGGTGCTCCCTATACGACACCACTGCACGGGCTACCTTACACAAAAATCTCCTAAACGGTCCAGGGACTGCGACTACATAGCGCTGAAGTCTGATAGGAATATCATCTATGGTAGTCTCAGGTATATCCACCGTCAGACGCTCTAGATCTTGCTCCAACTCAGCTAGTGACTCTGCAGCCGCATCCTGTGGGGCCGGTACCGGTGCAACTGGATGTCTCCTCTCAAAAGGCCGGAGGTTGGCTGGGCGCTGTGGACCAACATCTGCATTTTAAAAATTTTTACTGTCAGTTTTGAGACGATATATATAAAAAAAACAAAAAAATACATAATTTGAAAACTTGTGAAAAATAAAGTACCTCTGTCATCCCATTGTTCTCCCTGTGGAAGAACCATGTCCGGATCACCTCGAAAATCTACTCCGGCATACGGAAAGTCCTGGATCGAAAAAAACCTGGTCCTCTAACCAGTGAAAATAACTATCAGAGAATCTAACAACCACCGCGCCCTCGTCAGGATGCCGGGCCATCACCGTAACCCATCGTATCAGCTTTGGCTCCCGAGGACCCAAGATATCAATAGTGAGTTGCTGAGGGATCAGCATTGGAACTCTCTCTAAGGCAAAGCTCACAACTAGAGGCCCATATCCAAAGGTCTTCAGTCGTCCATCCTTTGCCCTAGTCAGTTGGCTCTTCATATTAGCCGACACAGCATCACACCAGTTGAAAATGGTGCCTTGGTAACAGTCAATCGCCATCCGCATTTGGGACCCGGAGGCAATATGTAAAGCGGCCGCGCCGCAAATTCTGGTAACCGTGAAAGCTATAACTTTGAGTTCACGCAGAGAGATGTGTTTGATTTCCACGCCTTTCGCATGGTGTGCATTGGGTGTGCACCAATCCGCCCGGAGGCTAGCAAGGGATTGGCCACCCGGCCTAGTCCCGGCTAGATTGAGTTGCTCACCTCTATTTGGCAAGCCAGTGAGAAAGTATACATCAGAGGGCTCTATCTCGAGATGGTGCCCTCCTATGTAAAAGCATTGCTCTTGAACGTTCCATCTCTCAACCAGCCATTCTAAGAATCTCACCTGAGCCCTCATGCCAGGTATGGCCCAGTATTTATATAGCCCGCATGCTTTTAGGGCATCAATGGAAGGTTGATGTTCAATTGCGGCTAAATCAACGTCCTCGTGCTCTCTTTCTCTCCAATCCAACATGGTGAGTGCCCTACACACCAAGAAACAATGATTAGAATTAGTTTGGGGAAATTTGAATGGTTGTTTGTGAGGATTGGGGTTTTAAATTCCGCATTCCACGGAGGACGCACCCCGCGTTTAGAACACAGGGCGTCCGGACGCAGCTGGCCTGAAGGTGGGCTGCGTCCCCCGACCATTTTCCTGTATAGGAAAAAGTCGGGGGACGCAGGTCACCCGAAGGGCACCTGCGTCCACCGCAGAGCGCATTTTGAAACCTAAACCCCCCCAAAAAACAAAACTAAAACCTAAAATACAATTTTAATCGGATGAAATTGAAGAGTAGGATGTTGTAAAATACCTGGAAGAGACGGCGTTCGATTCTGACGGTCGGATTTTCCGCAGCGACCACGGGAAGTTTCTTGCCAAAAGCCCTTTTTTCAACCTCAACAGTAAAATGGTAAAAATGACATGGTAAAAAGTCTTTTTATAGGTTTTTTGGATGAATTTGTTCATTTTTCACCATGGAAGGATGTTTTTCGATGTATTTTTGCCTATCTTAAACATGTATGAGTAATGTGCTATTTTTGTGCAGGACAAAGGGACTTAGAGGGAAAATTGTCATTTTTCACAAACCAAAATATCAGAGTCATCTTTTAAGCCCTTTTCTGACTCCTAAAAAATGAAAAGATTGCCGAGCGTTTCTTTTACACTCGTTAAAACGGAATTAAAAGACGGTCCCCTTATAGCTCTTTTCTGACCGTAAAATCAGGAAAAGATTGCCGGGTTTTTGTCGTTTCAAACTCGATACGGAAATAAAACGACGTGTCCTTGATCGCTTTTTACTTTTCAGGTCAATGGCACTAGCTATGAAAGTACTCCTTGGTCGCGAGATCAAGCGGTTCCCCCAGGTATTATTTTATACTTTTTCGGGCTTGAGGGACACAAATCTACGAAAAAGTTCAACTTGGAGTCTTCTTAAGTTTTTCAGACTCTCTAAAATTGAAAAACACCGAGTTTCTCCTATACTGGGCTCGTTAAAATTTCACAGTAAAGGACCTGTTCAATTACAAACGGGAACGAACTGCTCCTTCCTAGGGTTCGAATCAAAACTAGGTTGGACTCATCCGAAGGATGAGCTTATAATCAAGCATATGTTATCCTCCTCAAGCTTGTTAAAAATAAAGAGGTACTTGCCAGAAATGGTGGGGGAAAAGAGAGAAGAATGAGCCTATTTGTTACCTTTTGTCTCAGAAGAAACTTTATTACCACTCTTGAACACGACACTTTTCATTCACCTGGGTTGGGAAATCCTTTACCTCACAGTTGATCAAACCACTTTGAAAGTCTTCAGCCGGGTTCCGGGGATTAACTTTGAGTCGTTTATCACCAAGCCATCTGTTGTGTCGTTATGTGTTCAAGAGGTCTGCAAACAAAACTTTCATCTGCAAAATACTTGTCATCCATTTAACCATCCCTGAGTCAGTCCTTACAGCAACATTTCTTCAACTTGAACAATGATTTCGTGTTGCGGGCTTGCCTACAACGAGTCGCTTTCTATCGACATCAGCACATTATCTAGAGAGATGACTTAGAAATCGTCAGTACCTTGAAGTCTGCATGCATCAATGGCAGGTTTCTCGCCTTTGACGTCAGTTTACATCATTGATTTTCGATCGAAGGATTCCGTGAAATGTTCGACATCAACTCATTTATTCACATCTCATGGATTGTACTGGGTACTTTGAGAACCATTGACATTACTGGTGGTCTCTCTCACGCTTGTTAACAGTTTACATCATCGACTGGTAATCAAGTGGTTTCTACCATGTTCGACATCAACTCATTTATTCGCATGGCTAGAATCGTACCAATTCGAGAAGTAGAAATGAAGACCCTGGATCTAGTTTCCACCATCCAGGCTGCGAGGAGTTTTGTATTCATTATCTAAGTAGACTAATCATAAACAGATGGCTGCGCCCATACTGTGTCTACAAAAGTCTATGATTATGATGTACTGCAAGATCATTCCTGTATCAGAGTAGTTAGTCTGTTAGTTAAAGTTTTAATCTGAGTATGGGAATGCCTACCTCAGTGATGATATAATCTTATACATGTATTTTGTGTTGAAAATTGCAGGTTCTGACCAGGCTCTCCGCGAGATAATCCTTGAAATGATAAAGCGCTTCACCCTTCCTAGATAATACAAAACCCTAATCTATTACAGGCTTCGCACTTTAGGGGGCAATCTGTTACACTAAAAAATGTCACCATGACTATTTACAGTTAGTATGGCTCTATCAACAGTCATGCTATCCTCTTAGGCAAGTCTTATACCTCTGCTCTCCATGTCAAACTCCAAAAAAGAGAGAAAGTCTTTATAAATGTATTTATCTCTGGGTACGCAGGTTCTCTCAACCTTACCTGCGGGGACGCACCCAATGTTCACAAAATCTGCGTCTTTGGATGCTCTGTAAGTAAAGGGGCAGGTGCGTCCCCCTGTAAAGGTTAAAATGCGCAAGTTTCATCTTTAAAAAGTTACTTGTGGTCATTTCTAGAGCATTCTAGAAGGTTGTTCGACGTGTATTGAGCGCTTCCAGATGGTTCATGCACCCCTACCAAAGAGGAACTTATCCCATCAATAAGGGAGCTATCCCATCCAAAGAGGGGATTATCCCATTGATGGTGGACCTGATTAACCTCCTCTTGAACACTATAAATACAGGCATTGGGTCAGAAGGAAAGGAGGTTGGAAGCTATACATTTCTAAGGGTAAATGCTGCAGGAATTAGGACTCCCATTTAGAAGCTTGTGAGGAGAGATTGCCATCTTTGCTTGTTCTATTTGGAAGTGGGTGAGCTTTGTCAAAGTAAAGGAGAACTCTTGATGGACCCTGGGAGGGACTTGCACAACACCAAGGCTCAGGTTGTATTTGTTCCTTTTGTTACCTATTAATGCAAATGAGTCCATTCTTCTCAATAACTTGTTATTTATGAGTTGTTTCATGTACTCCTTGGTCTATGTGTTAAATATGTTTTATTCTATGAGATTATCAAGTGCTATTTAATCGTTTGATTGTTAGTGTATGCAGGTTTCAAAGTGAAGGAGGAGCTCATCCGGATCAGTGGAGCTGGACTGCTACAACAGCGTTGGATTACAGGTAGGATCTAAACACTTGATTTCCCATATAGTAAATGCATGTTTAGAGAAGGATTGCTCTTGTTTGTCTTGTTTGTCACTAGAGAGTCTTAGGCTCCTAGGGAGGTTGATTTGTGTCCGCACTATCGACTCTTTCCGCTTGACAGGTATGTTGGTTATAAACATGGATTCATAACAGGTTCTAGTTTTTTCTCTTGATATGTTTTATTTCTTGATGAATGGTTAATGAATGCATGAGCTAACAAATGTTATTGAAACTATTGTGAGAGGGAATTAGACCTTAATGATGATTTTCAAATAAGTATCATACCCTTATGATCAAATATGCATTCATGACCTATAGATTACATGTTCTCAATATGTTTGACAAAATGATTGTCATGGCTAGGATGGGATAGGTCAATTTTTTTATTCAAGTTGGATTAAATGGATTTTCCACCATGTTATAAATGATTCTAGAAAGTCTCACTGAGTTTTAGGTAGTGGTCTGGAGGCTGACCTAGAAATTAGGCTCGAAATCCGGGATCGCAGGTTATGAACTAGACATTTTGGGTTGCAACCATTGGGATGCAGTCTTATGCATGCGGTTGGAGGCTTCTAACCACATTGATGCCTTGTTGTGGGAGCCGTTGAGGGATCAGGGCAAGGAAAAGGTGGTCCCAACTGATGATTTGGCCACCTAGGGTGGTTGCTCTACTTTCGAGTGGCCTGTATACCCTATAGGATGTGTTGAGATGTAAGTTGGTTGTTAGTTGTCGGCTCCACTTCCTTAATGGGACCTAGGAGGTTGCGTTGTGTCATAGTATCTCTCTGTCTCATGTTTACCTGGAAGACTGGTGAAAGTGGGTAAATGTGGGAGGGGTGGGTTACATCGTTGCTTTTATTTTCCTAAGTGTTAGGTTGGGTGGTGGAAGACTGTGAACACGCCAAGATTTTCCTATATTCAACCACGACTTCATAGTCGTGATTGAAAGAAAGCTTTAGGTATTTCTCTGTGGGAGCCTCTTTGAATTGTGACCCTTGCAATTTTGCAAGAGAACATGAATTTTTCTTCTTCTTTGATATTAAATTAAAATTGTTAAGAATTTATAATTTTGATGCAAATTATTTTTTATATATTTATAATTTTTGCGGTTGTTTCGAGAAACCACCCGGGCCAAGATGATGCTTCCTATGTTTGGCTATTCTATCCATTGTGGCTTTATAAGTATTTGGGAGACTATATTTAAAACATTGAAAACTTAATTAGATGTCACAATGATGATAAAGCATCATAATTACATTACTAAAATTGACTCATACCATCTTGGTCTGAGTGGAGATTTCCCTTCTTTCTGAAGTGCCTTCTCATGTGCATTTGCCACTAGTGCTCTCCACTACATCTTTAGAATTCTTGGAGGGTGTTCATGCGACTTGGAATTTCTGATTGAGACCTATACTGGTCCCACAAATATTTTGAATGTAGGCTTGCCTTTAAGGTAACTGCACATTTTTTGAAGGTACCCACATCGAACAAGAGAACCATCTTGTTAATAAGTTCATCTTTTAAGTTGGAACTTTGGGATTTCCAGTTTGTGAGAACACCCCCTATAGTCATAGCATCAAGATCGTACTCTGCCAAAAACTCCTATAAAATAAAGAGTTTTTATTTTTATTTTTATTTTTATTTTTATAAAGGATGAGATAACTAAATCATAAACAAATAAATGGGATAATTAAATGAGTTGTTCACCCCATACTGACAAACTTGTTGCAACAAGGTTATTATTTCACCTTTTATCTCATCTGTTTGAGGGTCAATTAGAACTAAATAATTAAGTTTCTTGTTTTCCTTCATTTGAATCTTCTTTATTGTTTGGATTGGATCAACAGAAATAAAAATTGCTTCTTTAGTAACCTCTTCCTCACGAGCATAAGGCTAGTGCCTTCCCCTTATCACATTGTTGATCAAATAAGAGTAATTTTCATTTCATCCACAATTAATCATCATTATATTAATAATAAAACCATTATTTACATATGTCTAAATTTATATAGAAACTTCATGCTATATCATGTCCAATATAAAAGGTTCTAAATTTATAAAAACTTCATCACCTTGGAATACTCTTGCAAGAGGCATTATGACATGATCGACATATATTCCATATTGTATAGAAAAAATACTTTGAAAATGGTGAAGGAATGCATTTGCTCAAGTTGGTCATATGCATAGTGAATCTTTCATTTAGTAATATGATGCCTAGAAATATGAATTTGACTTACGCTATAATGGATAAAATGCTACTTGTATATATATATATATATATATATATATATATATATATATATATATATATATATATATATATATATATATATATATCTTGTGGTTATATTATTTTACGTACAACTAGATTGATGTTTACCTGCGCTGAGGTTAGAGCCCTTTGACCTTGATCAACCTGTCACAATATTTTAAACATGACGTATCAAGAAGATAGCAGGAAGGTCATGGGGTTGGAATTGATCACAATTTTGGTGGTACGCATAAGGATATAATGACAAAGCCTTTGAATAGAGAAAACCACAGAGAGTGCCAACTTTTCTTCGTGTGAATAGGACATAGGGTGACCATGAAGGTTCTTACTAGCATAATAAATGACATGCTCATTTATGGCATAATATTCTTGGATTAAGACTATTGAGCGATGGAAAAGGTATGTATTTGCCATTTATTTCTTTATCTTTTCCTTTGAATCATAACTCCTTTACATTCTAAAATGGTAATATGTTAAAGAATTATGGTAGAATTAAGGAGATTTGTGATTGATACAAAATAACTGATTATTGTCTTTTTCTATACAGAAAATGAAGGAAATGGAAAACCACTATTCGGGAGGAAAAGACAAAGTAGAAGCAACTATTGTCCCTTCCCCAAGAAGCCGTATCCAGACAAGGAGATCAAGATCGGAGTGCATAGTCTAGGAGAAGAAAGGGAAAGCACGACATTAGCGCAAGAAGACAAAACGATAAACTGGAAATCAAAGATAGAGCGAATCCCTCAGGATCCTTTGATCCTAAGGGATCGCTACTTCAAAACTTATCTGTACTCTTGATATATCCGCCTGGCCATTATAAAAAGGGACAACGCTTGTAGCCCAGGGGGCATGTATTATCATTTTGCAGAACTTACTGTTGTGTTGTTACTTTGATCATCGACTCTTGTTGGTTAAAACAGAGTACGATTGCTTGTAAACTTTTTATACATGATTAATACATAAATTAGTTGTCGTTCCATTATTTGATACTGGAGTAAGTTTGGCGGTGCTTCACTGGCAGCTAAGGGCCCAGCCCTGGTGGATCCACTTGCTACCTGTACCATTATTTTACAGTTCCAGTCGTGTGATGGTTTGATTTAATTTTCATTGCTTTGAATCACATTGCTTTCTAATTTCCTATTCCTTTACATTTTCCTGAAATCATTTCGTGCATGAAATTGTAATTGGATCGTGTTGCCATTTTCTTCCACCATAACAAGATTACTATTCATTACAACTTAAATTGTTATGCTATTCATTCTGGTTATAAAGCTTTGTTGTTCACTTTGGACTCTGCCATTCATTACAGATTGTTGTTCATTTGGCTTTGCTGTTCATTTCCATTAAGTTAGCGTTGTTGTTCATTTCCATTTAGCATTGCTGCTCATTTCTATTAAGTTAGCATTACTGTTTATTCATACTAGATAGGTGTTATTTCTTTCTTGCAAGTATTTGGTTTTGCTTTTAAGTATTTTGGAGTGAGCGTGTTTACTACATTTCTGTTAGCAGCATTAGTGATCTATCATTTCTAGTTAATTGCTTTATTGTGAAGTGTAAGATCAACAACTGTAAGGGACATTGGCTATCGTTGTCGAAGTTCTCAGATTGTGGATCTTGTTTATATTTGATTTCATTTATATCAGTTGACAAAGGAAAGAGTTATCACTACTACATTCTTGACTGATAAATTGCTGTAGTTTTCTGAGTGAATGATTTAAGTTCCAGAGCATTAAGTTTCTTTTGATTTCAATTAGATTTTATTTCAAGCATCCATTTAATCTTGTATTTAGCAATGTACTACAAATTAGAAAACATTACTCTTGAAATAAATTTCCCGCCTCAGACTGAGTACACTCTTGAAATAAAAATTCTTACTTGGATTGATAATTAATGTAGGATAAATAGGAGTTCAAAAGACACCTTTTATACCTCAACATTTTGGTGCTGTTGCCGGGGAGAGTGTAGCCATTTGTTTTTTTTTAAGAAGAGTAGTGTGCATTTGATAAGTGCCTGCTAGGAGAGAATTGGGTATTAAAAATGGAAGGTAAGAACCTGCGTACGGAGCATGTAACAACCCTACTCCCCCACCCGCTTTCCTGCAGATTTGTTGATTACTTTGGGTAGAAATAAGTATTTGAGTTGTGTGCATGACTAAGCAGAAAAAGCCTGAAAAGAATCCAAAACCACTACCCAAACCTGATAAAGCTAAGGGACCGGTGACCCTTGGCTGATCAACCTTTATAGACGATATCATCAAGAAAGCAGAATCTCAACCATCAATAGGCCCTAGAAAAGTTGCTTCTAGACAACCTACTAGCTCCCTTCGGGCCACAAAATCACCATCTATAGCCTTTGCTGAGGTACATAGCCAAACAGAAGAAACTGAGCAAGATTTTCAAGAAATTGAGAATTCTCGCCCAATTTATTTACAAGAAGGGAACTCTAGTAATCTCTGTGAAGGAGGAGGAGAAACAAGGGAAATAGAAGAACCAAGATCCCCTCTTGGAGTAGTTCAAACACTAAACAACCTAGATAAGGGAAGTGTTGTCAAGATCATCCAAAACAAAGCTGAAGAACCTGAAGAGCCAAAATCCCCCTAGATAATAGTTCAGCAAGGAACACTCATTATCCTAGACCAAGGAAGTGTTGTTAAGGCCATTCCTACTCCTTCTAGTCAACCTAGGAATAACTCCCTAGAAATCCCAGAAGGATATTGGCACATATTTGATCAAATGGCCCAGAACCAGCAAACACCTCAAACCTCCACACTGTAATATCCCATTGTAGATACTGTAGTTAATGCACCTATGAAGGCCATTCCTCTCCAGCATATTCCTACATTCCATGGCCTAACATTGGAAGATCCAGATGCATTTCTGTTTGAATTCGATGTATTATTCTGGGGGTATGACTATACCACCAATCCCCAAAAGCTAAAATTATTTCCCTCCACATTAAAAGGAGCAGCTTTACGATGGTTTATGGGGTTAGGTGGAGGGGTTATAAATGACTGGGAAGAAATGAAAATTGCTTTTCTAAAGAAATATCAGGATTATTGTAGGTCCAGAGAATTAAAGGATGAAATATTTCAAATGAAAACAAGACCTAACGAAAAAACTGGAGGAATATGTCGAACGCTTTCAATACAATCTCCAAAGATCTCCTTATGCATCTTTACCCTTACCTAACAATGTGTTAAAAACTACATTAATTAAAGGGATGAAGGAACAATGGGTTGAAACATTAAACATTATGGGAAAAGGTAACATATATCATGAAAGTTTTACTAACATTATTGATTTATGTATCAGGAGTTTGAGAGGCAGTACAAGGCTAAAACTAGCAGAATGTGACATAATCACAAGGGACAACAAGATCTCCAGTGGAGGTGTAACCTGTGCAGAAATTGGGAATCTACTAGAAGACTTCAAAACCGATATTCTAGGGACTCTGACAATGCAGCTCGACATTATGCAAGCTAAACAAAAGCAAGCAGAAGTAGAGAAAAATTTGGCAATATTCTGCCCTAGATGCAGAAAGAAACATAACCATAAAGAGTGCCTACTAGATGCAGTCCAAGTCTGCGCCATTTGCACAAAAGACCACTCCACAAAAAACTGTCCCTCACTTCTAAGCCTGAAAGCGGTCTACAAGGAGGCGGAAGAAGAATCAGAACCAGTGTACCTACTCAATTAGTGCCGTCAATGGTAGCCACAACAAACAAGTATACCTAGTGATCCATCCTCTTCTTTTCAGTCTCCTCAGTATAATGCTCAGAAATATAATGGAATGTGGCAAAATCAACCACCTTTCCCTAGCTGGTCACAATAGCCATTTCCTACAACACCATGGCCAAATCAAATAAATCAAACCAATTGGCCAAACTTCCCTTACCGTCCACCATTTGGAAAAATAATGCATATCTGACACAATGGTCACCCTCCACCTCGCAGAGTCAAACCTGGTAGTCGAACTGGTAAAGACCTATGAATTAGCTAGCTGGAACGGTTCCTCTCCCTCAACCTACACTGCCAGCACCATATACAATGCAACAAAATTCCCAGACCAACTTAAGACTGCAACTCCCAGCCCAACCTAACCCGAACCATAATAAGAGACCGGTTCAATCTGTTCAAATAATCGAAGCACCAGAACTAGAAACTGAGTTAAGGGAGTGCAACGACCTTCAATTAAGGTCTAGGTGCATAATAGAAACTGAGGGAGATAAAAATGCTCAAGTTGAAAATCCGTTACCTTTAGAACAACCACTACAAGAAGAGGATGTGGTTAGACAACAAACTCATGACCAAGCAACCACTTCTTCTCCCCCATTCCTAGAACAACTAATCATACCACGCCTAATAGAACATCTTGACTTTGATCTTTTGGGAGAACTAAGAAATTTGTGTATAAAGATCCCACTCCTCCAGGCTATCCAATTTTGGGTGTGGAGCCTGATTATCTTCTGTATTCAAAGGTTTCAGCTGGATGTATACCCGAGGAAGACTGTACACCCCTCCACGCGGGGGGGACTTGTCCCCCCTGCGGGGGTTCAGGGGGGTAGATCCCCCCCAGCTGGGGGGTTTGGGGGCAGCGCCCCCGAAGTTAAAAAAAATAGTTGTAAAATTACCTTGTAAAAGTCTAGTAATTTCTAGTCAATTTGGGCTGTTCATTAGGCGGATGATCTGACGGTAGAAGTTATGTTTAATTTAGGGTTTTTTGCCCTAGAAGGCAACCCCTCACTATATATGAGGGAATTGTATTTCGTCTATGTAGATCTGTATTCTGAGTGAGGAAGAGAGGGGATTGAGAGAAAAGAGGGTGTTACAGCAGATCTGCTATAGGTTGTATCTCTTCAGTTTGCTAGATAATATAATAAAAGAAGGACTGGCTATTTCTCCATGGACGTAGCCCAAACTGGGTGAACCACGTATATCTGTGTCTCTCTTGTTTTATGCATTTTCTGTGTTTATATTTCGGCAATATTTTATGTGTTCCATTGCTTCGTAAAATATAATTTCTAACAACTGGTATCAGAGCCGAAGGTCTATTTGGCTGATAAACTCACAGGAGAGAAGGGTTCCTGGTTCAAGTGGGAGAAATGGTAGAAGATGGTAGGTTTAGGTTTGAAAAATTCGACGGCCAAAACTACCAGTTGTGGAAGATGCAGATGGAAGATTATCTATATCAGAGAGATCTGTACCTACCATTGAGTGGAAAGACAAAGAAGACGACGAGTATGACAGACATAGAATGGGATATTCTCAACAGAAAGGCACTTGGAACAATACGGCTGTGCTTAGCGGCGTCAGTAGCATTTAATATTTCAAAGGAAACGACAACACAGGGTTTAATGTCGGCATTGGCCAAACTATATGAAAAACCCTCGGCCTCAAATAAGGTATTTCTTATGAAGTGTTTATTTAATATGAAGATGTCAGAAGGTGGATCTGTTGCAAACCATTTAAATGATTTTAATACAGCTACAAGTCAGTTAAGTTCTTTAGGGGTAAATTTTGATGATGAAGTTAGGGCTCTGTTATTTTTGTGCTCATTGCCAAAAAGTTGGAATGGCTTAGTTATGGCCATTAGTAACTCTGTCTCTGGATCTAGTACTTTAAAGTTTGATGATGTTATTGGTGCAATCCTTAGCGAGGAAATGCGACGGAAAAGCTCCGGTGAGACATCAGGTAATGCTTTGACTGCAAAGACTAGGGGAAGAAAAATGGAAAGAGGAAAGAGCCCAGGATATCGCAATAAGTTAAGACACGGCGGATCCAAGTCCAAATCGGGGATAGTGTACTGGAAATGCAGGAAGAAAGGACACCTGAAGAAAGACTACAAGCCTCAGAAGGGAAAAGAAGGAGACACGCAACAAGAAGCTAATCATGAAGTGAATGTAATAGGTGATGTGTTGCAAGATGCTTTGATTCTTTCATTAGAAAATATTATTGATGTCTGGGTGGTAGATTTAGGGGCCTCATTCCATGCCACACCTAATAAGAAACATTTTCATGATTATGTTCAAGGAGATTTTGGACAAGTTCGATTGGGTGATGATAAACCCTGTAAACTCGTTGGAATGGGTACAGTTTTCATAAAACAGAAAAATGGAAATCAGTGGCTATTGAAGAATGTAAGGCATGTTCCAGATCTAAAGAAAAATCTGATTTCAACAAGGTATTTGGGAGGTGAAGTTTGTGTAAGTACTTTCACAGATAAAACCTGGAAGGTCCTAAAGGATCCCTGGTAATAGCGAAAGGAGAAAAGGTTGGTACATTGTATTTATGCAATGGTATTTCTAATTCTGTTAATGATTTAACCTCTACAGGGGAAGATACAGCAATGTGGCATCATAGGCTTGGGCACATGAGTGAGAAGGGGATGCAGATTCTTCACTCAAGAAATTTGTTGCCAGGTTTGAAGCATGTTGATTTAAAATTCTGTGAGAATTGTGTTTATGGAAAACAGAAGAGAGTCAGATTCCTTAGAGTTGGGAAAGAAAAGAAGAGTGAAAAATTAGAGCTTGTGCATACAAATGTATGGGGACTTGCTCAAGTATCATCTCTTGGTGGCTCTCGTTATTATGTTACTTTTATTGATGATGCAACCAGAAAAACCTGGATTTATTGTATTCGAAATAAATTTGATGTATTTGATATTTTCAAGAAATGGAAAGCTTTGGTTGAAAATGAGACAGGGAAAAGGTTGAAGTGTCTCAGATTAGATAATGGAGGTGAATATTGCAGCAAAGAGTTTGATAGGTACTGTTCAGAGAATGGAATTCGCAGAGAGAAGACAGTTCCAGGAACACCACAAGAAAATGGTGTGTCAGAAAGGATGAACAGGACAATCATGGAGCGTGCAAGGTGCATGAGATTGCATGCAGGATTGCCTTTACAATTTTGGGTAGATGTTGTAGATACTGCTGTTTATCTAATAAACAGAGGGCCTTCAAGTTCCTTGGATGGTGGTATTCCAGAGGAGGTATGGACAGGTAAAAAGGTAAACTACTCATTTTTAAAGACTTTTGGTTGTGAAGCCTTTGTCCACATTAATTTATAAAATAGAACAAAGCTTGACGCAAAATCAAAGAAATGTACCTTTATTGGATATGGTGTTAATGATTTTGGTTATCGCTTATATGACTATGAAAATCACAAAATCATTAGGAGCAGAGATGTAATATTCAATGAAAAGGTCTTGTATAAGAATTAGTTGCAGGAAAAGAAACAAGAAAAAGAAAACAGAGAATACATAGTGCTTGACGATATCATAGGAAAAGTGATGGTGCCTGAAAATCATAATGATCAACAGCCAGAACAACAACCACAACAGAAACAAGCACTTCAAACACCTGAAAGTGGTGTTAGAAGATCTACCAGGATAAGTAGACCCCCTAAACGATACTCTCCTTCATTATATTATGTATTGTTGACTGATTCTAGTGAACTAGAATTTTATGAAGAAGCAGTGCAGGTAGAAACCAGGAAGAAGTGGGAGCAAGCCATGAAAGAAGAGATGGACTCCTTAGCACATAACCAGACTTGGGACTTAGTCAGGTTGCCTGCAGGTAAAACAACATTGCAGAATAAATGGGTTTACAGGCTGAAGGAAGAAGATGGAGGAAAACAAAGGTACAAAGCTAGACTTGTAGTGAAGGGGTTTGCACAAAAAAAAGGTATTGATTTTGATGAAATATTTTCTCCTGTTGTTAAAATGACTTCAATCAAAACTATTTTAAGTCTAGTAGTAGTTGAAGATTTGCATCTTGGGCAATTAGATGTAAAGACAACCTTTCTCCATGGGGATCTGGAGGAAGAGATATATATGCAACAGCCACAAGGATATGAGGTAAAAGGGAAGGAGAAACTAGTGTGCAGGTTGAAGAAGAGCTTGTATGGCTTAAAACAGGCTCCAAGGCAGTGGTATCTAAAATTTGACAGGTTTATGTCTGAACAAGGTTATACTAGATGTCACTCTGATCATTATGTTTATCTCAAAAGGAAAAATGATGGCAGCTATATTATATTGTTATTGTATGTAGATGATATGATTGTTGCAGGTTCTAACATGCAGGAAATAAATGTGCTCAAAAGGAAATTGGCAAACTCATTTGCAATGAAGGATTTGGGTGCTACAAAACAAATCCTTGGTATGAGAATAACAAGAGACAGGAAGAATCGCAAATTAACATTGTCTCAAAGTGAGTACATAGAAAAGGTGTTGAAAAGGTTTAATATGCAGAATGCAAAACCAGTTAGTATACCTTTGGCTAGCCATTTCAAAATAAGTAAGGAGGCGTGTCCCAAGACTCAGGAAGAAATGGCTCATATGTCTAAAGTTTCATATGCATCAGCAGTTGGAAGCTTAATGTATGCAATGGTCTGCACAAGGCCTGATATAGCACATGCAGTGGGAGTTGTAAGTAGGTACATGAACAATCTAGGAAAAGAACATTGGATGGTGGTGAAGTGGATTCTCAGGTATTTGAGAGGTACCACAAATCAAGCATTATGCTTTGGTGGTTCAAACATTGCTCTACAAGGATATGTTGATGCAGATATGGCAGGTGACAGAGATAACAGGAGGAGCACTACAGGATATGTATTTACTATAGGTGGAACAACTATCAGTTGGGTTTCAAAAATCCAAAGTGTTGTTGTAATTTCAACAACAGAAGCAGAGTATGTTGCTGCTATAGAGGCTAGTAAAGAAATGATTTGGTTACAAAGGTTTCTGGATGAATTGGGCAAGAAGTATGAGTTGGGCAGGTTATACAGTGATAACTAGAGTGCCATACATCTTGCAAAGAACTCTGCACTTCATTCCAAGACTAAACATATACAGCACAAGTACCATTTCATATGGTCAGCATTGGAAGATGGACAGTTGAAGCTGGAAAAGATACACACTAGCTAGAATCCCGCAGATATGCTAACAAAAGTTGTAACTAGGGAGAAACTGAGAATCCGCTCAGTTTCAATTGGTCTTCAAGTATGATGAAGAAGATGAGAAGCAGGCAAGTCCAAAGTGGAGTCATTGTCTAGCACATGAAGCAGCGGTGGAGTTGCTATAATCAGTCTCCAAGTGGGAGATTGTTGGGTGTGGAGCTTGATTATCTTCCGTATTCAAAGGTTTTAGCCGGATGTATACCCCAGGAAGGCTATACACCCCTCCACGCGGGGGGGAATCATCCCCCCCGCGGGGGTAAATTCCCCCCCCCGGCTGGGGGGTTTGGGGGCAGTGCCCCCGAAGCTAAAAAAATAGATGTAAAATTGCCTTGTAAAAGTCTAGTAATTTCTAGTTAATTTGGGCCGTTCATTAGGCGGATGATCTAACGGTAGAAGTTATGTTTAATTTAGGGTTTTTTTTCCCTAGAAGGCAACCCCTCACTATATATGAGGGAATTGTATTGCGTCTATGTAGATCTATATTCTGAGTGAGGAAAAGAGAGGAGATTGAGAGCAAAGAGGGTGTTACAATGGATCTGCTATAGGTGTTATCTCTTCAGTTTGCTGGATAATACAATAAAAGAAGGACTGGCTGTTTCTTGATGGACGTAGCCCAAACTGGGTGAACCACGTATATCTGTGTCTCTCTTGTTTTATGCATTTTCTGTGTTTATATTTCTACAATATTTTATGTGTTCCATTGCTTCGTAATATATAATTTTCTAACATCCAAGATATCCCAATCTACGCAAAAACCATCAAAGAGTTATGTATAAAAAAGCCAAAGAGGAGAATAACAACTAACCCAACTATCCAAGTAGTCGGCACCCTATCTGACTTACTATCAGGAAGAGAGGCACCCGTAAAATATGAGGACCCAGGGAATCCTATAGTTACAGTGCAAATCAATGGACACTCCTTTCCAAATGCCTTAGTTGATTTAGGAGCTGCAATCAATATCCTAACAACCACCACTTGTCAAAAGCTTGGTATTACATCATTAGATCCAACCACAACCTTATTGGAGTTGGCTGACCGATCGGTAGTCAGACCAGAAGGCACACTACATGATGTAATGGTCTCTGTAGACTCCTGGGAATACCCTGCAGACTTTCTGATAATTAATCCCAAAAACCGGCTAGATGGACACCCTTTAATCTTAGGTAGACCTTGGCTAGCAACTGTTGATGCTTACATTGGCTACCGACAAGGTAGTATGACTATAACTAGAGGGAGTAATGTCAAGAATTTAGCTTTATACCCTCCAGCCCAGCCAAGCCTAACAATAATGAAAACTAACAAACAACCTGTATCATATCTCACAGAAAACATTAGATCGCCTTTAACCATAGAAGATGCCCTCGAATTTAAAGACCAAACAGAGGACGACATCATTAACAATTTCATTAACCAACCAGAAACCAGATCCCATGTACAATGTCACATGATAGAGGCAACATTTGATAACGAACTAGAAGAAGATCCCCTCAAAGACACTCATGATCAATCAATACCTACTACCTCTGTTTCAAACAACAAAACTATAGAGATTGAGCCAGGAAAAACCTTGAACATTAACAAAAACCTGACTCCTGAACAAGAAGAAAAGCTGGTCCAACTACTGAGAAAATACAAGGAAGCTTTTGCATGGGATTACCCGGACATGAAAGGAATTGATCCCCAGCTGTGTATGCACCACATTTATACAGAAAAGGATGCTAGACCCGTTTGCCAACCCCAATGGAGACTAAACCCTCATCTTAAGGATATTGTGAAAGCTGAATTACAAAAACTTTTAGATGTAAACTTTATTTACCCAATATTTGATAGCAAGTGGGTCTCTCCACTAGTAGTGGTGCCAAAGAAGAATGGAAAGTGGAGGATATGTGTAGACTACAGAGAATTAAACAAAGCAACCCAGAAAGACCACTTTCCCCTTCCATTCATTGATCAGGTATTAGACACGTTAGCAGGAAAGAAATTCTTTTCTTTCTTAGATGGCTTTAGTGGATACAATCAGATTCAGATTGCCCCTGAAGACCAGGATAAAACTACTTTTACCTGTCCTTGGGGAACATTTTCTTACAGAGTCCTACCCCTTTGGCCTATGCAATGCCCCTGCCACATTTTAGAGGGCCATCCTCAGCATCTTTTTAGATTTAATAAATGAAGGGCTCGAAGTATATATGGATGATTTCACACCATATGGAGATGATTTTGAGCCAGCACTAGACACATTGGAAAAGGTGCTGCAAAGATGTATTGCCACTAGGATTTGCTTGAGCCATGAAAAGTGTCATATGATGATGACCGAGGGACTCATCCTAGGTCATTATAAATCAGTAGCTGGAATACAGGTAGATCTGGCTAAAATTCAGATAATTTTGTTAATACCTACTCCTACCACACAAACAGAGGTATGCAGTTTTCTGGTTATTATAGAAGATTCATATAACATTTTTCTCAAATAGTTGCACCTCTATACGCACTAATAGGAAATGTTGATTTTATTTGGACAGATAAGTGAAACCGTGCTTTTGAGGATCTGAAAAAGCTTGTGTCAATAGCCCCAGTGCTAAGGGCCCAAATTGGGATCTGCCATTTCAAATTTCATCTAATGCCTCAGACACAGCTATTGGAGCAGTCCTTGGACAGGAAGAAGATAAAAAGTCATATGCAATTTATTATATTAGCAAGAATCTATCTCCTGCTGAACTAAATTATACTGTAACTGAAAAAGAGTTTTTAGCTGTAATACATGCTGTAAATAAATTTAGACATTATATCACTGGATACCCTGTAGTTTTATATACAGATCACTCTGCCATAAAATATTTAGCAAATAAACCTGTTACAAATGGTAGAGTAACAAGATGGTTGATTTTGTTGCAGGAATTTGACATCACAATAAAAGATCGACTTGGAAAAGAGAATCTTGTAGCTGATTTTCTCTCACGAATGCCGAAGCCAGCGGACGTAGCAGCAGTCGAAGATCAATTCCCAGATGAACATTTGCTTGTTGTTACTGTCAGAACACCATGGTACGCTGATGTTGCAAATTATTTAGTAGTAGGTAAATTACCCAAGCATCTAATGCCCAATGAACGAAAACAGATAGTGCAGCACAATACCCAATTTTCCTGGATTAGGGGCTACCTATTTCATACAGGGGCAGATATGCACATTAGAAGATGCGTCTACGAAGATGAAATATTTGACATTCTAAAAGCTTGTCATGACGGACTATGTGGCGGACATTTCATAGACCGTAGGACTAGTCACAAGGTTTTACAAATAGGCTATTACTGGCCTACAATCTTTAAAGATGCTAAGAAATTTGTTCAAGCCTGTGATAGTTGCCAAAGAGCGGGATGCCCTGGATAGTCCGACGAAATGCCTTTAAATCCACAGTTAGTAATCGAGCCATTTGAGCATTGGGTGCTCGATTTTATTGGTCCGATTAACCCATCATCAAATCAGAAAACATACATTCTAGTAGCAACAGAGTATGTTACCAAATGGGTGGAAGCAGAGGCACTTCCAAGAGCTACAGAGGATTCTGTAATACATTTCCTTTTCCAAATATTTGTGCGATATGGCCTCCCGAGGGACATAATCACGGATGGAGGACTGCAATTTGTAGGTAATAAAATTGCTGCAACATTAAAAAATTACCACATTCGGCACAAAATTACCACCCCGTACCACCCACAGGCAAATGGCCAAGTAGAGAGCACGAATAAAGTGATAGAAGCAATACTGACAAAAACAGTTGCATCACACAGGCGTGATTGGGCTTCAAGATTGCCGGAGGCCTTGTGGGCATACCGAACAACGTGGAGAAATACCACTAGCCATTCACCATATCAACTAGTATTTGGAAAAGAACCCATCTTTCCAATAGAATTCGAAATACAAACATTAAGAACAACACAGGAGGTGGGTTTGAATTTAAATGAAGCCCAGACTAGCAGATTATAGCAAATCAATGAGCTAGATGAAATTAGGCTCTCGGCTCTTCAACACATTGCATTAATTCAACAGCAGAGAGAAAAATGGCACGACGCCCTTATCAAAAAGAAAATCTTCCATGAAGGAGATTGGGCACTCCTATACGATTCCAGGTTTCAGGATTTCCCAGGAAAACTCCAGACACGATGGCTTGGACCTTATGAGATACAGAAAGTGCACGACAATGGCACCATTACATTGACTACCATTGATGGATCTAGACATTCGTTCAAAGCAAACGGTCATCGAGTGCGACTTTACCACAAACCGCTCACTCGGGAATCCTTTTACTAGCAATTACGGGAAGATTCCACTATGCAGATTCTTGTTGAGGAAGATAACCCCTCCTCAGTAGTAGTTCACTGAATAATTCTTTTGTTTCTGAATTTTGTATATAACTTTTTCTCTTTAATTTTGCCTGTATAAACTGTTTTTTTACAGATTGTTACTGCTGTTCCTCTTAAGGAACAACAATTTTGCATGCCTGTATTTTTCGTGTTGTTCCTCTTAAGGAATAGTTGTTGTTCCTTCGAAGGAACATCAACCGTTCCTCTTAAGGAACAACAATTTTGAGTGCTTACATTTGTTTGCTGTTCCTTTTAAAGGAACAACTGTTGTTCCTCTAAAGGAACAACAACCGTTCCTCTTTAGGAACAACATTTCTGCGTATTTCATAATTTTTGCTGTTCCTTTCAAAGCAACAGCATTTCCACACCGTCGCTTATTTTTGTTGTTCCTTTTAAAGGAACAACTGTTGTTCCTATTAAAGGAACAACAACCATTCCTCTTAAGGAACAACACATTTGCGTGTTTATTTTTGCTGTTCCTCTTAAAGGAACAACACTTCCGCCAGATTGTTTTTGTTGTTCCTCTTAAAGGAACAACACTTCCGCCAGATTATTTTTGCTGTTCCTCTTAAAGGAACAACACTTTCGCCAGATTGTTTTTGTTGTTCCTCTTAAAGGAACAACACTTCCACCAGATTGTTTTTGCTGTTCCTTTTAAAGGAACAACCCCCTTCACATTTTTTTATTTTCTGCCGTTCCTTTTGAAGGAACAACAGTTTCAATTTGGAATGTTCTTAGGCTGTTCCGCCGAAGGATCGGTATTTTATTTCGCGCTTGCTTTATTTGCTATTTTGCTTAAGGAACAACTGCTGTTCCTCTTAAGGAACAACAGTTTTGAGTGTATCTTTTTCTTTTGTTTGTTGTTCCTCTTAAAGGAACCATAGTTTTGCGTGCAGATGTTCTTTTTGCTATTCCTCTTAAGGAACAATAGCTGTTCCATCTAAGGAACAACACTTTTTGAGTGCATTTTTTGTATGTGTGCTTCTTAAAGAACATCATTTAGAGAATTTTTGTGAATGATGGTTCACTGTTCATGATCCCTTCAAGGCACAGATATAAATTTATGCAAGGACACAAAAACTAGAGGATACTAAAATTAGCAAACCAAAGAAAAATCGTTATCTTTAGAGAAATTGCTTTGTATCGATAAGAAAAAAGAGGAAAGGACACAACTATTTATATCACTTTGCTGTCTTTATTTTCACTAAAACTAATTTGATTGATTACTTTTATCATGTTGGTTCTTCCCTAATCTTCATAATTCTCTTTGATCATTATTATTGAATAAGAATAAGGGAATATTTTCCTCTATTGAGATGTTCAGACTTCTTCCACCATCCCTACTCTTAAGGAGTGTTGAGCCATCCTCTGTATATAAATAGGAAAGTGCTATATAAAAGAAAAAGAAAAAAGAAGAAAAAATATATATCTATATGATTACTAACAATTCTATGATTTGTCAGATGAAGGATAGGGGGTCTCATCATGAGCCAATCTACCGTGATCATAAGGAAGCAGTGAAGTGGAATTCCCACTATGGACACCACACCAGGGATATGATCCAAGAGGCACATCAAAAAAATAAAAAAGTCCTTGGAACAGGAGGTCTCATCATGAGCCGGCCTGCCCACCTTTCACTCCTTCCTAGTGAATGGCATTGTGATTCATCTGGTTACCAAGCCAGCACAATGACCTCCATTCTGACATCACAAAGCACTTTCCTAGGCATACATAAAGGATTATGGTTCCAAGGGTGAAAAAGCAACTTTGTCAAGGTTATGAACACCTATGGGCAATAGAGCTCTGCTGATGGTATTGAAGTCATATTTCTCACACATCAATAGTCATTATAAACCCTTTTCTTATATCTTTATCTTGATTTCAAATGAGATTATGTTTTAAAACACTTTCGAACCTCTTACAATTGAAATATTGTTTGAAAATCAATCATAATGGTTAAAGTGGATAATGACTGCATAAGCATTTTTACGTACGACAACTGTTCTCTTCCCTATTTTTCGCATCATTTCATAGCATTTCCATATCTATTCACAATTTTCATCATAAGCCTCGATTTCAGTAATTCGCTACTTTTTGCAATCATGTCATGGATATATACATCGTTCCTTTTTTTTACTGTATGATTGCCATCCAGTATGCTGCTCCTCCATTTGCTGGTCGAGGACGACCTATCATATTTTAGGGGGGCACGGGTGACCTCCAAAATACACTGGCATATGTGTCAATTCCCTATTTGGAGGTACTACGACTCCATCAGATCTCGGAAATAGCAAGTTTAATGGTATTGATATTTTCCAATATGCACAGATTTGCTGTTCCTTTGTCATTTCTATGTTTTTCTTTGTAAAAATTAATAGTGTGCTAAGCTTGGACGAAATGGGAGGCAGATCAGTACGCAGCGAACCGCAGGTGCTAACAATTTCCAACGCTGCACGAGAAATTCTAGAGAGAGCAAGATGGATTGCCTACCTTACTCGACTACAGTAGTCCCATGAAATAGTGGCCATCGAATTTTTGCAGAATTTGTAGGAAGATTATTCCATGGTGAGGGGAAGGCAAATAACAGTAATAGATGTGGTAATTGCTGAAGTATCTGGACTACTAGCCGTTGGACCAATATGGACCCAGGAAAAAGTGAGACTTCAAGAGGCCATAGCTATCTTTTGGGACAAAGGACAAAATCTTATCGTCAAAGGAAAAGGAGTCTTGCCTACAACCCTGGGAGAATTATGGGCAGAATTAGCCAAAATAGTGCAAAGCTACATCACATGCGATGGGAGAAAGGATGTGGTAAGACCACGCCATCTCAAATTATTAGTAGTATTAAGACAGAAATGTGCTGTAAATTTGCTTGCATATTTAAATTTTTTATTGCATGACGCTACTCGGAGCATAAGGAAATCACGTCATACAGAAATGGTTGTAAGTCATCATGGTTTTAGACCACTTCATGAAAATCCCTCTCCAACCTATTCCTTAACTGCCTTGCATGTAAATTACATGGTTTTTATGAGGGCATGAAAAAGGGTAAGCAGGGGGGTGTGTTGAGCGATGGAAAAGGTATGTATTTGCCATTTATTTCTTTATCTTTTCCTTTGAATCATAACTCCTTTACATTCTAAAATGGTAATATGTTAAATAATTATGGTAGAATTAAGGAGATTTGTGATTGATACAAAATAACTGATTATTGTCTTTTTCTATACAGAAAATGAAGGAAATGGAAAACCACTATTCGAGAGGAAAAGACAAAGCAGAAGCAACTCCTGTCCCTTCCCCAGGAAGCCATATCTAGACAAGGAGATCAAGATTGGAGTGCATAGTCCAGGATAAGAAAGGGAAAGCACAGCATTAGCACAAGAAGACAAAACGATAAACTGGAAATCAAAGATAGAGTGAATCCCTCAGGATCCTTTGATCCTGAGGGATCACTACTTCAAAACTTATCTGTACTCTTGATATATTCACCTGGCTATTATAAAAAGGGACAATGCTTGTAGCCCGAGGGGCATGTATTATCATTTTTGCAGAACTTACTGTTGTACTGTTACTTTGATCATCGACTCTCGTTGGTTAAAATAGAGTACAATTGCTTGTAAACTTTTTATACATGATTAATACGTAAATCAATTGCCGTTCCATTATTTGATACTAGAGTAAGTTTGGCAGTGCTTCACTGGCAGCTAAGGGCCTGGCCCTGGTGGATCCACTTGCTACCTATACCATTATTTTATAGTTCCAGTCATGTGATGGTTTGATTTACTTTTCATTGCTTTGAATCGCATTGCTTTCTAATTTCCTGTTCCTTTACATTTTCCTAAAATCATTTCGTGCATGAAATCGTAATTGGATCGCGTTGCCATTTTCTTCCACCATAACAAGATTACTATTCATTATAACTTAAATTGTTATGCTGTTCATTCTGGTTATAAAGCTTCGCTGTTCACTTTGGACTCTGTCGTTCATTACAGATTGTTGTTCATTTGGCTTTGCTGTTCATTTCCATTAAGTTAGCGTTGCTGTTCATTTCCATTTAGCATTGCTGTTCATTTCTATTAAGTTAGCATTGTTGTTCATTCATACTAGATAGGTGTTATTTCTTTCCTGCAAGTATTTGGTTTTGCTTTTAAGTATTTTGCAGTGAGCATGTTTACTATATTTCTGTTAGCAACATTAGTGATCTATCATTTCCAGTTAATTGCTTTAGTGTGGAGTGTAAGATCAACAACTGTAAAGGACATTGGCTATCGTTGTCTAAGTTCTCAGATTGTGGATCTTGTTTATATTTGATTTCATTTATATCAGTTGACAGAGGAAAGAGTTATCACTACTGCATCCTTGACTAATAAATTGTTGTAGTTTTCTAAGTGAATGATTTAAGTTTCTTTTGATTGTAATTAGATTTTATTTCAAGCATCTGTTTACTCTTGTATTTAGCACTGTACTGCAAATTAGAAAACATTACTCTTGAAATAAATTGCTTGCCTCAGACTGAATACACTCTTGAAATAAAAAAATCATACCTGGTTTGATAATTAATGTAGGATAAATAGGAGTTCAAAAGACACCTTTTATACCTCAACAAAGACCCCAATGACCAAATAGGCAGACGCTGAGATATACAAGATGAAACCCCTTTCAAAGTTAGGTGGACTAATCAAAGGTTCAGAAGTGACAACACACTTGAGAGAATCGAAATACTGTTGAGCTTGGCCATCCCAAGCAAATGGAATGTTTGATCGAAGGAGTCTAAGAAACCCATGCTTCGTGGTGGCGTAGTCAAGGAAAATCCTACAAGGAAGTTATATTTTCCTTGGAGGCTTTACAATTGGTGAAGGGTACGCAGAGGAGAAAGTTCGAGAATGGCTTAAACTTTGAGAGGGTCAAGAGCAATACCATCTTTGGACACAATGAATGCCAAAATTCGGCCGACAGGAATGAAAAAGACACACTTAAGGGGATTGAGGTGAATATTATACTTGCAACATCGATGAAAGATGGTACACAAATCATGAAGGTGTTGCAACCGAAGTTTGGAACGAGCGGTGAGATATTTTAGATATGCAAGGATAATATGAGCCACCTCATGGAAACAGTAAGACATGGCACACTGAAAAGTGGCCCTAGCATTCTTTAAACCGAAAGACATGACCTTATAAGTGAAATTTCCCGATGGACTAGTGAATGCAGTTTTAAGTTGATCGACATAATACATACGTATCTGGTTATATATGGAGAATCCATCCATAAAGTCCAAATGACTGATGATCCTCAGTATTGCAACAAGAATGCTGCAACTCCCAAGTCTACTGACTTTAATTATTAACATGGGGTTCGTACAAACTCAAGAGGTATCAACACTATATGTGAAGCATACAATTTGTCCTTCCTTTGCTGTCATGAGAGAAAATAAATGTTTCCTATTTGCAAGAATGAAAGACTGAATTTAAAAATGCTTGTAAAGTAACATGAAATCCTCTATCTACTTATTAACACACTTTGCTTGCAAAAGAACCCTATTTTAACCCTATTTGTCACATGTGATGCTTTAATTAATCTAAGCATGAAATCTGATCTATAAATTACTAACTTCTATGTGCATGTGTAAAAGTAAAAGAACTTAATTTTTTGATCTTTTTGTTTTATAAATGCTAATGCTAATCCTCACTTGTTCTTTGGCAAGGGAGACAGGTATGGAGGGAGAGGGTTAAAATGGTCTTGATGGCATGGAGGTCAAGTAGAGGCCTAATCCCATCTTCAATCATGATTTTTCTCAATTCTGGCTCAAAATAGGCTGCTACAAGATTTCCTACATGATGTACTAGTTCTCCTATAGGATCCCCTAGTTCTCCTACAAGATCCCTTGTTTTACTATAGGATGTTACAGATTTACTATACAAAATTATAATTCATCGAATGAACAAGAAAATAAAATCCAAATTGGACGGGATAATTTTTTTTATTGACTAGATGTCTTAGTTCCCCATTCCAAGTGGAATCACTCAAAAAGACCTCTCTTAACCCACGCTAAAAAACAATAGAAAATTACTAGTCGAAAATCTAGAAATTCAAGAACTAGTGAGCTAGTAAATATATAAAATGCCTAACCTAATCAAGTGAAAATGCAATGGGGTAATTTTTGTTATGAACTAGTTTTTTTTTGTGATCTAATGCAAGTGGAACCAACTCGATTGAAGCTCATTATCATGCTATAAAAAATAGCAGAAATTTATTGTTCTTGGCCACAAAGAAGTTCTAGAAATCTAGATTTGGGGATAAGAAAACTAATCCAAGTAGCTCAATGAATACTATGAGCTTCCAAATCTTTTCCAAGGATGAAATTATTCTTGTGATCCTGCAAAAGAACTTACATCAACCATTTAACCTAATCCTATAACAAGAAATCATTAATACTAAATACAAAAATAGAAAGAAATAAAAAAAAGAGATGCATGTGAATAAGAAGTGAAAAGAAGGAAAGAAAATGATACAAAAGGGCTCTAAGGCTCATGGGATGGCCAAGCCCAAGGAAAATCAGAGACCTATGGAGGAGAACAAGATTTAGAAGCTGAACATGACACCAAACTTCATTATTTTCATCAGTACAATTACATCCCTGCAAGAAAATACAATGGAGCTGTAGAAATATGAGTTCTCTCCACAAGGCCACTAATGAAAATCTCCCTCTAGAGGAAAATTCAACTTGGTACTTATAAAAAATTATTAGGAATCATTCCCCATGAATGGAGGAAGATATTCCCACCAAAATCTCTTGATTAGTGGATCTGGTTCCCAATACTAGGAATCTGCATTAAATGGCAGACAACACATTCCTAGATTTTCTCAATCATCGGAGTTCCACAATCTATGCCATAATCCATAATATCTTGTTTATTTATTATTTAATAGTGATCCTCCTGTAGTAGGGAGAAAATCCGTAAATTATTTCCTCCTCCAAATCTTCGTAATCTACCCAATATTCTCATAATATTCCACAAAAATAAATATTATTAGGCACAAATATGCAATTATTCATAAACCTTCCTAATGAATACATTAAAGTTAAAATACATTATCTGATGCAAAAAGATAGGTTTAATGTGCTGAAGGATGGTCATAGGCCTTAATTTATGTTTAATTTAGAGGCACGTGCCTTAATTTATGTCTAATTTAAAGGTCCATCATACCCCCCTACTGAAAGTGTTGCTCATACTCTGAGAAACTTAGTGACCTCATTGTGCCTCATTCATGGCCTTGGTGGCCTCTCTCTTGTGCATTAAGAGTATTGGCTGTAAGTTTTGCAAGGACAAGCCAAAAAACATATTTGTGTAAAGAAAAATCCTTGTTTATTGAGACCATTAGTTTGTCTTCTTCCCCTTATTCAAGATCGTTCTTGAATATTTTTCAGCTTGGCAAGGTCTTCCACATCCTTATCAACCTTCTGCTACCTTGTTTCACCATTTGGAGACCTCTGAAACCTTGAAAATGTCTTTAGATGAGAACTAGTACATCATGTAGTAATTCCTGTCAAAATTAAGGGAAACCCTATTAAAACTACAGGAAACCCTTTTTGAGCATAAATGACTGTCTGAGCCTAGGACATGCCTTCAACTTGACTCCCATGCCTTTATCTCATTTCTATAACATTGTTTAGGCCTTGGACAAGAGCTAGAAAGATATTAGAGACCTCTTGGAAAGTCTCTTTTAATCACTGTAGTTTGAGTTTTGTTTTGATGGTGGATGCCTCATTTCCTTTTGTTGCCTTCTTCTTCTCTCTTGTGGCCTAGATGGTTGCCTAATGGCCTTGGAGTTCTCTGTTTTGATTAGGTCTCTCTTAGGCACTGTCATTTTGGGTTTTAGCACAATTTTTTCTTTCTTCCTTCTTGTAGCAGCATTCTACCTTCCTATAGCAGTCATTCCTTATGTCTTCTAACTTTATGGGAGCGATGAGAAATGATGTAAGTTTGTGAAAATGGAGAGGATGCTCTGTTTGTTTTTCAGGAAATTTTTAGGGTGAGACAGTGTGTAGGGTTTGTTTATGAAATTATGAAATGGGATGGATGAATGATGGATAGATAGTGAATAGGAAGTGGATGGAGGGATTTTAGTGTTGTGGTGACTTGGCCTTTGCAAAAAAAATCTTCTTTTAACTGTGGGCCTTATACCTTGAAATAATCACCCTTCATAATTTGACTTTTCAACATTGCATGAGTGAAGGAGTGAGCTGAAATTAACTAGTTGAAGGTGGCTGAGACTGCTGACCCATCATTAGCTTATGAAACCTCATCTCTTATGCATTAACAACAAATTTCTAACTATAATATGCTCAAGAGAAGAGGTCAAGAATATTGCATACATGTACCTACCTGATGGTTGTTGGAGAGACATGCATGCTACTGTTGAGTTGATGTTAATGTGCTTCTCATGACTCAGGTACATCTTCTTGAATTCCTTTTTCTTTTTTGTTGATCTTATTTTTCTTATTTGTTGTCTTCTTGTTGATGTGCAGCTGATGGCTTCCTCTATTGTTGCTGAGCTCTGGAGGAGTTTCATTGTGCCTGTAGTTATGCTTCTCCTCTTTCAATCATGGTGCTGAAGGTTAGGCCTTGAGCCTACTATTACTTCCAAATAGGCTATTGTAGCTGCTTTTTTTTTTAAATTTTTATGTCATTTATCTGTTGGAGGGTAAATAGGTATTGGAATGAGTGGAAGGTGTGGCCATAGAGTGACATGGTCATGATGGGTGTTCACTGAGATGTGGTGAATTCAATGTCCTTTCTTTCTATCTTAAAACAGGAATGCATCATAATTTTTCCATTGGACTGTCTTTCCTGTAGATTTTCAAAACTTCCTGTAGTACTATATAGGAAACTCCTGTAGTAATTCGGGACAACCTCTTGTAGCATAGTTGTTTTGTCCATATCTCCCAAACGGTAGAATGGATTGACCTAAAATTTTTTGAGCATGTTTCCATCATCATTATGCACCTCCTCATAAAACAATCTTGGCCAATGGATGCATGAATATCGAGAAAAACTAAAAAAGGGTGAAGGTGATGGACGTTGATTTCTTGGAAACCGTGCACTAGAATTTGCTAAAATTTCTTGGGCATGTTACGATAATCCATATGCATCTCTCCATGAAACAAATTTTTAAATGTATGCAAGGATATCAAGAAAATTCAAAAATGGTTGTAGGTGATGGAGGCTGATTTCTTGGAAACCATGTTTTGAAATTTGTTGAAATTGCTTGATCATGTTACCATCATCCATATGCATCTCCCCCTGAAACAGATTGGCAAATGGATGCATATATTTCAAGTTATGGCAAAACCAAATTTCTTCGCTATGTATTTTTGTTTCCTGTAGTAAAACAGAGCCTTCCTGTAGTATTTTGGGACAAAAAGAAAAATGAGTGGTATAAGCTTGGGAATGATGAGTGGATGGTTTAAATAGATGAGGGTGATGGATTGTTATGGCCTTGGTCCTGTTGGAGCATTTGAGCAAAGGAGGAGAAAGTAAAAATTTGACTTATTTTGACTAGGTTTGACCTATTTTTTCTTTTCTTTGGTGCCAACTTGTTTTTGTTCCTTGTAGATGTTGGAGAGCATATACATTCATCAAAGAGATACATGGAACAAGGATTTTTTATTTTATTTTTTTCTAGGCCTACTAGCAGCCTCAATGAGGTTTTCAACTAGTAGGTCTCCCTAGGCACCTCAAAGGAGGTTTTCACCTAGGATCTTTTCTTTTTTCTTTTTTTCTTTTTTTTCTTTTTTCCCAACCCATTAACCTCCTTATGGAGGTTTTCGATCAATGAGCCAATCTGAGGTTCCTCAAAAGAGTTTTTCACCTGAGATTTCTTTTTTCTTTTTTCTAATTTTTCTTTTTCTTTTTCTACCCTACCCTACTTGAAAAACAAAATTACTTTCAAGTATAAGAATACTTCCAATGGAGCCTGTTAGCTCTGCTACATGTTGCTGATTTTTAAAGAGTGGAAGTAAGCTCGGTCCTTGGTTTCTTGCTCAGAAGAGGTATGCACCAGTTATCGTCCTCCTTCTCCTTCACCTCGCTTACTCCCTTTCACCCTGCTGCCTTCGTTTTTTCCCTTCACTCCACCTATATTCTCATACTCCTGCAATCTATGCTTTCCTCCAAAACCCTGGATAAACCCGCTTTCCCTCAAGTCCCCGGGTGCAAAGTTTAAATCCATAGTACTGTGATCACGTGACTGCACACTTTTCATAAGCCCTTTTCCTCACAACAGTCATTTTCTCCTTCCCTTGCACCGCTCATTCTCCCTTCTTCAGTCTTAAAAAACAGTTAATTCCTTTATTGGGTTCAAGTTTAATCGCTATCACAAATCGCATCCATGTGTGTAAAGGCTACACCCCTTGACTTCCGCCGATGCGATATTGCGATGCGATCTGATCGCAATTGCACATTGCCCTACGTAAAGGCCCAAAAGTATCAAAGGAAAAAGCTGATCCGATGACTCCCATCGCGCCCGATAAAGCGAATCGTCCGATCAGTCCCGACAAGATCCAACGGCCCACGATCGCTTCGCTCTCATATCTCCTGATACCTCCTGCAGAGAGATCTCCACCATCCATTCATTCGATTGAACGACATTTTCTTGTTCCACTCCCGCAAGCCGCCCACCCATTAACTCGCGATCAAAGTGGTTTTCATCCCGTCCTGTCTACCACACATCACCCGATGATTGTGATCGCTAGCCCTTGTACGATTACTGCTCACCCATCAAAAGCAGTGTGATATATACCGCTTACCGCTCATTTTAGCGCCCCCGCTTGTTATCTCCTGTGCTACTCTTCCACCCGATGGCCATCGGATCTGTCCGCCCACGATCTGACGGCTCACGTTTGTTTGCTCCCGCTTCCGCTCGATTCTACTCCCGCTTCCGCTTGATTCTTCTCGCCAACAGATCTCTGCCGTCCATTCACTTGATCCAACGGCTGATATCTGTTCCACCATGCAGTCAGCTCATCCATAGCCTATCCCGTGCATCTAAAGGAAGAAGGTGGCTAGTATTCAGCACTTCGTGCAGTTAATATTCAACCACCGCATTCAATAAACAGGATGGCCGAGAAGGAAAGGACCAGCCTCGAGTAGATAAACACATTTATCAGTTATGGAACTCCTTCCATATAACACTCCACCTACTCGAGAAGGACAACAGAGCACCAGAGAACATCAAATTCATTCATTAAAGCAAGCAGATTGTAGCAGAGACTCCATCAGAGAGTTAAAGTGGTTGGTGGTCCATTATGACCCCTCCCTGCTTAGAATAGCAGAACATTTTGTAAAGAAACTCTATATATATCCATAAAATAGATGTAATCAAAGGGGGTGGGTTAATGGTTGTTTTTTTGATGTAAGGTTCAACTTCTAGAGACTATGACTGCTTTGATACTTGCAGTGTCTCGTCAGCATTTTCAGATAATACAAGCTTATTTTGCTGTTAATTGCTCACTTTCCATTTCTACTCAGTTCTAGTCTGCGCCTGTTATTTAGTTTTCTTGAAGTCTCAATGTTTAGCATTAGAGGAGCTGTCATCCTACCTCTGTGTTAAGATCTTGTATGTGTCAGTCAATGTGTTGTTCAGGTTTCTTTTTACTTAGTGCCAGAGAGCTGTCATCCTGTCTGTGCATTAGGGAATAGATTTGTAGACTTCTTTACTGGTTGTAGCTGGCCATCACAGGGTCCTGTGCATCTGCTGGTGTAGTCAGTATTCTCCATATTCACCCAATCCTTAAACTGTGAGTAATTGATGGTCTAAAGCCTTCTAGTCTGGGGGTGTTCATGCATGTCTGGAGTTAAGCATAGAAAAGGTGGTTATCTGGCTTGAACAAGCATCAATCCTTCCATTCATCCATTTCCAACATCATGCTGAGTTTATAATGTTCTCGAGCATCTTTGAGATACAACCTAGGAGAGTTTCTTGGGGTGATAACATTAGTTGGTGCCGTTTCCAGGGAGGGGAGATTGAAGCTCAGCTTCCTTGGGAGAATGACACAGTTCCAAATTTTGATGATAGACAAAGTCTGGACACATTTCTAGTTGTAATCATCTATCTTGCGACTTTACTGGAGGACCTACCTAGTGGCAACTCTACATTGCAGTTCTGGCTCAGTTTGTGAGGCATACTTGAAGAAACCCTCAGAAATCACCAGCTGAACCAGTGCCTGACCCTGAGAAGATTTTCAAATCGAAGAAAACTTCATAGAAAGGGGCATCAGGATCAGGTAAGCCTAAGAAATCTTATGTGTCTCTGCAAGAGAAGGTTTTAGTTGAGAATACACAGTTTGAGGATCTAGAACCTAGTACTGCTAGTGAAGAATCAACTACAGAGATTCATACAGATCCTTATTCATTTAGTTCCCCTTTGGATCTTAGTCTAAAGAAAGCATCCCATACAGTCCATAAGATGAGAGCATACAAAGAGGGGATGAAGTATAAGCCATCTCTACTTGATAAGGTCAAATGCCCTAAACATTTTGAGGTAGATGATCAAATAAATCCTATTTTGCAAATCTTTGATGAACCGGCTAATAGGCATGTTGGCCAAGAAAAGAGGAAACAATTTTGGTGGACTAGTAAATGGGCAGTTTTTGAAAATCCAGGTTGCTTAAGGTTGTCAAGCCTTAATATTGTAAGCATGTTCTTTTACAGGTTTTAGCGTAGACTTAATTAGACTCCATACCTGATGGAATACTAGGAAAATGTTTTTAAGCTTGTTTTGTATGAAGGCATTGGTCTGCAGTTCTTGAGACCTCACAGGGAGGATCTCATCCCCAGAAGGAGCCAGTGTTAGCTCTGCTACATGTTGCTGATTTTCAAAGAGTGGAAGTAAGCTCGGTCCTTGGTTTCTTGCTCAGAAGAGGTCTGCACTGGTTATCGTCCTCCTTCTCCTTCACCTCGCTTACTCCCTTTCACCCCGCTGCCTCCGTTTTTTCCCTTCACTCCACCTATATTCTCATACTCCTGCGATCTTTGTTTTCCTCTGTAACCCTGGATAAACCCGCTTTCCCTCAGGTCCCTAGGCGCAAAGTTTAAACCCATAAGACCGTGATCACGTGACCGCGCACTTTTCATAAGCCCTTTTCCGTCACAACAGTCATTTTCTCTTTCCCTTGCACCACTCATTCTCCCTTCTTTAGTCTTAAAAAATAGTTAATTCCTTTATTAGGTCCGGGTTTAATCGCTATCGCAAATCACATCCATGTGTGTAAAGGCTACGCCCCTTGACTTCCATCGATGCGATATTGCGACATGATCTGATCGCAATCACACATCGCCCTATATAAAGGCCCAAAATTATCAAAGGAAAAATCCGATCTGATGACTCCCGTCGTGCCCGATAAAGCGACTTGTCCAATCAGTCCTCTGCCATCCGATCAGTCCCGATAAGATCCAATGGCCCACGATTGCTTCGCTCTCCTATCTCCTGATACCTCCTGCCGAGAGATCTCCGCCGTCCATTCATTCGATTAAATGACATTTGCTTGTTCCACTCCCACAAGCCGCCCGCGCGTTAACTCGCGATCGAAGTGGTTTTCATCCTGTCCCTTCTGCCACGCGTCACCTGATGATTGTGATCGCTCACCCTTGTACGGTTACTGCTCACCCACCAAAAGCAGTGCGATACATACCACTTACCGCTCATTTTACTGTCCCCGCTCGTTATCTCCCGTGCTACTCTTTCGCTCGATGGCTGTTGGATCTGTGCGCCTGTGATCTAACGGCTCACATTTGTTTGCTCCCACTTCCGCCTGATTCTGATCCCACTTCAGCTCGATTCTTCTCGCCAACAGATCTCTACCTTCCATTCACTTGATCTAATGGCTGATATCTGTTCTGCCATGCAGTCAACTCGTCCATAGCCTGTCCCGTGCATCTGAAGGAAGAAGGTGGCTAGTATTCAGCACTCTGCGCAGTTAATATTCAACCACCACATTCAATAAATAGGATGGCCGAGAAGGGAAAGGACCAACCTCAAGCAGATAAACACATTTATCAGTTATGGAACTCCTTCCATATAACACTCCACCTGCTCGAGAAGGACAACAGAGCACCAGAGAATGTCAAATTCATTCATTAAAGCAAGCAGATTGTAGCAGAGACTCCATCAGAGAGTTAAAGCGGTTGGTGGTCCATTATGACCCCTTCTCGCTTAGAATAGCAGAACATTTTGTAAAGAAACTCTATATATATCTAGGAAACAGATGTAATCAAAGGGGGGTGGGTTGATGGTTGTTGTTTTGATGTAAGGTTCAACTTCTGGAGACTGTGACTACTTTGATACTTGTAGCGTCTCGTCAACATTTTCAGCTAATACAAGCTTCTATTGCTGTTAATTGCTCACTTTCCATTTCTACTATGTTCTAGTCTATGCCTATTATATAGTTTTCTTGAAGTCTTGATGTTTAGCATTAGAGGAGCTGTCATCCTACCTCTGTGTTAAGATCTTGTATGTGTTAGTGAATGTGTTGTTCAAGTTTCTTTTTACTTAGTGCCAGAGAGATGTCATCCTGTCTGTGCAGTAGGGAATAGATTTGCAGACTTCTTTACTAGTTGCAGCCGACCATCACAGGGTCCTGTGCATCTGCTGGTGTAGTCAGTATTCTCCATATTCACCCAATCCTTAAACTGTGAGTAATTTATGGTCTAAAGCCTTGTAGTCTGGGGGTGTTCACGCATGTCTGGAGTTAAGCATAGAAAAAGTGGCTATCTGGCTTGAACAAGCGTCAATCCTTCCATTCATCCATTTCCAACATTATGTTGAGTTTGTAATGTTCCCGAGCATCTCTGAGATACAACCTAGGAGAGTTTCTTGGGGTGATAACAGAGCCATGTTCACATCAAGATGACAGACAAAATGATGTGGAGGCTTGAAATGTATTCTTTGACATGTACCTGGATTTAAGTGATCAAATGCTTTGACTTCGATGATATCAAGCACAATTGAAGAAGAGAGTGTTTTTGCAACTTAGTGACCGTCTGGAACCAAACCTCACTATAACTTTCATGCCCTTGGTATGATTGCTTATATGGATCATTCTTCATGTCTTCTTCTACCATGACCTTCAAATATTCCTCTTTTTGCTGATTGTTCTCTTGAATACATGGAGGATTTGATGGTAACCATGAGGGAGATTTCTCAAACTCTGATTTTGATGCCTGCTCTTCATCAAGTGCAACCCATGATTTTGTGATCTTCTCATTTGAATCTTCTTCTTCTAGATGTGGTCCTTCAATGATATCAAGATAATCTTTTTTTTTTTCAATACTCTTCATGAGCTATGGTGAATACCATTGATCTCAAGAGGAGATGTTTGGAAGTGTTGTACCCCAGCATTCTAAGTGGGCTGAGCTACTTCAATGTGTGGGTTTGGAAATGGCAGTACAAGTAGTTGAGTGGGAGTGTATATTTGAGATGGATGTGGTTGGGGTTGGGTTTGTGGTGGAGGTGAATGGTAAGGATAATATGGAGTTGGGTATGAAGGATATTGAGAAAAATATTGAGGATATTGTGGATTGCTCCCATAAGTTCCATGCCAACCTTGTTGCCAAGATTGGTTTTGGGGTTGAGATGGCCAATGTTTCCAAGGAAAGGGTGTGTTCCAATTACTTTGAGATGGATAGGCATAACCTTGAAATTATGAATTAGGCTCTTGCATCATACTAGGTTTACTAGGTTGCCATGGTCCTCTTGGAGCTACATAACATAGTTGTATTGGCAATTGACTTGCTCCATTGTCCTCTTGGTGAACTTCCTTCAACCTTGGTAATGAGGAGCAACATTTAACATCATGTGATTATGTATGGAAAACATGAATATTAGCATCTTATTTTTGCTCATTTTGCATTCTTAACATTTTTACTTGTTCACTTAGACTGCTAAGAATTTATGTTTTAAAGTTATCAAGCAAATTCCCAAGTTTAGCTTGGCTTAACGATCTTGATGCTGATTTACCTACTCTTGCCCTTCCTATTGATATGTGTTTGCATGTTTCATAAATTTCTTCAAATGATAATTTGTATACATCACTTCTACTCGTGAGATCAAGGAGATTAATCCAATCATCCCTAATTTTTCTAAGTAAGAGGGTTTTTAGTGTGTTGGATCCTAAATGATGTAGTTTTTCCCTCTTAACATTATACATGAACCTTTCTATTAGATCCTCTAGACTCTCATCTTATTTTTTATTCATTCTAAAGATTTCTTCCTTAAGATCATGATCTTTATATTTTTCTAGAAATGTATTTTGCATATCATTCCTTTATCTTATTGAATTAGTCCCTAAACTCATGAACCATTTAAGAGTTCTATCCTTCAATGTTGCTGAAAACAATCTCAATTTTTGAGTTTTTAATACCATAAAATCTACAAACAATTTCAAATTAAAAGAGAAAGGTTTCCGGATCCTCTGACCTTAGACCATGAAATTTTGTAAGAAAAGATGGAGGGATGTTCTTTATGTGCACACTACCATCAGTATCTTGAATGGGAAATCCGAGAGGATCTTCCTCATTGTCATCATCTCCATCCGTTTCTTCTACATTATTTTCCATCTCTTATTCTACCTACAAAAGTGAATGGTGATGTGGCTCTTATTTCACCACGTGATCAAATGGGTGGGGTGGGTTGGTGTTGGGGATTTTTTGTTTTATGATTGAATGAAAACTATAATGCAATGAAATTTTCTACTTTTGTAATTAAATATGACTAATGCAATTTTTTTTTTTTTTTTCGCACAAAGTAAAAAGAAATGAATCAACTAGAGAAGAAAACAATGCATACCTTGACACCTCCCTGACAACAGTGCCAAAAACTGATGAGCCTTGGTATTGCAACAAGAATGCTGCAACTCCCAAGGCTACCGACTTTAATTATCAACCTGAGGTTCATACAAACTTAAGAGGTATCAGAACTATATGCGCAACATACAATTTTTCCTTTGTTGTCATGAGAGAAAAGAAATGCTACTATTTGCAGGAATGAAAGACTGAATTAAAAAATTCTTATAAAGTAACATGAAATCCTCTATCTACTTATTAACACACTTTGCTTGCAAAAGAACCCTATTTTAACCCTATTTGTCGCATGTGATGTTTTAACTAATCTAAGCATCTAGAGAGTACTAACTGTTGTGTGCATGTGTAATTATAAAAGAACTCATTTTTTTATCTTTTTGTTTTATAAAAGCAAATGCTAATCCTCACTTGTTCTTTGGTAGGGGGGACAGGTATGGAGGAAGAGGGTTAAAATGGTCTTGATGGAATCGAGGTCAAGTAGAGGCCTAATCTCATCTTCAATGATGATTTTTCTCAATTCAGGCTCAAAACAGGCCACTACAAGATTTTCTACAGGATGTACTAGTTCTCCTACATGATCCCCTAGTTCTCCTACAAGATCCCCTGTTTTACTATAGGATGTTACATATTTACTATACAAAATTATAATTCATTGAATGATGAAGAAAATCAAATCCAAATTGGATGGGACAATTTTTTTTGTTGACTAGGATGTCTTAGGTCCCCATTCCAAGTGGAATCACTCAAAAAGACCTCTGTTAACCCACGTTAAAAAATAGCAGAAAATTACTAGTCGAAAATGTAGAAATTCGAGAACTAGTGAGCTAGTAAATCTATAAAATGTCTAACCTAATCAAGTTCAAATGAAATGGGGTAATTTTTGTTATGAACTAGATTATTATTATTATTATTATTATTATTTATTATTTATTATTTATTATTATTTTTTTTAATTCAAGTGGAACCAACTCAATTGAAGCTCGTTAGCATGCTCTAAAAAATAGCATAAATTTATTGTTCTTTGCCACAAAGGAGTTCCAGAAATCTAGATTTGGGGATAAGAAAACTAGTCCAAGTAGTTCAATGATTACTATGACCTTCCAAATATTTTCCAAGGATAAAATGATGCTTGCAATCTTGCAAAATAACTTACATCAACCATTTAACTCAATCCTACAACAAGAAATCATTAATACTAAATGTAGAAATAGAAAGAAAAAAAAACAAGAGATGCATGTGAATAAGAAGTGAAAAGAAGGAAAGAAAATGATACAAAAGGGCTCTAAGGCTCCTGGGATGGCCAAGCCCAGGGAAACTCAGAGACATATGGAGGAGAACAATATTTAGAAGCTGAATATGACACCAAACTTCATTATTTTCATCAATACAATTACATCCCTACAAGAAAATACAATGGAGCTGCAGAAATAGGAGTTCTCTCCAGAAGAACACTAATGAAACTCTCCTTCTAGAGGAAAATTCAACTTGGTACTTATAAAAAATGATTATGAATCATTACCCATGAATGGAGGAATCTTTGCCCACCAAAATCCCTTGATTAGTGGATCTATTTCCCAATACTAGGAATCTGCATTAAATGGGAGGGAACACATTCCTAGATTTTCTCAATCATTGGAGTTCCACAATCTATACCATAATTCCATGATATCTTGTTGATTTATTATTTAATAGTGATCCTCCTGTAGTAGGGAGCAAGTCCCTAAATTATATCCTTCTCCAAATCTTCATAATCTTCTCAATATTCTCATAATATTCCACAAAAATAAATAATATTAGGCACAAATATGCAATTATTCATAAACCTTCCTGATGAATAGGCCTTAATTTATGTTTAATTTGGAGGCATGGGCCTTAATATATGTCTAATTTAGAAGCCCATCAATGACATGACCAAAAAATTATAATGACCTTCATGAGTTATGAATGTTGTTCTTGGAATGTCTTCAATCTTCTTTTTAATTTGATGATATCCTGAAAAAACATCCAACCTAGTGCATTAAATTTCACCATGGAGTTCATCCAACAATTCATCAATGACAGGAATGGAAAATTTATTTTTAATAGTGATGTTGTTGAGCACCCTATAATCTGAACACAAATGCCATGATCCATCCTTCTTGTGCACCAATAATACTAGAGTAGAGAAAGAACTTTGACAAGGTTGAATTATATCAACCTCTAGCATTTCTGCAACCATTCCTTTACTTTCACTCTTTTGGGCATAGGGATATCTATAAGGCCTAATGTTTGGAGGAACACTTCCCAGAATCAAGTGAATAACATGATCATAATCATGAATAGGTGGGAGTCCTTTGGGAGTCTCAAATTCCATGGAATTATTGTCCAAGACTTTTTGGAGATCTGGAGAAATATATTATTTCATTGTTTGAACCTTTAGTGAGCATACTTGTGCAATTACGCCCCATTGTTCTTTCCTAAAAATATTTGTCATGTCATTAGAGATGATTATCTTCTTTGGTTTCCCTGTAATACCCCTTAATTCATTTTCCTTTCCTTCCCCAAAAAAATTCAAGAAAATATCTTGAAAATTAAATTTTTTTGACGTCCATAAAGATTGTAACCATTGGACTCCTAGTATAACATCAACACCACCCATTAGAATGGAAAGAATTTGACTATTAAATACATATTCCCCGATGGTTATATTGATATTTTGGCCCTTTCCAGAGAAATTTATAGTTCCTCCATTTGCAACCATCACTTGGCACTCTGGTGCTAGATAAAACAATTGAATTCCTTGGCTATCTTACAATGAATAAAATTATGGGTACTACCTGAATCAATTAGCACTATTACCTTTTTCTTCTTGATGTATCCTTCTATATTGAGAGTTTGAGGAGTGGTAATTACCGACATTTCATTACAAGATATGGTCAAATTCATTTCTTCTTTATCTGGGGTTGGTTCCTACTGTATATGCTCTTATTTTGATTTTTATGGTTCCTTTTCTTCCTCCTTGATCTAGGTGGATATTGGTGGCCACTCGCTAATTACACTTGGAACCCCACCATTGTTTCTTTCAGTTTTTCAGTTTCCTTAATTGTACCACAATTTACTATTTTTAGCAGTTTTTTGGGTCCTAAACTTCCAGAGCTGTTTTGAGGCCCTAAACGACGTTTTCTTGACAATCTACCGCTAATAATTTTTTGCCTAAAATCATATTTTTTGTCGTAGTCCTCAGAGAGATATTTCCAATGGGTTATCACGTGCGTCAAATGGAGATAATATGACCAAGCCGCGACCCCAGGAAGTTGGTTGTCCAACTCACCCCAAAGGGGCCCATAAACTCTTGGTGTTACATCTCCTTGGGTTAGGGTTTTGGTTGTTTAGTATTTGTTCTTATTGTTCAATAATAAAAAGGCCCTTGAGCCTCATTATAACGCAGTTCAGAGGCATGTAGCCCCCACATCTCTTCTCAGAGATAAGTTACCATCACCCAAGCTAGTCTTATTTCCATTTTGTTTGTAAGCATATTTCAGTATTTGATATTAATGAAATGAAGTGTTATTTCTACTACATCTTTGTATTTATGGTTATATATGTAATTTGTTGCGTTCCTATTTAAATCTGGATCAGTGGTATCAGAGTGGTCTACTCCTTCTCTATTTTTCTTTGCATGTCCCCAACTAGGTCGGGATATAAGGAGTTAGGGCTTGAACTGGTCGAAGCTTTGCAAGACCAACCTCGAAAATCCCAATGGCCTCCCATGGGGGATGAAAAGAAAGATGAGGGGGAAAGAGATCCTATCAAAATCTTACTCAAGGAAGCCCTCGAGTGAAAAAGAAACACGATGATGGACAACTTTTCCTAAATCCTTCAGTGGCTACCTAGGGGTGACGCATCTACTTCCGACAGCTACTCTGGAAGCGCCAAACCCTTTAAGGTACAAGTTAACTTTGACATTCCCATATTTGAGGGTCAGATAGATGCAGATGATGTAGATAAATGGTTAAATTTGATAGAAGGACATTTTTCTGTTCATGATTTCTCCAGCCGGGAATAGATCACCTTTCCACTTCTCAAAGCAGCCCCCCACGTTAAGGACTGGTGGGAAACCTATTGTGAGTAGAAGGATGAAAGTATGAACTCACTGTTTTCAGCTGCACCCACTTGGAACTCATTCCAAGATGCCATCAAGGAGCAGTACTACCATGTCAAGAGCTATGAGGATAAATACATAAAGTGGAAAACGCTACGATAGGGACGGAACCAAGATGTGCTAGGGTTTACCAATGTTTTTCATACCCTTTGCACAAAGTTGGTTATAAGGGATTCTGAGAGGCATTTGGTTCTCAAGTACCTCCACTGCTTGCACAGGTACATTCAGGATGAGATGGAATTCCTAGACATCTCCTCACTCAGCACGACATACCGATATGCGGTCAAGATCGAGAAAAAGTTTAAACAGAAGAAGCGAAACTTTGGATTTGCAAATCCGAAGCAAGGGAAAGGTGCCCCTAAATAATAGAACAAAGGATAAAGCCAAGGCAGGGTGGGCCAAGACAACCCGCCAAAGATGCAAGAAAAGAACAATGCCGCGAAGCTGAAGAAGGACACAGGAAAGTGGTGTGAGTTCCATAAGAGCTCCACTCACAACACAAGTGAGTGTCGGGCTAAGCAGTCACCGGTGGTCGAGGTAAAGGCTTTAGAATCAGATGAATTACAAGGGGAATGACAAAGGGAAGAAGATTGTCAATGCGGAGCCCAATGCCACCGTTGCCACCACGAAGATCCAGAAGGAGGAACCCGAAGCTCTAGAGGAGGAGGAGTGCCTCTTCCACTCCGAAATGTGGGTAAAGGGTTCCTCGCTACAGTTCATTGTCGATAGCGGGAGCCAAAAGAATCTCATTTCAGCAGAGGTCGTGAAGTGGTTGGGCTTATTGACCACATCACATCCACAATCGTACACCATTGGGTGGCTTCACCAGGGATGGGATCTTTGCATGAGCTAGCAATGTCGCATTCCATACAACATCAAGCCCTTCATGGATGAGGTATTATGTGACATTTCTCCCCTTTATGTTTGTGATTTATTATTAGGCCAACCATACTTATGGAAGCGACATGTTGTGTATGAGTCAAGGCCTTGTGATGTTATTGTTACTTTGGGAAATAAGTTGTATAGGATACTGGAGGTAGCACCGCCTACCACGATCTCATTGGTTACTACAAAACAATGTAGTAAGCTCATTTCGAGAAATTTGTTTTCCTGATGATACACCCTTAGGGAAAGAAAAATACTTTGGCCACGAGCTCCAGACAGGGCCCCTCTGCACGGCAACAACAGATGGACAAGGTCATGGAGGAGTACGAGGACATCTTCACCTCCCCCATAGGGGTGCCTCTGCATTGTCAGGTCAAGCACTACATCGATCTAACCTTAGGTGCGTCGCTACCCAATGGACCAATCTATTGGCGCTTCATTCTAGAGAACGAAAAAATCAAGAGGCAGATTCAGGAGCTGTTGCAGAAAGGTCACATCCATCCGAGTTCATCGCCCCGTGGGAGCCTGATCATGTTGGTACAGAAGAAGGATGGGACTTGGAGACCCTATATTAACTACTGGGTGCTGAACAAGATCACTGTCCAGAATAGGTACTCGATCCCATGAATTGATGACCTTCTGGACCAATTGAAGGGGGCAAAATATTTTAGCAAGATTGACTTGAAGTCTGGCTATCACTTGCTACCAATCGAACCCTTCAATGTGTGGTAGATTGCCTTCAAAGCCAAGGATGGCCTTTTTGAATGGTTGGTTATGCTTATTGGGTTGACAAATGCTCTTTCAACCTTCATGAGGCTGATGGATGACATCTTGCGGCCATTCACCAACTCATTTGTAGTGGTATACTTGGATGACATCCTGATCTTCAGCTAGAGTTGGGAAGAGCACCTCCACCACATCTGACAGGTTCTCCAAACACTGCAGCAACACAAGTTGTGTGCCAATTTGGAGAAATGCACTTTTGGCATGACCCAGGTTCAGTATCTAGGATACATTATTGATGAACGAGGGGTGCATGTGGATCCAGCCAAGATCCAAGTCATTCGAGATTGGCTAGCCCTAACCACTCTGATAGAGCTCCGTAGCTTTCTGGGTCTTGCCAATTTCTACCATAGGTTCGTGTTGGGATTCTCTCATATCACTTGGTCCTTGAGTCAAGTCACCAAGGGAGGAGCGAAAGAAAAATTCTTTTGGTCTGAATCTCAACAAAAGGCATTTGCAGAGTTGGAACATTGTCTTTGTTCTGCACCAGTGCTCACTTTAATAGACTTGCAATATCCATTTGAGATCGAGATAGATGCCTCTGACTATGCTATTGGGGCAGTCCTTACTCAACAGGGGCATCCAGTGGCATATCACAATGAGACACTTTTAGACACAGTTCAGAAGTATCCCACTTATGACAAAGAGACGTATTCCATTGTGCAAGCTTGCCGACAATGGAAGCATTACATTTTGGGGAAGGAAATGGTCATCCACATAGACCACCGACCCCTACAGTTCATACAAACGTAAGTGAAGTTGCAAAATGATCGCCATCAAAAGTGGTCCACATACCTGCAGTAGTTGCATTTGAATATCAAGTATAAGAAGGGTAGCACCAATAATGTTGCAGACTGTCTCAATCGATCACCAATCATGGTGTTAACCACCGTGCTCAACTCTTGTGGGCACGAGACTTATGATTGGCCACTTCTCTACAAAAGCGACCCAAAGTTGGGCCACACATACCAGATGCTCTTGGAGGGTAAGCAAGTTCTAGATTTTCACCTCCAGGATGCCCTACTATGCCACTTGGGACACCTTTGTGTTCCTTCAAGCGAGTGAGTCAAGTTGATTTGGGAAGCACACTACAGTTGGGCTGCTAGGCATTTCATGGTCAAGAAAATAGTGGCAGTACTACAGAAGTATTTCTATTGGCCGAATCTTAGATAGGATGTCGGGAAGTACATTAGATCCTACACTTCCTGCACCATTGCCAAACTGACCATCAAGAAGCAATGCCTATATACTTTTCTGCCTACCCGTAGTTGACCTTGGGAATCCATCTCCATGGATTACGTGTTGGGCCTTCTTTCTACTAAGCATGGCAATGACTGTGTTTTTGTGGTCGTTGACAGATTCTTGAAGATGGGCATTCTGGCGGCTTGTAAGAAGAATATCACAGCAGAAGCCACTGCTAAACTCTTCTTTGAACGAGTGTGGGTACACTTTGGGATCCCATAGTCTATCATATCAAATTGCGACAGTAGGTTCCTCAGTACATTTTGGTCCAGTCTCTGGTCGATGCTGGACACCAAGCTCACTAAGTCCACAACTTTCCATCCCCAAACTGATGGCTAAACAGAGGTCGTCAATAGGATGATCGTACACATTTTGTGCATGTACAACTGAAAGCATCCACACACATGGGATGAGAGCCTCTCCTATGTCTAGCATAGATATAACCAGGCTCTCCACAGCTTGATTGGCCACAACCCTTTTCAAGTGGGTTTGGAATTCTAGCCACTATGTCCCACTGATGTGGCCATACCATTTGTAGCTACTCAAGTAGATTCGGCTCATGTCCTTTCGGAAGCCAATAAGGAAAACATCTTCATTGATCACATCCAACATATCTGCCAACACGTCCATGACATTCTAGATAAAATGAATTCCAAGTACAAGCAGTGACATGATCAACATCAGGTGCCACACAAGTTTCGGGTGGGCGACAAAGTCTGGTTGCATTTACAAATCAAGGAACGCCTTTCTAGAGTCTATCATAAACTTAGATCACTCTGATATGGTACTTACACCATTACCAAGGTTGTGGGTGACAATGAATTTGAGCTCAACATTCCCCCATTCCTTGGCCTGTACCCAATGTTCAATGTGGACCGCCTTCGACCATACTTCCCACCATTGTTGGACACATCAGACATTGCAGAACAACTCACACCTATAGAGTTAAATCCAGATTGCATGGAGCAAGCCAAAATTGATCAGATCATGGACATGCAGATCAAGAACACTCAACAACAGAAGATCCAACTGTATCGAGTTGTCAAAGCAGGTGAACTCCTTCACTAGGGCAAGTGGCCCACCAGGGACCAAGTTCAGCAGAAGTTTCCTCATCTCATGGAGGAACTCAACGCAATGTGGAACATTGCTTCCTAAGGGGGGAGGAATTATCTAGGTGGATATTGGTGGCCACCTGCCAATTCCACTTGGAGCCCCACCATTGTTTCTTTTAGTTTTTTTGTTTCCTTAATTGTAGCATAGTTTACTATTTTTAGCATTTTTTTGGGTCCTAAACTTCTGGAGCCATTTTGAGGCCCTAAACGACGTTTTTTTGGAAATCTACTGCCATTGATTTTTTGCATAAAATATTTTTTTTTCATTGTATTCCTCGTACAGATCTTTCCAATGGGTCATCATTTGCGTCAAACGGAGATAATATGACCAAGTTGCGACTCCGGGAAGTTAGCTGTCCAACTCACCCCAACAGGGCCCATAAACTTTTGGTGTTGCATCTCCTTGGGTTAGGGTTTTGGCTGTTTAGGGTTTTCTCTTATTTTTCAATAATAAAAAGGCCCTTGAGCTTCATTATAACATAGTTCAGAGGCATGTAGCTGCCACATCTGTTCTCAGAGATAAGCTACCATCGCCCGAGCTAGTCTTATTTCCATTCTATTTGTAAGCATATTTCAGTATTTGATATTAATGAAATGAAGTGCTATTTCTAATGCATCTTTGTATTTATGGTTATATATGTAATTTGTTGCGTTCCTGTTTAAATCTGGATCACTCCTCTTCACAATATATGTAAAATAATTTTTTCTCAACACATTTAAGACCTTTAGTGTATTTTCTATCAGAACTATAACAAATCCCTTTTTCTCTTTTTTCCTCCAATTTTTGTGGTGACAACTTTGTAAGTTGTTGAAGGCTAGGAGAAGAAACACTTCCCTATTTATAGTTGTGGGAGGTAGACTTCCTTATTTCCATAATTTTGCTTTCAACTTTTCTTGCCACCCTGAATGCCTTCTCCAATGAATCAGGTTCCCAAAGATGAACCTGATGCTAGATGCTATCCTTTAAAGTCCCTATGAAGACGTGAAACTTATGATCCTTTGGAATATGAGTTACCCTGATATTCAATTTTTGAAATTCCTCAATGTGCTTCTCCATTGAACCATTTTGTTTGAGATTTATCAATTGGATAAAGAAGGTATTGTTGTTTTTATCCTCATAATGTCCTATCATCTCTTCTGTAAAAATTAACCAAGTGACAAGTGGTTTACGAGAACACATCCATTGATATAATACAAATTGATCGAGTTCTAAATATAAATATGCAATGCTTACCTTTTGTGTGTGTTACACATCATGTAGATCAAAATATTTCTCCATTTGTAGTATCCATGTTAGTGGATCCTTTTCATCAAACTTCCTCATATAAATCTTTGGAATGTGGTTGGTCTTCATTCCAAAGTTAGAGTCTCTAACATCATGAATAACATTCCTTTTGTTCTCATCATGAGTTTCATAGAATACCTTTTCTCCATTGGGAAGCATTTCTTGTAGCAATTTTGTCAAACCTTCAATGCCTTCTTTCAAACCATTCTTCAAACCATACATCTTAGCTTCCATGTCTGATTTTAATCCATCCTCAAAACCCTCCATGTTGTCTTTTATTTTTTCTTCTAAAACATCCATCTTAGCTTCTAGTTCATTTTTGGTTACTCTTTGCTAGAGAAAAATTTGTTGCACTTGGTCTCATAATTTTGATATATCATGTTGCATTTCTTCCTCTTATTCATGAATCATAGTAAAACTTTCTGGTTTCTTACTAGGTGTGCCTATTTTTTTGATTCAAGGTGTTGGGTGTGGAGCTTGATTATCTTATTTATTCATAGGTATTGTCGCATTGAACCCCAGTTCGTAATGGGGCTGCAACGTTGCTTGTTTTTCACCTCCAAGGGAGGTGATGAAGTTTTTTAACATCCCCCCCCCCTTTGCGGGGGTTCGGGGGCAGTGCCCCTGAAACTAAAAATAGAAGTAAAATTACCTTGTAAAATATTGTAATTTCATAGTCAATCTGGATTGTTCATTAGGTGGATGAGCTGACGGTAGAAGTTATGTTTAATTTATGGTTTTTTTTCCCTAGAAGGAAACCCCTCGCTATATATGAGGGAATTTTATTGTGGCTGAATATATGTGTATTCTGAGCGAGAAAGAGAGACAAGACTATGTGAGAGCGAAGAGGAAATTACAGTGGATTGGTTGTAGGTTGTATCTCTTTATTTTCTGGATAATATAAAGGAAGGACTGGTTTTTTCTCCTTGGACATAGCCCGATTCGGGTGAACCACGTATATCTGTGTCCCTCTCTTGCTTTTTACATTTTTTGTGTATGTGTTTCTGCAAATTTTTATGTGTTCCATTGCTCTGTAATATATAATTTTCTAACACAAGGAATTTTTGAATCAAACAACTATATATATGCTTCACTATGCCCTTTGAATTACTTCAAACTGATTTTCAAACAAAATTTGTGAAATTTTTTAAAAAGTACACACCTTTTTCTTTATTTTTAGGAGCTCGATATTGAAATTGTTGTGTCTATGTAATTTTGGATCTCCAAGGTCTGAAATTTCATCTTGTGGTAGCCCTTTGAGTCTTATTTCCAACCCCATAGGTCATACCGAGATTGGATTTTTAAGAAAGAGTTATTCCCACTCTCCCATGATGACCTGATTATAGAAGAGTTTAGTAGATGAAACTTGTCTCTAATGCCACGTATAATTGTTTCGACCTTTGGCCTTGAAAATGATACAAAAAAAACTATGGTATGTGAAATTTCAATAAATTTTTATGAAATACAAATTTGATTCTTGGAGAGAAGGTTATGACGATTTTTCCTAAGTCACCTGTTTGAGATCGAATTCTATAGCCTGCAAAATCCATAACTTCTTTGGACCATATATAAGAAAATATATCAACACAAGAAATGGAAATTTTACAGAAAATTCAACAAGATTTCAGTTCCACATGGTAGAAATTTTAGCTTCTTAAGTCTTGTACAAACAAAGCTATAGAAAAAATTCCAAGATGACATGTTTGAAGTAGTGAAACCCTGGAATCCAAAGCTCTAATACCAAATGTTATGCAACTAGATTACAAAATAGAAGAAAATATAGATCAATGACTTGAAAATCAGCCTCTTTGAGAGGGAAACCTAATTTACATTACATAAATGAACAATTATTGGATGATACAAATGACAATACCTCCTTAGTATATATATAGGAGTCTAAGGGGTCATAATATAATCAGAGCCTACATAATAATAATAATGTAATGGCACAACAATAGCAATAGTGGGATTCTATAGGGCACAACAGTAATAATATGGGGTCTACATGGAAACAATAATAACACTAGGGGACTACACTAATAATAACAATAAGGGGTCTACACTAGTATTATAGGGACCTAAAAACATATTAATAAAACAATTACATGACCTTGACTCCTTATTGTTGATGTAGTCTATTGACTAGTATTCTAATCTCAGCGAACCTAGTATATCCTACAACTTGTTAAGACCTCAGTTTTGTCCTATACCTACACTCATTATTATAATATAACAAGGTTACAAACAATACCTTGGTTGATATAGTGAGAATGATATAATGAGATGTTTGAATTTGACACTTTATGACAATGATACATTACTATTAACTTGATAGTTTGACTTATTGTACAATGACCTTGATATATTAAACTTGACATAGAAATAGTGACTTGAAGACAATGGATAACTTAACATAGTGACCTTATGAGTTGTAAAAGTAGTTTCTAAGTATATATATGCACACATGATAGTGTCTTGGACAGTGGTACATTGACATGGTCTTGTGTTAATATGAAAACCATAGTGCATGAAGCAACAACACCTTTGGACTATGTTTTAATATAGAATATTGAGCTATGCAAATATGAATTGACAGACCTAAAATTGATGCCTTACCATGAAAAGTACTATGATGAGTTATTTTCTTTGACTTAACTCATTTACCGTGACATTGATAGTGACAACGTTGACAAGTAATGTAATAGGACAGCAAGTGAAATAGTCCCACTTTGTAAAATATGTGGGTTGAATACATCCACCTTGGGAATAATGGGAGTAAGCAGATGGAGTCCTTATTTCATAGTTATGATATAAGACATGCATTAGTGGTGTGTAATCCTTAATCTGCAACACTAATCCTTCCAATTTCTACTTAAACTAGTACAAATGTAAGTGAACTTGTTGATATTAATTCATTTAAAAATTAACGACTTTTGGAGTGAAAATTAATATATTATTATTTAATTTGGTAATTAGGAAGAATATTTATTTGGAAATATCCAAAAGGTGACAAATAGGGATGTTGAGTAATCCTTTGTTAAAAATTTACATTGAAAAAAGGGAAAGGATGCCACATAGGAGGTTAATAATGAACAATTTTAGGAAATTAGAAAATATATTTTATTTGTGAAGAGTTAGATTGCTAGACTTATATATTTTACATATAGATGAGACCTTCGTGGGATTTTTTTGGATGGGGAAATAAAATGATATAAAAATACTAATGAAGTTATATTAAAGCATAGTGAAGTTTGAGTCACCATGTTAGTTAGCTCTAGAAGGAGGTTGAAAAATTCAAAACAAAACTCCCTTGTCAAAGGATGAAAAGTTGAGTAGGTGAGAAAACTATCTACTAAAACATATTCTATTGTTGGTTTTATTCTAGTTTTGTGTTGATTGTTAGGTCCCTATAACACTAGTGTATTCCCTCATTGTTATTAGTGTAGCCCCCTTATTGTTATTCTTTTTCCCATGTAGTCCCTATATTTTTATTGTTGTGCCACATAGAAGCCCACTATTGTTATTTTTGTGCCCCTATGTTATTATTTTTATGTCGGCTCTGATTATATTGTGACCCCTTATACTCCTATGTATAGAAAGGAGGTTTTGTTATTTGAATCATCCAAGAATTATTCATTTGTGTAATGTAAATGAGGTTTCCCCCTCTAAGACAATTTCTTTGAAGTCAATGATCTATGCCTTCTTTTATTTTGTGAGCTAGTTGCATAATATTTGGTATCAGAGCTTTGGATTCTAGGGTTTCACTACTTCAAACAGGTCATCGTGGAATTTTCGCTATAAATTTTTTTGTACAAAGATTCAGAAGCTAAAATTAAAATCCCTTTGAGCTGAAAGTTTGGTGAACTTGATGTATGAATTTCAGATCTTGTCTCACTATATGTTTGTAGATATGATCTGAGGAAATTAGGACTTTTGCAGGCTCTCGAATTCCATCTCAAACAGATGACCATGGGAAAATCATCATAACTTTCTATTTGAGTATTGTATTCAAATTTCATAAAAATTGATAGAAATAGGACGGAATGTAGTTTGTTGGGTATCGTTTTCAGAGTCGAATGTGGAAAAAATGACATGTGGCACTTCGTACAAGTTTGCTCTACTGAACCCGTCTATAATTAAGCTAGCTTGGGAGATGGGGCATAACTATTTCTTAGAGAATCCAATCTCGAACAGACTTACGGCATTGAAAATAGGACTCAGAGGGCCACCACAGGATGAAATTTCAAACCTTGGAGATGCAAAATTTCAGAGATACATCAGATTCAATATCGAGTTCCTACAAAGAAAAAAAATGTGTGTAGTCTTTTTAAAATTTTGCATAAGTTTTGTTTGAAAAATTAGTTTGAAGTGATTCAAAAGGGATAGTGAAGAATAATTGTCATTAATTGATTCCCCAAAGAAAGAAAATGGAAACATCTACTAAGAAACCCAAAATATCTGCTATGACTCATGAAGAAGAGGAAGAAATGCAACATGATATATCAAAATTACGAGACCAAGTGCAAAACATTTCACCCTAACAAAAAGTAACAGAAGCTAAGATGGATGGTTTGAAGAATGGAGTCAATTAAGAAAAAGACAGCATTGAATATTTGAAGAAATACATGGAAGGTTTGAAGGGAGGTTTTGCAAAGTTCTACAAGAAATGCTTCTTATGGTGAAAAGGTAGTAGAGGAAACTCATGATGAGAATAAAATAAATGTTAATTATGATTTCATAGACTCTAACATTGGATTGAAGACCCACCATATTCCAACGATTGATATGAGGAAGTTTTATGGGAAGGATCTTGTAACATGGATACTACAAATGGAGAAATATTTTGATCTCCATAATGTGCAAAACACACAAAAGGTATGCATTGCAACTTTATATTTAGAATCCAATCAGTTTGTATGGTATCGATGGCTTTTAACTTGTAAACAAATTTTCATTTGGTCAATTTTTACGGAGGAAACGATAACACATTATGAGGATACAAAGAGCAACACCTTGTTTAGCCAATTGATAAATCTCGAACAAAAGGGTTCAATAGTGGAGCACATTGAGGACTTCCAAAAATTGAATATAAGAGTAAGTGATATTCCAGAGCAGCTTAGGATTGATGTCTTCATATGGACTCTATAGTATCACATCCAACATGAGGTTCGCCTTTGGGAAATTGATTCATTAGAGAAGGCATTTAGGATGGCAAGAAAAATTGAAAGCAAAACTATGGCAGCAAGGAAGCCTACCACTCACAACTATAAATATGGAAGTGTAGTTTATCCTAGCCTTCCACAACCTACAAGGTTGAAACCAAAATAGTTGGAAGGAAAAATAGCAAAAGGGCTTTGTTACAGTTGTGATAGAAAATACACTAAAGGTCATATGTGTGCTGAGAAGAAATTATTTTACATCGATTGTGAAAAGGAGGAAGAAAAGGAACAAGAAACATCAAAGGAAGAGGATATACACCAGGAACTAACCCTAGAGAAAGAAGAAATGAATCCAACCATATCTTGTAATGCACTGGCAAGAATTACCACTCGTCAAACTCTCAAGATAGAAGGACATATCAAGAAGAAAAAGGTAATAGTGTTGATTGATTCGGGTAGTACCCATAATTTTATTCATTGTAAGATAGCCAAGGAATTAAATTGCTTTTTATATCCAGCACCAGAGTGTCAAGTGATGGTTTCAAATGGAGGAACCATAAATTTCTCGAGAAAGTGACATAATATCAAGCTAACCATGGGAGAATATGTATTGAATAGTCCAATTATTTCCATTCTAATGGGTGGCGTTGATGATGTACTAGGAGTCCAATAGTTACAATCTTTGGGTACAATAACTTTTAATTTTCAAGAAATTTTCTTGAAATTGTTTTGGGAAGGAAAGGAAGTTGAATTAAGGGGTATCACAGGGAAACCTAGAAAGATAATAAGCTCTAATGGCATGAAAAATCTTCTAAATAAAGAACAATGGGGTGTAATTGCACAATTATGTTCACTAGAGGCTCAAACATTGAAATCATCTATTTCTCTAGGCCTTCAAAAAGTCTTAGACAAATTGAGACTCCCAAAGGCCTCCCACCTATTTATGATCATGATCGTGCTATTCATTTGATTCCAGGAAGTATTCCTCCAAACATCAAGCCTTACAGGTATCCCTATGCCCAAAATAATGAAATTAAATGTATGGTTGCAGAAATGCTAAAGGTTGGTATAATTCAACCTAGTAAAAGTTCTTTCTCCGCTCTAGTAGTATTGGTACAAAAGAAGGATGGATCATGGTGCATGTGTTCAGATTATATGGAGCCTCCCATTCCTGTCATTGATGAATTATTGGATGAATTGCATGGATCAATTTACTTCACCAAGTTGGATCTTCATTTAGGATATCATCAAATAAGAATGAAGGCTAAAGAGGTTTTGAGAAAAACATATAGAACTCATGAGGGTCATTATGAATTTTTGGTCATGCCATTTGGCCTTACCAATGCACCTTCTCCATTTCAAGGTTTGATGAATTCCATTTTCAAACCCTTCCTTAGAAAATTTGTGTTAGTATTTTTTGATGATATACTAATCTACAACAAGTCTTGGAACGATCATGCTCAACATGTTGAGAGGGTGCTCAAGCTATTGGAGGAGAAACAATTATATGAAAAAACCTCCAAATGTTTCTTTGGAGTATAGGAAGTGGAATATCTGGGTCATATTGTATCTCATGAGGGTGTTAAGGTAGACCCTAAAAAAATTAAATCCATTAAGGAATGGAAAATACCCACATCCATAAAGCATCTGCGAAGATTTCTTGAGTTGATAGGGAATTATCACAAGTTTGTTAAGAATTATGGGAGAAAAGAAGAACCTCTAACAACATTACTAAAGAAATATGTGTTTTCATGGACTCCATAAGCAACTAAGGCCTTTGAGCATCTTAAAGAGGCAATGTGCCAAGCACCGGTCTTAGCTACACCAGACTTCACAAAAACCTTTATTGTGGAATGTGATGCCTCACGAAATGGAATTGGTGTTGTTTTAATGCAAGAAGGAAGACCCATTTCTTTTGAAAGTCGTCCAATCAAAGGAAAGTATTTACATGAATCTATTTATGAGAAGGAAATGTTGGAAATACTACATGCATTTACGAAATAGCGACCTTACCTAATGGGAAGGCACTTCAAGGTAAAAATAGATCATGATTGTCTTAAATACTTTTTAGAACAAAGGTTATCTTCAGAAGAGTAGTAAAAATGGGTCACAAAGATGTTGGGTTATGACTTTGAAATCATCTACAAAAAAGGGAAGAAAAATGTTGTTGTAGATGCACTCTCAAGAAAGGATGAGGATGTGGAAGCATTGCTTTGTGTCATTTCTATTATCCAACTAGATTGGATAACTGAAGTAAGGGATGAATGGAAGAATGATGAAGAAGTGTGGGAACTCATTCAAAAGTTGCAGCAAGATCCTAGTACATCTGATACATTCAGCTGGAATAATGATTCATTATGGTACAAAGATTGCTTGTACCTTTGTAAGAATTCCCAACTCAAACAAAAGATTCTCCGGGAATTGCACACCTCCCCTTAGGAGGGCACTCAGTGTTTTTAAAAACTTATCATAGGGTTAAGAAGGATTTTTTTTGAATGGCCTTAAATTTTATATTAAAAAGTTTGTGGTGGAATGTTTGGTTTTCCAACAAAATAAAGTTGAGACAATTAAGACCTTGGGTCTGTTACAACCTTTACCCATTCCAAGTCAACATTGGGAGGAGGTTTCAATGGATTTTATCAAATTTTTGCCCACGTTTGAAGGAAAGAGTGTCATCATGGTGGTAGGTAAGTCATGGTACTTAATAGACTTACCAATTATGCACACTTTTGTGCGTTATCTCAGCCATTTAAATCTAACACATTTGCTACAACATTTATGGAAACAATTCAAAAGGTACATGGAAACCCAAATATTATTGTAAGCGACAAAGACCCTATTTTCACTAGAAATTTTTGGACGGAAATATTTTCTTGACTTGGTACTCAATTAGCTCATAGCTCATCTTATGATCCTCAATTAGATGGGAAAACTAAGATAGTGAACACATATTTGGAAGGATATCTTCATTGCTTTGTATATGATAAATAGACAAAATGGGTCAAGTGGTTACCTCTGGCTGAATGGTAGTATAACACTTCCTTCCATATTGCAGCAAAAATGACCACATTTATGGCACTTTATGGATATCATCCACCGTCCATCACATCATATTTACGAGAAAATTCTAAGGTTCAAGCAGTGGAAGATCACATCGAGCATCAACAACAAGTTCTCCAACTCTTAAAGGATAACCTCACTTCGGCACATAATAGAATGAAACAATAGGAAGATCAACATCGCAGCGAAAGAAATTTTGATGTAGGTGACTGGGTATTTTTACTTCTACAACCATACAAACAAATGTCCCTCAATCAGGTTAAGAAGGATAATAAATTATCACCAAAGTATTATTGTCCTTACAAGATGTTGCAAAAGATTGATACTATGGCATACAATTTGGAACTTCCTACATCTTCCCAAGTGCACCCAGTTTTCCATGTTTCATGCTTAAAGAAGGTTATAGTTGACAAGCTCCCTGTTCAAACAATATTGCCAGAACTGGATGAGGAAGGAAAAATCATATTGGAACCTGAAACAATCATGGAAACAAGAACTCGACAGCTACGAAATCTATCAATTTCAGGGTACCTCATCAAGTTGAAGAACTTACCCACGGAATATTTCACATGGGAGGATGATAATTTTATACATAAGCATCTAAAATTACTCAAGCGTTGAGGACACTGTTTTTTGAAGGAGAGGGGCATGTTAGGTCCTTATAATAGTAGTGTATTCCTTCATTGTTATTAGTGTAGCCCCCTTATTGTTATTCTAGTGCCCATGTAGTCCCCATATTGTTATTGTTGTGCCCCTACATTATTATTTTTATGTCAGCTCTGATTATATTGTGACCCCTTAGACTCCTATATATAGAAAGAATATTTTTGTCATTTGAATCATCCAAGAATTGTTTATTTGTGTAATGTAAAGGAGGTTTCCCCCTCAAAGAGGATTATTTTGAAGTCATTGATCGATCTCTTCTTCTATTTTGTGAGTCGGTTGCATAATATTTGTGAAGGGTTAGATTGCTAGACTTATATATTATTATTTAATTTGGTAATTAGGAAGAATATTTATTTGGAAATATCCAAAAGGTGACAAATAGGGATGTCAAGTAATCCTTTGTTAAAAAATTACTTTGAAAAAAGGGAAAGGATGCCACATAGGAGCTTAATAATGACTAATTTTAGGAAATTATAAAATATATTTTATTTGTGAAGGGTTAGATTGCTAGACTTATATATTTTACATATAGATGATACCTTCATGGGACTTTTTTGGATGGGGAAATTAAATTATATAAAAATACTATTGAAATTATATTAAAGCATAGTGAAGTTTGAGTCACTATGTTAGTTAGCTCTAGAAGGAGGTTGAGAAATTCAAAACAAAACTCCCTTGTCAAAGGATCAGAAGTACAATATGTGAGAAAAACTATCTACTAAAACATATTCTATAGTTGGTTTTATTCTAGTTCTTTGTTGATCCTGCATAACTTAGTGTTCTTAAAGGGAAAAATGTTTTCCTTGAGTGTGGTTGGCCATCCCATCAAGTCGGGCCCACAAGAGGCACTTGAACCCCACCAAAAGATTATATAAAGGAGATATATTGGACATCATTTGAGTCACACAAGTAATTTGGTCTCTTTAGGAAGTCTGAGGAAATTTCTGAGCGAAAAGTAGGTGAAGGATAGCAAGGAAAGCAAGAAGGTATATTTTTTTGTCTTGTGCATCAATTATTTGTTTGGAAAGGTTGCACGTGTGGGAAGAAAGCTATCTCTATTCAGATTTTGAGCTAGAGAAGAGAAACAGACCAAGTTATAGAGAGAAGCATTGTTTTTTGGGTGGTTGGCCTATCACTTGGTGAGTTGGAAGTATTCCTTGAATTTCTATAACAAGAGATTTTTTTGGGCTTTTCACCTATGGAGGGGTTTTTCCCTGGCTTGGAGCCTATTTCTGGTGCTCTTATTTGCATTGTGATCTTATTTATTAGCATTGTCCTGATGATGAACACAAAATAATAATGATGATGATGAACTAACATTTATCACAAGAATTGTGAATATAACAAGGGAAAACATTATAAAATAAACCCTAATTCTATTTTCCCTAGTTTTTCTCAACATCTATGGTATTGGAAGATTTGCAATGTAGAAAGATTATTTTTTTCTTGAAATCAAATGCAATGCAAAAATAAATTACGCACCTAATAGCCAAGCGCTTGGTGGGCTAAAGTTGAGTAGTACTTCGATGAGTTTTTTTCGTGTTTATGACTTGAACCCTACTTAACATTTCAAATCCATATATTTGAATGAAAGTACCTGCAAAACAATGGAAGGAGGAGAAGTTATATGCAATAAATAATTAATAAAATATAAGAAAAATAATACCAGTTCCTTATGCTCAATTAATAGAGTAAGAGTTTCTCCTACTGTCCTACATGAAAAATGACAGTTTATGGTCTTTCACTCAAATATAAACATAAATTTCAAAGAAGACAAATACTACATAAAATTTTTCATGGAAAAGTTTCTTATTTCTTATAAAACTTTATGTAACTCCCACTCAACCAAGACATACAACAAAAATATATAAAAAAATGTGTTGTCTCACCTAAATCCTTACCATTTTGAGATATTTTCTTCATATAGTTGTTCCACTTCAACATCCGAATTGAAACTAGTTGTCCTACACATATTCATGAGACTAATAAGGAAAAATTAGATTAAATTTGACCTAATATTAAATTTAATTTTATGATTAAATAATAATTAAAAGGACTTGAGTGCATGAATACTTGAATGAGCTCCTCTTGGTTTCGAGAATAAATTGTTGTAGTAAAATCTTGCAAAAAATATCCCTCCACTCAATAAAGCAACACTGAAGTCAACATTGACTTTGTTGTTGCTTTGTTGGATTGAGGGTGTTTTTCTCCAATATTATCCAAATCCTAATTTATTCTCTATTGAACAGGGCCAACCACATGAAGGTGGAAGCTCTCATGGCCCCTCCCCCCCCTCACATCACTCTCAATTCCCCAGTACCCAATCTATATACTATATAGGAAATAGTTGAAAGCAACATTAAGATACATTAAAAACAAATAGAAAATATTCATTCATTCATTCAATTGTAGATCCACAAAATATTTCATATCAATAAATTTTAACATAAAAAATATGTTTACATAACATGAAATAAGGTAACGTACATAAATAGACATATAAAAATTATTCATTAACATATAACATTCATTCATTCATTCATTAATCATAGACACAAAATACTTCCTCTCAAAAAAAAATTATCATAAAAAATATGTTTTCATAATATGGTACGCGATGTTTCTAATGATATAACTAATACAATCATTCTTTTTTCTTTTTTTCTATGGCCTGGTCGTGTACTCATGATGTTGTCGAGGTTTCCGCAAGAGGGATGGATCATCAGTTATAACAAGAAAGAAATGTTAAATTGATATTTGTTGTTATTATTCATTAATAAAAATAGCATCAGAGTTTTCTTTACCTCGTGCATTAGTCGACACTATTAGAATGACTGCTATATTATTTACTATATTTACTATAACTTATCTATTTTTTTGTTGCATTTTCTAGTCCTTATTAGTTTAACAAAATTCTAACATATATTAGTTGTCAATTCACAAAAGTTTGTAATTATGATGGCGATTTAAGTACATATGAGTGTAATGTCCATGATGGGATGTATGAATTTTCTCTACACATTTCCCATCAATGATTATAACCTTGAATGGGCTAGCATTGGTCTATCATCACCATCTCAAAATGACCCCAGAGATGAAAATTTACCATGTCTGTCATCATCACTTCACACTGTCTCATAGATTACCCCTTATACAGATTATATGCATGAATTTTTGGCAGGGCATCCCCTCTACCTAGCCTATGATTGATTGTGATAACAGGTGAAAAAAGTACAATTTATAAGTAGGGGATCTTGTCAACAAAGATTCCTCAATTGGCCTTTATTCACTTGCTGTCACAATCAATCATAGGATAGGTAGAGGGGATGACCTTCCATAAATTCATTCATGTAATATGTAGAAAGGGTCATCCATGATATAGTTTTATGTGATGAAGACAAAAATTATAAATTTTCATCTGCCAGGTCATTTTGAGATAGACCAATGCTAGCCCATTTAAGGTTATAAGTATTGACGAGAAATTTGGGGAGGACAATTCATACATCCCATCATGTACATTACACACATATGTACTTCAATTGTCATCGTAATCACAAATTTTTGTGATTAGGCATTGAAGCTGGAGTAGCTAGCACCTAAATTAGGAGTTTAGTAGTGTATGGTGGAGTGGGATAGGGATACAGTGTAGTAGATGGTTGACTTATCATGGGCATGGATTGTGTAAAGGCTTATTTTAACATGCAGATCTGATTATAGGCTCTTGGTGTTTGTAATAGAGTTAATTGACTTATACCATGAATTTATCAAATATATGGCATTCTACACCCTCCTTATATTTGAGGTTAGTGAACAGGGGTTACCAAGCCGAGGTGGGATAGCACGTCCTTGGTGTATAACCTAAACATGCATGCCTCTCTATCTGTATGTACCAAAGTGATGATATACCAGCCTATTTGTGCTAGCGAGGATGGATCAATTATGAATTTGTGATGAATGTATTGGGCTATAAACCTAATAACGACCCATCACATTGATCTGTAAACAAATCCATGGAAGGATATAAATCTCAAGAAAATGTAAAAGATTAAAAAGAAATCAAGTTAATATTTAAACTAACTCTTTGTCCTAGATTTATCAGCGTGCTAGCAAAGCCAAGTTTTGAAGTGAGGGTAGAAAAGAAGATCAACTTGGCACCATCTCAAATCAAGAAGAGAAAATTCCTTAATTTGAATATGTGAAGGAAATAAAAACAAAAATATGGGCATAATTACTAGCCCTAATTATAGAGATAAGGTAAATAGTATACATAGAAAGGAGCAAGGGGTTTTGGAGGGTTATAAGCAATTTTCTTGATGACCAAATAGCTATAACACCTTCTCTCCCTGGACCGAACCTATCAAACAATAAAGTGAAGTTATGGGTTCATTCTACTAGCCCTCTTCTCTATGATGTAGCCTAAAACTTACTCAAGAAGCGAGATATCGTAAGGAATTTGATATTGACAAACCAAAAATCTATTTGTTGAGCTTAAGAAATTCCAAGCATCTTGAAAAAGTAAGCAAAGGTATGAGGTAATTTTACAAGATCTGAAGTCTTCAAAATTTGTCTATCAAGCCTTGACTCTGGACAAGTTTTGATTGATAGTAGTGTCAAGTAGAAATGTGTGTGTACGAGTCTCTTTTGGAATCCCTAAAAGGTTTTCCATTGTCACCTTTTCAAAGGGATATGAAAGAAATATTGAAAGAGGATACACAAGTAGATAAAAGAGATCTAATATTGATGGTATTGATGACCTCGTTCTAAGCTTAAGTCTTGTTGAAAGAATTCCAAAAACCATACTCTACACTTGTGCATCAAGACATCAAAATTCTGAGCACATAAAGAGACATATAGAAATTATTCATTAACATATAACATTCATTCATTCATTCCTTAATCATAAACACAAAATAACTCATCTCAATAAAGCTTGTCATCAAAAATATGTTTTCATAATATGGTACGTGATGTTTTTAATGATATAACTAGTAAAATCATTACTTTTTATTTTTCTTTATTTTGATGGCTTGGTCGTGTACTCATGATATTGTTGAGGTTGCCGCAAGAGGGGTGGAACATCAGTTGTAACAAGAAAGAAATGTTAAATTGATGGTTTTTGCTATTATTCATTAATAAAATTAGCATTAGGGTTTTCTTTAACTTGTGCACTAGTCTACACTGTTGGAATGGCTACCCTGTGCTCCTTTTCTGGCTACCCTATGGTGTTTGTATGTTGTGGTGTGATCTCTGCAAAAAAATACTATATAATAAAGGAAATGGTTTTTTTATTAGATAATGTAAAATTTAGAAAACAAACATTCATAATTGAACTTATGACATAAAAAAATCACTTTAAAATATGGTTATTATGTGATATCTCTGAAGATGTTGGTTGAACATGTTGATATTAGGAATTTTATTTCTAATGTGAATCAAACAAGAAATTTCTTCATTCGTTCTAACCACAAACTTATTGAATGTTACGATTGGGTCAGGAGACATGTAGAACTCATCATCATAAAACCAATCAGGATCATTAAGTACTTCCTTAGCAACATCTATGGGCTTCTCCGAGGATGGTGCCTTTCCCTTATGACCCTATTGATCAAATAAGTGTAATTTGTAATTTTATTCCACCATCCTCAGCTATAAACATTAAAATATTTGAATTTGATAAAAAAAAATTAGATCAATTAAAAATTACAATTTAGTGAGTTAGCTTAATTGGATTGGGCATCATTTGGCTAAGAACCATCATGAAGTGACTGGACAATGGGATATAATATATTTTTTAACTGAATTGAATTGGTTTAGTTCTAGAATAGGAGGGCTAGTTAGTAGTACTAAGTGAGTCAATGGTATATTTCAATGAGAATCTTGTCTTTTGTTGATCATGATCTTTTCAAATGGATAGTTGAGCTAATTATCACATGAGTTGAAACCATTATGTAATTGAAAGTGGCACATGAAGATGAAAAATTTAATCACTAAAAATCAGAGGATTAAACCCTTAAATATTCATTTGGAAGATTAATTGAGGCATCACAGCTAAGGGAGTAGTTCAGGGAGAAGAGAAGAAAGGTATTATTCAAGGAAAGGAAGGCATCGAATCTTTTATTAATAACAACATTAGAAGTATTGTAACACAATATTGTGGATGGAAAATCCGAAATTACATGTATATTGCACTATAATAATCCGTTAGTCCACAAACTCATATTTGTAGTTACTCAAATCCTTCACTAGGAAAATGTTTATAAGTATCTCACCCCCAAGACTAAAATGGGTGGCTGATTTAACAAATGTTCATATGTTAGAAACAAATTCAATGCATGGTAGTTGTAATTATAAATCTTATGGAAACTAGTGTTATAACCTATGAAATATTCCATGGTTTTCCTAGTAGCCATAAGGGTTGGTTTTCCTAGTAGACATAAGGGTTGTACGTATTTCAAATTGACTTGTATACCAAGATGTTTAAAATCCAGAAAGCTTATGAGACAAAATATTAGAATGTGTCTTCTAGATTTTCCCCCTTATTTAGTTTACATGGGTTTTGGTTGAGCCTCTATAAACAATTGCTTGCATTATAATTTAATCATAACCTAAAACTAGAGTTGGATGAAGAAAATTCACAAATATATGATGCCTTTAATGGTGCTATCATTCATTCATTCATACATCCAAAAAATATTTTATCTCAATAAATTTTATCACAAAAAATATGTTTACACAATATGAAACAAAATTGTTCTAATTTTTTGCAATAGAAAAATCACAATGTTTTATTAAGATAGTCTAAAGTTACATGTGCACATGCCATGAGGCATTCAACCTCTCAGTAAAAAATGTGGTACTCAAAAACACAGGCTCTAAATAAACAAGTTTAGTCATTTTTTATCAGGTTTCTTTCTCTTTTTTAATATGTAGTTAGCAAGGATGTCTTGATCTTGGCCCCCTTCAGTTGTTGTGGTCTCTAGTGTAATATGTTTTGTCGCTAACCTAGTTCTACGACTATACTGCTACAAGTGGGGCTGACCATCAGCTGTAATAAGAAAGAAATGTTAAATTCATATTTATAGTTGTTATTATTATTACAATGTTTTTATTAACAAAAAGAGTAGTATAGTGTTCTTCATTTGCTTCATTAGTGGAGGGAATAAAAATACTTTCGGATGTGGCCATATGTTCCTCATCTTCTCTAGCCACATATTATACATGCTCTAGTGTAGAAACAAGAAAGGTTATAATTAATACACAATTTGCATTTAAATATTTTTAATTGTATTCCATACTACACTTTTTTTATAACACATGAAATACCTCCAATACTGAGCTAAACATCAATCTCAAGATCGGGCACTCCACCTTCAGTATGCTCATGTGTTGTATCTACTTTTATTTCCTTCTTTTTACAATCAAGCACATTACTTTATGGCCAAAAGTAATAACCAATAGATTGTACAAGTAATTATTTATAAATGATAATTGTTTCTTTTATGTTCTTGAGTATTAGGTTGGGTGGCGAAAGATTGTGAAGATGCCAATTTTGTCCTCCGTTCAAGCATGACTTGATAGTCGTACTTGAAAGAAAGCTTTAGATCTTCCTTCGTGGGAGCCTCTTTGAATTGTGACCCCTACAATTTTGCATTAGAACATGAATTTTTCTTCTTCTATGATATTAAATTAAAATTGTTAACAATTTATAATTTGGATGCAAATTATTTTTTGATATACTTACAATTTTTGTGGCCTGTTTCAAGTAACCACCTGGGCCAAGATGATGCTTCCCATGTTTGGCTATCATAACCTTTGTGGCTTTGAAATTATCTGAGAACGTATATTTAAAACATTGAAAAACTTAATTAGATTTTGCAATGATTATAAAGAACCATAATTAGATTATTAAAAGTTCCTCACACCTTCTTGGTCCAGGTGGAGTCTTTCCTACTTTTCGAAGTGCCTTCTCAATTGCATATTCCATGAGTGCTCTCCACTCCATCTTTGGAATTGATGGAGGGTGCTCATGTGACTTGGCCCTTTCCAATTGAGACCTATACTGGTCCCACAAACATTTTAAATGTATGCATGCCTTTGAGGTAACTCCATATTGTTGAAGGTTCCCTCACCGAACATGAAAACCATCATGTTAATAAGTTCATATTTAACTTAGAACTTTGGGATTTCTAGTTTGTGCAAATGGTGGGCCCAAATATTTCCAAGGTTATGTCATACAAATGCCTATAAAATACATCAGTTCCCGCAAAATGATATTATCATTAGTTTGAAATAATCACATACTATACATTAATTTCATTTAGGTTGTACTTAATATTTATAACAATTCTTAAATAACTGGAAGTTTCTATATTTTCATGGGGACATTGTCATAATCTACCAAAAACGTGATCGGTACATGATCTAGGAAAACTCATTTCAAACTGTGCAATCAGATCATGCTCTGCATCCACAACATCATGTGTATATCCTCACATACGTTGTTCAGTGGGTGCAGATCCTACTATGGGTGGTTGAGTGGGTGTACTTGTCTCAATGACTGGTGACTCACTCACAAGTGGATCATGTTGGAGAAAGTGAAACTAGTTTCAGTATTTACAAATGTAATTTTGATCTTTTTACTTGTCAATAAAAAGAAACATTATTTTTGTAAATATAAGAATGAGTTTCTTGCTCATTTCATAGGCCTAAGAAAGTCAAAGAGTCAAATTCATGTATAAGGAGCTCTTCCTAGGCCTATGTGTAAATGTATAATAGTATAAAAGGCCCTTGAAGACAAGCACAATCCTCTCGAAGACATTAGCTAGCAAAATGATGAATAAAACAATCATGTCAGCCTAAAAATACATATAACTATCAAGTCAGCTCACAAAAGGCAACACATCGGTTCAATAGACATGTCGTCTTATTATGGAGACGTAACAACTATATATACCCAGTTAGGGTTACTGAAGAGGGATAGAATCTTGGACAAGATTCTGTAACTTCGGATGATGACATAACCTTTGTAATCTCAGGGAAAAGAATAGTAACATCTTCATATAAATCTCTATAATCTCAGACAAGCACAGTAACACATAATCTCAGATTCCTTTGTGATTTTTGTGGGATAACTAACTCTGGATGCCTCTACTATCTTTGGTGATGATCACAATGAATTACAACAACCTCATGACCACAGTCTCTTAACGGTTTTAGTGATTACAGTCTCAGCTACCTCAAAAGTTACAGTCTCAGCATACATGCTATAAGGAGGATCTCAGTCATACTTTGTCTCGGTCTATATGTATTATAAACACAGTCACAGTCTTGATCTCACAGTCTTGGTGTATCTATGATGGAGAGGATTATACACAGTCATGATCTCAGTATAGTGGCAACCATGGTCTCGGAGGTGTTCTAATGAAGATATCTTTGGTAGTATAACAAGATAAAACTAAGATGAAACAATAATTATGGTGCTACAATAATGATCTATGTGAAGACGGAGAAATGATGCAACATCAATTATCTCATTGTTATGATGAGTATCTTAGTAAAGGCATAGTAATAATGATCTCAGTGAAGCAACAATGACGATGATCTCAGCAGTGACAAAGAAGAGGATTGGTGTCTTGGACTTGAAGTTGCGTAATAGGTTAAGGGTCATGGTCTTAGTATTCGTGAATTGAATTATTATAAGAATAATTTTTTTCGGGTTTTACTCTCAAATAGGGAGAACTTTTGGCCTTGGCAAAAAGCCAACATCATGTGTTCTTGTCTCTTTTGTTTTTGGTAACTATTTGATGAACTAAGAAGACACACTCTAATACTATTAAGATAATATTGCACTAATAAGAAAAGTTAAAGAACCTCACAAATAGTTATCATGAAAAGAAGAATCTATTTAACTTCATTTTCCCTAGATTCTCAACATGGTATCAAAGCTATGGTTATAGTCAAAGGAAGGGCAGAAAAGAGACATTTCAATGATCAAGTTTCTAGCAGGGCATCAAAGAAAGCTGAAGGACATCAAGATCTGCATTAAAGAAACAAACCCTAATCTTGATCAAACCCTAGAAATCTACAACAACAGTCTACATTAGCAAGGGTTTTTGTCTATGCAATCAAGGGGACAATCTACAATAGCAAGAACTTGGTTCTCTATAGTCATTATGAAAAGGCCACTAATACCCTCATCAAGATGTCTACAAAACAAGATAGCTCAAGGGATTTTAAAATGAAGATCACATCAGCTTGGATAAATTTGAAACCTTAGCAACAATCCTGATCTACAAAAGAAGGAAAAGCATATTGAAGAAGAAAAGCATTGCATCATCTTCAAGGTTATTAAAACAAGGATCATTTCCTTGCCCTAGAAGAAAATCATTGAAGGAAAGCAATAGAGAATCCTCATCAAATAGAGCTACCTTTTCAATTGGAGAAAGGATTTCCATCAAAGAGAAGATCATCCAAGAGGAAAACTCCAATACATCTTCTCCAACAAGCATCAAAGTGATCAAATACAAGAATTCATCTTCACTTGTCAAGTAAGTATCTTTCATTTTTATAATCAAGTTTGGTTAATTGACTTCATGATTGTAAGGAGATCTATGGTTTGGATAGGTCATCAAAATTCCTTGCATGAAATTAGGAAGATTTTCATAAACCGCATAGATAAAAGAAATCAGTGAACATATCAAGCAAAAGGTCTCCTTTGAATTCATGGGAAGGAACTCTTAAGGTCCTCTCATTCCTACGTAGCAAGAAAGGAGACATAAGAGAGATATATGAAATGAAGTGAAGAAGGTCATATCACTTATACTTGGTTGAAAGCATCAAAGAATGAAGGAATATCTTCATGATATCTCAATTGAGAGATCTGGGAAAGATGATAAGAAGACAATCATCATTGTTCTAATTGATAAGAAAGGAAACAAATGTTCATAAATAAGAATGTTACCTCATTCAACAATCTGTGATCTCCATGCTAAATAGAGAAAGATATTTTGAAGGTAAAATGTTGAAGGTTAAAGGACTCAAACATTTGCAGAAAGGAAAGGAAAGTTTGGTCCTCAAGAAAGAAAAAAACAATGCTATAGAAATATTGTGAAAAGAAAGCTCATATCACTGGAAAGATGGAGGAAGTTGAAGAAAAGGGCCAAGGAAAGAGGGAGAAACAGATCTCCACTATGATTAGATGGGCTCCCTCACAAAAGGGGTCCTATAATAAACTCCTAAATCTCTAGATATGACCGTGATATTAAGATGCATCATGGCATCATGCAAACATTAGAAACAAGTGCTCGTGAAAACACCTTGGGAATCATGAAGGAATAAATCCATGGCAGTTAAACATGAAGGATATAAATATTTGGAATGTCATTGAACATTGAAGGAAAGGAAGGAGTCATCCAGGATAGGTCTCATCATACATCAAGGAAATATCTTCCAGATGAGGATACACAAGATCCTCAAGATTCTCTGATGGAATCCATATCAGAGGATTCACTAATCTAGAGAGGAAGAAAGTGTTTCATCAATAAATCCAACTTATCTATTTCATGGATGATGTTATGACAACATAAGAAAAGATGAAAATCAAGGGGTTGAAGACACTTTAATCAAGGAAGCTGCTGGAAGAAGCCTAGATGACTTAATGGTAAAATGAAGTATGTATGCTTATGTTTAAATTTTATAATGTCATGTCATATGGTTCCAGGTAATATGGATCATTACTTCTATCTTAAGAATCATAATCAAGGGAAAAGGATCTCCTCCTCTGAAAGGATGCCAAAAGGCATAAGTCTCACTAGATGAAATCAACATAATATGTCCTCATATGAAGTATGAGGTGGTTGAATACGATTACATAACTCTGATTAGAAACCCCTGAGAATGTAATGTGTGAGGAAGGAAGAAATCGTGAAATATGCAACCATGATTAAGGCAATCAACATCCAAAAGACCAAGAAGACTTGACTACAAAATCTCCTGGAAAGATATGAAGACTTTGATGAAAGTTTGGAAAAGATAGAGACCCTTAACAATGTATATATTTGGGAAATATGTCAACAAGTATGAAGGATGTTGATACCTACTGAAAAGATGTCATGATAAAAATCCATCTTGAAAGGTACGATTTGATTTAATGCTATGTTTTGATTTCTTAAATAATATCTAGGTGAAGTTCATGCAAGGCTACTAGAACAATATTTGTAAGTACAAGTACAACCAGCATTCATGCGATGGATGGAAACTCCTAAAAGACGCATGAAGAGAAAGAAGTATCCATATGAAGAAGGTTCCATATATGTATCAAGAAGGCCACTTTCCATGAAAAAGGGAATGACATGACAAAATAATAAAGAAAGTGATCGATGGTCGTTTCCCTACAAGGAAGAAGCTTCACTGAATTTCATGACATCAAGGAAAGAAGTTGATTAAGTAACCAAAGGACCCAAGAAAAAGAAGTTGTTGATGAAAGGAGAACCCCTAATTAAGAGGGAGTAGGGATTGAGTCACCCCTAATTAAAAAGGAGTGATAGATGTGTTTTTTCATTTTATGTGTCATGCACTAGATGAGGACTAACAACTGTAAGTCTTAACAACTGTAAGTCTTATTGAAGGCCATGAATGGAAATGTAGACACATGTGAGACACAACATTCTTGTCTTCACCTGGGAAGAAAGAATGGAGGATTGGTTAATCACCTAGCATCTGATTCTCATTGAGGATGTGTAGGGCATCCAAGACAAGAGTAGGCAAGAGGACCGACATTCTTTGAGGGCTGGGAACCCAAGGTAAGAATAGTCCTAGAAGGTCATACTCAGTGAACTCTCGGGTGGGTATGTACCTTGAGAGATAATGATGAAGGTGTCTATAGTCATTGGTCTCACCAACATTGTGCTATGATCTAATGAGAGATATAGTTGTTAGTTAAGGCCTTGTTATGGAAAAACGTTGGTTACTATGATGCTATGCAGATGGGTTACCAATTCGATTCTTCTTATGAGAAATTCTTCAGATTGAGAATGACCAAGTACCATTATAAATACCTCTCTAATTAAGAGGGAGTATTGAAGAAAGTGTAACTAGGTTCGGTATTTACAAATGTAATTTTGATCATTGTGCTTGTAAAGAAAAAGAAACATTATTTTTGTAAATTATAAGAATGAGTTTCTTTCTCATTTCATAGGCTTAAGAAAGTCAAAGAGTCAAAGTCATGTATAAGGTGCTCTTCTTGAGCTTATGTGTAAATGTATACTAGTCTAAATGGCCCTCCAAGACACGCATAATCCTCATGAAGACATCAACTTGAAAAACAATGAATAAAATAATCATGTTAGCCTCCAAATACATATAACTGTCAAGTTCGCTCATAAAAGGTGACACATCGGTTCAATAGACATGTTGGCGTATTATGGAGATGTAAAAACTATATATAACCAGTTAGGGTCATCATAGAAGGATAGAATCTCGGACAAGCTTCTGTAACTTCAGATGATGATAGAACCTTTGTAATCTCGGGGACAAGCACAGTAACACATAATCGCAGATTCCTCTATGATTTTTTTGGGATAAATAACTTCGGATGTGTCTTCTATATTCGATGATGATCACAGTGAATTATAACAACCTCATGACCATGGTCTCGTCATGGTTTTAGTGACTACAGTCTCAACTACCTTGGAAGTTACAGTCTCGAAATACATGCTGTAAGGAGGATCCCAGTCATACTCTATCTTAGTCTATATGTATTATAAACACAATCATAGTCTTGATCTCACAGTCTTCATGTATCTATGATGGAGAGGCTTATACATTGTCATGATCTTAATATAGTTGCAACCATGGTCTCAAAGGCGTTCTAATGAAGATATCTCTAGTACCACAACAAGATGCAACCATGATGAAACAATAATGATGGCATTGCATCAATGATCCATGTGAAGATGGAGCAATGATGCGACCATAATAATCTCATTGTTATGATGAATATCTCAATAAAGGCACAGTAATAATGATCTTAGTGAAGCAACGATGATGATGATCTTAGCAGTGACAAAGGAGAGGATTGGTGTCTTGGTCTTGGAGTGTCGTAATAGGTCTGGGTCATGGTCTTTTTATTTGTCAATTGAAATCTCTATAAGAAGAATTTTGTGCTGGTTTTCCTCTCAAATAGTGAGAAGTTTTGGCCTTGGCAGAAATCCAACATCGTGTGTTCTTGTCTCTTTTGTTTTTGGTAACTATTTGATGAACTAAGAAGACACACTCTAATAATAAGAGAATATTTTACTAATAATAAAAGTTAAAGAACGTCAAAAATAGTTATCATGAAGAGAAGAATCTCTTTAACTTCATTTTCCCTAGATTCTTCAACAGATCATCGACGTTGCTACCAATGTTGTCCCCCATATCCATAGCATGAGGATCTTACTACGCCAAAATCTCATGTAAAATAAATATTTTTTATAAAGGATGAGATAACTAAATCATAAAAAAATAAATGAGATAATTAAATGAGTTTCTCACCCCATACCAATGAACTTGTTGCATCAAGGTTGTGATTTCGCCTTTTATCTCATATGTCTAAGGCTTAATCAAAACTAAAGAATAAGTTTCTTGTTTTCTTTGACTTTAAGCTTATTTATTGTTTGGATTGGGTTGGTGGACACAAAAATTGCTTCATTAGTAACATCTTCCTCACGAGCATCTGTGGACTGCTCTAAGGCTGGTGCCTTCACCTTATCACCCTGTTTATCAAATAAGTGTAGTTTACAATTCATCCACAATTAATCATCATTATATTAGCAAGAAAACCATTATTGACATATGTATAAATTTATATAGAAACTCCAAGTTATATCATGGGCAATATAAAAGGTTCTAAATTTATTAAAACTTCATCATCTTGGAATGCTCTTGCAAGAGGCATTATGATAGGATCAATACGTATTCCATATTGTATAGAAACAATACTTTGAAAAGGATGAAGGAATGCATTTTCTCAAGTTGGCCATATGCATAGTGAATCTTTAATTTAGTTATATGATTCCTAAAAATATGAATTAGACTTAGTCTATAATGGATAAAATACTACTTGTATACATATCTCGTGGTTATATTATTTTACATACAACTACATTGATATTTACCTATTGTGAGGTTGGTGCCCTTTGACCTTTATCAATCTGACACAATATTTTAACCACGATGCATTAAAATGTTTCCTCAACTTACAAGATGTTTAACAATATATTGTAGTAAATGACAATCATAACTTATCATAGACATTTCTTACAAGTTGGGTAAAATTGAATACATACCACCCCCATAATAGAAATATTTGTATTTATTCTATTCAAATTGTAATCAATGAGAAACTCTTCCCATGCAACTATTGATTTAATGGCACATACGAATACATGGTTTCCTTCACATCCCTCGAATATGCTATTGGGTTTCTTATTTGTGGTGACACTCCATGTACTATTTATAAACCTTGCAATATTCCTTGTTGCTTTTGGCCTTCCATCAATATACATAGTTGTGCCTTTATTTTCATCATTGTCTTTTAGTTTTATATAATTTGTGGCCATTCCATATCTTCACATACTTTTTGTATATTGGACTAGCCATACCCAATCATTGTAGTTGTAATAGGGTCTGACGTACTCCATCGATTCAGTTAATCCTCCATAACATACCTTTATGCCATTCATGGAAAATAGCCCCAAACCATGTAATGACGATGGGACAATGCGGTATATCCTTTCATTGACAGAAAAATTAATATTTATTTCAGGAAGATCCTTGGGTGCTCATTATTTCACTATATGTTTGTACCTCAATGGAACCTCAATGTCATCTATGTTCTCATTATCATAAGAACATGACCACCCTTTGGCGAGAAAAAATTCCATGCGTCTATGGAATTTTCTTCTAATATTTTCACCTCTATTTGATCTTCACTTGTTGGATGAAATAGCAAATGTTTGGTCAATTTCTTCTATCCTACCTAACATTCTATCACCCAATGAAGATAGATTTGACAAATACCAGTTTGGTTGAACATCCTATAACACTCCATTAAATGATAGCAAATGTTAGTGAGTGTCATAAGGGATGTTGACAAATGTCTTGACGAAACCACAAGAACGTTATAATAGTACAAGTGAGTTAAAAGGAATTTCTTTGCATTTAAATTATTCAAGTAATATTTAAAAACTTGAAAACTTGAGAACCTATTCATCCTAACCAATGAACTCACTCGATAACTTGATAACTCAACATAATCTGATAGCATTTAATCTTCCATTACAAAAAATTACCCACATACTTCGATATGTTGAAGAATGTAACTAGTTTCGATCTTCATAATTGTCATTTGACTCATGTCATGATGTAATTCTTATGTATCTATCAAAAGAATAAAGAAAATGATTTTTTTAAGCACGGGTTTCATGCTCAAGTCACTTTGTCATTAGGTCAAGCATCCATTGAATGCTCCTAGGGTTTGTCATGAGTCAAGAGTCCTTGTCATATTATAAAAGACCCTTTCGGGAATTTGTATCAAGGAAAGAAAAATTATTTTGAAATTAGAAATGTCTAAAAGGATCCCAAGACCAAGTCGGCTAGCTAAAGAAAAGTTGACCTATAGAGAGGGCTAATGGAGCCTCTTGGAAAGGCTATATAAATATGGATCTTCGACCTATTGAGAGACACATCAAGATTTCAAAAGTTTGTAATTTGTCTTCTAATGTTCACACGTGTGAATACCCTAGGGTTTCTAGGGTTTCCTCAAGTCCAAAATTGCAAGAGGTGTTGTAGGTTGCCTTGGTGAGCATGAAAGGCTAGAAGAGCCATCATCTTGAAGAGATCTTGTTTCGTTTCCCTTGGAGATCTTGTTTCACTACACTTGGAGGACTTGAAAATCTCATCATGTAACATATATCATGAACCATAGTTCTCTGTAACACCACCTCCCACATTTACCCACTTTCACCGGCTTATCGGGGTAAACATGAGAAGAGGGCTACTATGACATGACTCAACTCCTTAAGTACAGTTAAGGAAGTGGAATCATCAATATAAAACCTTATTGACTTTCCTCATGTGCTACAGAAACTGCAGGAGCTAAATAACTACTCCAGGTTCCCAAACCCTGAGTTAACTTTCTTTTTCAGTGATCTAGATCCCCAGGCGCTCTGATGAAAAGGCAAGCCAGCGACTGTAACCCTCCAGTTGCTGGGTGTGGAGCTTCATTATCTTCCTGATTTTTCATAATTTTTTTATTTTAGCCACACTGGATCCATGTTCCTAATGAGGTGACAACGCTACACATTTAATCCCTGTCATGGGGGTCCAGGGGGGGCGATCGTAGAAGTTATGTTAATTTAAGGTTTTTTGACCTGGAAGGACCCTCGATTTATATGAGGAATTTGTATTGCAGTTTTGGATTATTATTCAAAGAAAGAAAGGGAGAGGATATTGTGTGAGAGTGAAGAGTAAATTACAGTAGATTTTTTGTAGGTTGCATCTCTTCATTTTGCTGGATAATATAAACGGAAAGACTGGTTGTTCCTCCGTGGATGTAGCCCAAATTAGGTGAACCATGTATATCTGTGTCTCTCTTGTTTTATGTGTTTATGTATTTTCATTTCCACAATATTTTATGTATTTCATTTCTCCATCAACTAATTTCTAACACCAATCTCTCTGATAACCCTGCCTCCTAGCAACTGTAGTTTAGATTTCCTAGTTCTGAGCCCATAACCCCAAAATCTGAGCCACCTTTTCAGGGCCTAACTCTCAACCACTTCCTAGAACTTAATGAGACTTTCAAAAATAATAAATAACACTAGGACAAATCCATTGACACAAAAATTAGACAAGGACTTGACCTAACCAGGCCTAACCATGATAATCATTCCGACAAACACATGGTGAACATGAAATCTACAGGTCATAAATGCACATCTAAACATAGAGATCTGAAACTTACCTAAGAATCATCAACAAGGCCTAATTCCCTCTCACAATAGCTGAAATAACATCTATTAGGTCATACATTCAATAACCATTCATTTACCAATCAAACATGATAAGAGACATAGCTTGAATCCGTCATAAAACCATGCGTATATCCAACATATATCCATAGCAATGACAAGGAAAGAATAGAAATCAAAGCCACATCATAACAAGTACATTTAATCATAAAATACAAGAGGAAATTATCTCTTATTAATATATGCAAAATCCAACCAAGTGAGGGACTTCCACGTACCACCCGACCATAGATTGGGTTGAACCAAATATTTCTTTCATCCTACCACCCCTGTGCCATATTCCAAGCATGAATGTGGGATCTCATGGGATAAAACAATACATAAATAAATAAGGAAATCCATAAGTTAAACCACATCCACCCTAACACTACCATGATCTCACCTAGACCAGTCTCGAGATCATAAAACCAAACCAAGCTTGGATGCCTCAGAATTCCTTCAACAAACCTTGAGGAATTTTCCTGTTTCCACCCACCTAATGAGGCCTTCCTGAAGAAAAATATCTCCACCCCCAACCCTTTGGATTTTCCTGAGACCACATCACTCGGATCCAAAACATTTCGGCAATCCAAATCTCAACCAAAAACGAATCCCATCACACCATGGCTATCTAGAATTGGAAAGGCAAGACTTAAACCATTTTCAAACCAGGAAAAACCCATGTTAGTGATAGCAAGTGAATGAAATACACACATGCATGTACCATGAATGCCAAAAACAACTAGAAAACCATACATGCAACCTATTACATGAAATTATTCCCAATGACCCTCTTGATCCAACTCTTCCTTGCTTGATCCTTGCTTTCGTTTTCTTGTCCTTGCTTTCCCCTCTTGGTGCTCTTCTCCTCTGTGAAAACCAATTCCAAAACTCAACTAACAAAAGGCACCAAAACTTATGCTTTGATGCCTTTTTATTATTGATGCCTCTAATTTATTCCTTTTCCCTCTATTTTCCTTCAATTTCCTCCTCATGTAAATATGTGACCCTTCATCTCCCTTTTCTCCTATTTTCCTTTATTTTCATAAATAAAATTCCAATAATCCATTTTTTTTCTTTTCAAAGCCTTTGCCAATTCCTTTTTCAATTTCCGTAGCCATAATAAACAACAAGTGATGCCCACTAGGATGTGTTGCCCAACATTCAACTTGGAATAAGTGTCACATGTCGTTAATCTTATTTTACCTTTATTAATTTTATTACATGAAATTTTAACCCAGGTCTATTACAACCCCCCCCCCCCCCACACCTTAGGGGAAAACCATCGTCAGTGTTTTGTGACACCTACAACCAACAAGACCGCTGAAAACCAAAACATAGTGCCCATGGATCTTTATAACTTAGCTTGATGTAGTATTTACAATGAACAACTTGTTGACAACAAAAACCATCATGAAAAACATGACAACATGACAACCATACTGCTTATTGGAGATTTAAAACATAGATCATTGTGGTATTTACAATATCAATCATTCATAAATATGTACATATACCAAAAGATCATTTTCCTCCACCGATAAATAATGAAGGATACATAGCTCGTATTTGATCAACCATATCCCATGTAGCTTTATCAGTCCCAAAGTGCTTCCACTACACTTTAACTTGGAGAATTTCTCTATTCCAGAGCATGAGTTGTTTCCGCTACAATATGCACTAAGGTCCCGGCTGGAATTCTCCTTCTGTCTCCACCTGTAATACTGACCTATTAATTACATGATCAACATTTTCACATATATTTTAAGCAATGAAACATGCAAAACATCATGGGATTTCACTATTGGAGGTAGTGCAAGTCTGTAGGCCACTGGTCCAATCCTCTCAAGGATCTCAAAAGTCTCGCAATACTGAGGTGCCAACTTGGTACATGATCCAATTCTCAATGATCTCTTCTTGGGTTTGATGTGCAAGTACACATTCTCCCCAACCCAAAACTCCTTCAATGCCTTATGATGATGTGCATAAATATTTTATCTATCTTGTGTTGCATTTAGATTGATCTTTATAACTTGCATTTCCTATTCAATCTCTCCCAACATGTATGGTCAAATAAATAACCTATTAACTAGATTTCTCTAGCTGATGGGAGTATTGCAACTCTGCCAATAGAGTGCCTCAAATGGACTCATCCTCATTGAATGATAGCCATTGTTTTAAGTAAAATCCACTAGTGGAAGATACTACTCCCACCTCCTCTGCTAGTGCATGACATACATCCTCAACATGTCCTCTAGTATCCTATTGATCCTCTCTGTCTGTCTATTTTTTTGTGAATGATAAGTTGTACTAAAGGAAAAATTTGTACCCAAACATGCAAATAACTCCTTCCAAAACTGAAAACTGAATTTGGCGTCTCTATGTGATATGATATTCTTAGGAATACCATGCAATCTCACTATCTCCCTAATGAAGATTTGAGCTACCTCATTGGTTTAATTAGTAGACTTCACTTGAATGAAGGGATCTAACTTTGTCAACCTATCAACCACAACCATGATGAAATCATGCTTCTTCAATGTCCTTAGAAACATGTAATGAAATCCATGGAAATGACCTCCCATTTCTACTCTGAAATCATAATAATATGTAACAAACCAACAGGGTGCTTACACTCAACTTTCACCTGCTGATAGTCCAAGAATATAACAACAAAATTTGCCACTTCCTTCTTCAAATTTGGCCAATAGTAGAACTTCTTCACAACTATCAATGGCTTTTGATATCCCGGGTGACCTAAATATGGCTTGAAATGAAAATCCCTTGGGATAAGCTTCTTAAGCTCAATGTCATCCGACACATAGATCATATCCCTAAATATCACCAATCCATATACAATAAGATGATAGTCCACATATTGTTCACATGTACCCTGCTACAACCTGTGCCTAAGATCTTGGTACCTTTCATCCTATGTCCTACCTATAAGATATGAACTTGTAAATCTATCCCATAAGAGCTTATGTCTACAACATTATTTACCTACACTTTCCTACTGAGAGCATTTGTAACCTCGTTCTCCTTTCCTTCAATGTATCTAACCTCAAATTCAAACTCACTAAAGGTAGCTAACCATCTAGCTTGCCTAGAATTCATATTAGGTTGGTCAAATAGATACCTCAGTCCACTGTGGTCATTCATCAAAATAAACATTTTTCCAAGAAGATATGCCTCCATTTTTTCAAGGTGTGAATAATAGCTTCAAACTCAAGATCATGAATCACATAGTTCTACTCATTCTCATTCAGTTTCCTTGACTCATAGAACACCACTTGTCCCTCCTGCATAAGGAATCCACCAATTCCTCTCTTGCAAGCATCTATACACACCACAAACTCTTTATCTAGATATGAAATCTTTAACACCAGAGAATTTGTAAGCAACTGCTTCAACTCCTCAAAACTAGCTTCACATTCCTCTGTCCATTCAAATTTCTTTCCTTTCCTATGCAATGAGGTAATATGATATGAAATCTGTGAGAAGTTCCTAATGAACCACATGTAGTAACCTGCTAACCCCATCAATGATCTGACCTCATCCACATTCGTAGGAGTTTCCCATTCCATGATAGACTTTATCTTTTCTGGATCCACTGCTATACCTTCCTTGGAAGCAACATTTCCCAAGTAATGCACATTTTTCCTGAAAGAAACTACATTTACTAAGCTTGGAATATAACAGATTGTCTCTCAACAATCTCAATACTTCTTCTAAATGTTTGACGTTCTCTTCATCATTCTTAGAATATATCAATATATAATCAATGAATCAATCACAAGCTTGTCCATATAAGGACGCAACACATTGTTCATCAAGAACATGAAAGTCGCTGGAGCATTAGTCAAAGCAAAAGGAACCACAAAAAACTCATAATGCCCATATGTGGTCCAAAAAGCAGTCTTGTAGATATCCTCTTCTTTGATGTGCACCTGATGATATCCTGATCTCAAGTCGATCTTTGAGAAAACTATTTCTCCCTTCCATTAGTCAAACAATTCATCAATCCTCGGTAATGGATACCTGTTCTTGATGGTCACCTTGTTCAACTACCTCTAATCAAAGCATAACCTTAGAGTACCATTCTTCTTCTTCATGAATAATACTTGTTCACTCCAAGGTGATACACTTGGTCTAATGTATCCTTTGTCACACATTTCCTTCAATTGCAACTTCAATTCCACCAACCCTAGAGTGCTCATCTTATTAGGTTCCTTTGATGTTGGTGCTTCTCCTAGTACCAACTCAATAGAAAACTCCACTTCCCTATGGAGAGGAAACTTTGAAATCTCTACTAGAAACACATCTTGAAACTACTGCAAGACAGGGTACCTCTTGAGGACTTCCACATTCTCAACATCCTTACCCTTGTCACTAGAAATATGAACTACAAATAGTACACACTTCTTCCTATGATTGCACTTAGCTTGCATAACTATAACCATCCTCACCAATGTAGGGTTCTACATTCCCTACAAGATTCTCTTTTCCCCATTATTATACATAAACTCAATAGCCATGTCATAACATTCCACTTTGGTGTTGTGGAGGTGCAACCAATCCATACCCATAAGCATGCTATATGATCCCAATGGAATAACATTTAGATGTGTTGATATATGCATACAATTCATCTTAAATGCACAAGATCTTACCCAATGATGAACTTTCTTCCTAGTACTTGTTAGGACCTCATATTGTCCCTTTTTGACCATACATTTTGCCTATGATGTCATCCTTTTCAGCTTATATTTAAAGTCCTTGTTATTGTCTTAACCTAATTATTCCAAAGGTACATAATATTCTTCTCATCACTATACGTTTAATTATTTTACATATAATTATGCTATCTTCATTGTTAATCATTAAATTGTTAGTTGTTGAATAGTTAAAGAATGATGCGCAGTCCACATTGCTGAAACTGCCTGGAATTCACAAGACTATTTTTGCAGTTGCTGAAACAGAAAAAATGACACGAAAATCTCATGGCTAAACAGTTGTGATTTGCGTTCTAGATTTGACAACAGCAGAGGAAGATCAATGGAGCTGCTACACTGGATGTAACGATCATGATCCAAAGACAGTATTAATGTAACAACATTTTGTTGATGGGAAACTGATTTCCCTATTTTTGTATATTGGGTTAAAATAGAATTTACAATGTAATCTGTTGTAATAGATGTCTCCTCTTTAAAAAGAGGAGACATCTACATTAGAGGGGGATGAACAGACTGCGGGAAAGGTTTAGTTGAAGGAACAGGACTGGAATCCTTTTTGTAACTTGACATATTGATGGATGAATAAAATCTCATTCTGAGCATCTCTTTCTAGTTCTTGTTTCCTGGGGAATCTTGTGAGAAGGAGAGGGCCCACCTTCATCACAAGATTCACCCATTATATTTCTACAGCGTGTTAAGTGTGCCTTTTCTCCATACCTTGTTAGCAGTACTGTTTATTGAATCTTGTTTATATATTTATGCTGAACCTCTATTTTCTTTCAATTGATTGCTGCATTGTTTAAGTTTATCTACAGTCAATTCATGAGTGTTTCATTAGTGATTGAGTTTACAGAGTGAGTTGGCAAGCTTGATAATCAGAAACAGGTGCTGAAGATTCCTGCTCTGGGAATAGGGTCATGTTCTCTATTACAACATAGCCTATGCTTTCCTTTGCAGATTGGTTCTTTTCATTAGTTTACTCCTTGAATGAAATTAAGCATTCTTTGGTAGCTGTCTGCAATAGAGTGTTTTTTCTATAACACAGAGTGGAATTTCAGTTTGTTGAAGCAAGGTGTGATTAATTTTACTACAACTTTTATTGCTTTTAATATTGAGTACATATAGTATGCAGTTGCCTTTGAAATAACCAGACTTCCCTGGGTTGACAATTTATGTAGCACTTGGTTGTTTAATCAATAAGCAATTAAAGTGACCAACATTTTGGCACCATTGCCGGGGAAGGAAATTATAGATTTTAAGAGCATTAATGATTTTCTTTTAGATATACAGGATGCATGAGAGGATGCAGGAAAACTAATCCTACAGGTGGCAAGGGCAAAGGCAGAGGAGGAAGGAGAACTTTTATTGATGATATTATCTCAAAAGCTGAAACTTCTCAGAGGTTAAGCTCTCGGAGGCCACAGACTCAGCACTCTCTCCAAATGAACTACGAAACGGAGGAAGTAGTGGGACCTGAAAGGGCTGAAGAGACAGTAGAATATACTGAGGAATCAGTAGAGGACATTGAAGAACCAGTGGAAGATATTGAAGGATCAATAGAAGTTGAGGAACCAGTTCAGGACATTGAGGGTTCAACAGAAAGCGCTGAAGACCGGGCAAGTGCAACAGGGGAACAACCAATGGAGGGAAACAATGAAGGAATCTTTGGTGGGGGACGTAGAGGAGAAGGAAGAGGAGAGAATTCTCTCTCCACCTTGGAATTCCCTATTGAGGATCTTCCCAGAGGGACAACTCCTATGAAGAATATCCCACTCTCAGCATTACCCAACTTCCATGGTTTATCATCTGAAGACCCTGATGAATTTATTTTTGAGTATGATATATTATGTAGAAGTTATGATTATGTTACTAATGCTCAAAAGTTGAAGTTATTTCCAACGACATTAAAAGGAAATGCACTGAGATGGTTTATGAGCCTGGGAGGTCATGTGATCACAACATGGGAGCAGATGAAGGAGAAGTTTCTGGCCAAATATCAAGATTATTGCCGGACAAGAGAAAAGAAGGAGGAACTATTCAAGATGGTTCAGAAGGAGGACGAAAATTTGGAGGATTTTGTGGAAAGATTGCAATATAATCTGCAGAGATCCGATCACCCTAATGTAAGTAAGGATATCCTTAAGACCATATTATTGAAAGGGGTACGGGATGATTGTTTAGATATGTTAAATATGCTTGGTAAAGGGGATATATCCAAGGAATCGTATGATGAAATTGTTAACCTCTGTAAGAGATGTTCAAGAGGAGCTGCTAATAGATCGAAAAGCAGGGACAATACATATTCAAGAGTCCAGAAATCAGCCAGTGGGGGAGCAACAAGAGCCGAAATAGGTAATCTACTTGAAGAATTTAAAACTGAAATGTTAAGCTCTTTTGCTTCACAGATTGATACCTTGCAGGTTAAAAAGAAGCAGGCAGAGGTAGAAGCTGCTTTGGCCATTTTCTGCCCTAAATGCAGAGAAAAACATCCACTAAGGGAATGCCCACTGGACAAGGTACCAATTTGCACCATTTGTGAGAAGGACCATGAAACTCAACAATGCCCTTCTTTACCAGGAATAAAAGCAGCATTGCAACCAACTGAAGAAGAAGCTGAAGCAGTTTATTTGCTGACACAGAGGAGGCAATGGCAACCACGAGGACAAGGTACGAATTCTAATATGCCATTTAATCGTTGGAATAATTATCCTTCTTTTAATCAAGCAAATTACCCGCCCTTCAATCAAATGCAATACCCACCCTTCAACCAAATGAACTTCCCACCCATGCAACAAACAAACCCTCCCTTTGTAGACCCTACAATGTGGACTCCTTGGTCTCTACAACAATCTTATTTTAATCAATGGAACCCAAGCTGGAGAGCTCAGCAAATGCCGTTTCCAAACCAATTCCCTCAGTATCAGCAACCTCTCTCTCTGCCATCAGGTGCTCCACCGAATAATCAGACAATGAGACCCCAGCTACCTGTACAACCGAACCCTAATCCTAATAATAATAATAATAAAGCTGTGCAAGTCATCGATATTCAGAACCAGCCTATATCTCCTGTTTTCCCTGTACAGTGTAATGATATCCATTTGCGGTCTGGGAGAATAGTTGAGCCTATTATTGATGATATTACTTCTTCTGACTCTGACAAAGAAGAGACAGAAAAAGATAAATCATCCAATAAGGGTGCTGAAACAGTCGAGCCACCCTCTAATAAAACTGCTGAAACAACAGAGCCACCATTCCCTAAGTGTTTAGCTCTCACTAAGACACCTGAGCCGCCTGTTTTTAACCTTCTAGGGGAATTGCAGAACCTATATGTTAAAATTCCACTTCTGCAAGCACTCAGAGATGTACCAATTTATGCCAGAACTGTCAGAGACATTTTCATCAAAAACCTGGTAGGAAAGCTAAATACCCCCTCACAGTTCATGTGATGGGTGATCTAGTCACTTTAATGTCAGGAAAAACCCCTCATATAAAATATGGTGATCCCGGTCATCCTACGGTCATAGTACAGGTCAAAAAAACTATTGTTTCTCGAATTCTGGTAGACTTAGGTGCTGCTATAAATATTATGACCCTTGAAACTGCACAAATATTACAGCTAAAAAATGTAATTAGAGAGACATCAACTATCCTAGAGCTAGCTGATCGTTCCACAATCAAACCAGAAGGGGTTATTGAAGACCTGATCATTTCATTTGAATCTTGGAACTACCCAGCTGATTTTGTTGTATTATAGACTAAAACAAAGTTGGGGGGCATCCTCTGATTTTGGGGAGACCCTGGCTGGCTATAGCAGATGCCTTCATCAGCTGTAGGTTAGGCTCAATGAAAATTTATAATGGATGTGAAACTAAGTAGCTCACTCTCTACCCTCATGCTACACCTATGATTAACAATGATAATTTTGTATGGTTAGACTATGAGGATAATGACACTCAACCCATTTTGACGATTGGACAAGCCTTAACCTTTAAAGACACCACAGAGGATGAAGTAATTAGTAATTTTATTTCTGAACCCTCCTCGGTTGCCTCTGAAACATATAATCAGTTAACTACAATTTTGGAACCTGAAACACAGGAAAACCTTAAATCTGAAAATTCATCTCAAACATCAACTGCTATCTCCTCTAAGAGTATAACAGTAGAAATCGAACCTGGCAAAACATTGAATATAAACCCTAACTTGACAGATGCTGAAACACAACAGTTAATGAAGTTACTTCGTGAAAATAAGGAAGCATTCGCATGGGACTACACAAATATGAAGGGGATCTCTCCTGAATTATGTACCCATCGTATTTATATTAAGGAAGGGTCTCGACCAGTCTGTCAACCCCAGCGACGAATGAATCCCAATCTGAGGGAAATTGTTAAAGAAGAACTTCAAAAACTGCTTAATGCAGGGTTTATATACCCCATATCTGACAGTGAATGGGTTTCTCCATTGGTGATAGTACCTAAGAAAAATGGGAAATGGAGAGTGTGTGTAGATTATAGAGCCTTAAACAAAGCCACTCAAAAAGATCATTTCCCCTTACCATTTATTGATCAGGTGCTAGACAGTTTGTCAGGGAAGAGATTCTTTTCCTTTTTAGATGGTTTTAGTGGATATAACCAGATCAAAATTGCACCCCAAGACCAAGACAAGACCACTTTTACTAGTCCATGGGGAACTTTTGCTTATAAAGTTCTCCCATTTGGACTATGTAATGCTCCAACAACGTTTCAAAGAGCAGTGATAGGAATTTTTTCTAATATGCTTAATGACTCCATGGAGATATTTATGGATGACTTTACTCCTTATGGTGTGACTTTTGAAGATGCACTACAAAACCTTGAGAAAGTACTTAAACGTTGTATACAAGCTCATCTTTCCTTAAGTACTGAAAAATGTCATATGATGATGAATGAAGGAATTGTATTGGGACACTTCATTTCATTCCTAGGGATTCAAGTTGATCCATCCAAAGTGCAGGTAATTCAGACTCTTCCTATCCCTAAAACACAAACTGATGTAAGAAGTTTTTTAGGACATGCTGGATATTACAGAAGATTTATCAATTTTTTTTCTAAAATAGCTTCTCCTTTGTTTGTGTTACTTACAAAAAATGTTGAATTTAAGTGGACTAATGATTGTCAAAAAGCATTTGATGAACTTAAGCATCAGTTGTCTACAACTCCTATTCTAAGGGGACCTAATTGGGCATTTCCCTTTCATATATCCTCTAATGCTTCAGATACTGCAATTGGAGCTATCTTGGGTCAAGGAGAAAACAATCTTCCTTATGCTATCTATTTCATTAGTAAGAATATGACCCCTGCTGAACTTAATTACACAGTTACCGAAAAGGAATTTTTAGCAGTCATTTATGCTATTAATAAGTTTCGACATTATATTACTGGTTACCCTACTTTTGTTCATACTGATCACTCGGCCATTAAGTATTTAATGAATAAATCTGTTACAAATGCTCGAGTTACCAGGTGGTTATTATTACTACAAGAATTTGATATTACAATTGTAGATCGACCAGGTAAGGAAAATGTAGTTGCTGACTTCCTTTCTTGGATAAAAACTGATGATAATACTCCAGTAGATGATTCCTTTCCTGATGAATACTTATTTGCAGTATCTGCTCACTCACCTTGGTATGCAGACATTGCCAATTATTTGGTTGCAGGGAAGTTACCATCACACTTGTCACATAGAGAGAAAAGAAAGATCATTCAACAAAGTTCTTGGTACAACTAGATAAGTGGGTGTCTTTTTCATACAGGACTTGATCACGAAATTCAGAAATGCATTAGAGAAGACGAGGTTTATGATATATTGAAGGCTTGTCATGATGGCCCTTGTGGAGGGCATTTTGCTGATAAGAGAACAGCACATAAAATTCTCAGAATGGGGTATTATTGGCCCTCACTTTTCAAGGATGCAAGGAAACATGTTAGGGCCTGTGATAGCTGTCAGAGAATGGGTCAACCTAATCATAGAGATGAAATTCCATTGAACCCCTAGGTAGTACTTGAACCATTTGAGAGATGGGCTCTAGACTTTATAGGACCCATCAATCCTCCATCCAATCAAAGAGTTTACATATTGGTTTGTACAGATTATATGACTAAATGGGTGGAAGCTAAGGCACTTATTAGAGCTAATGAAGAATCTGTTTTAACCTTTTTATTTGAAGAAATCTTTGTTAGGTTTGGAGTGCCTAGAGAGCTAGTCACAGATGGAGGACCTCCTTTCAATTCTCATGGTTTTAAAGCTACACTTCAGAAATATCATATTAATCATAAAATGACTACACCTTACCACCCCCAAGCCAATGGTCAGGTGGAAAGTACAAATAAAGTCATAGAAGCTATTTTAACAAAAACAGTGAAGGAGAATAGAAAGGATTGGTTTCAAAGGCTTGATGTTAGGACCTCATATTGTCCCTTTTTGACCATACATTTTGCCTATGATGTCATCCTTTTCAGCTTATATTTAAAGTCCTTGTTATTGTTTTAAACCAATTATTCTGAAGGTCCACAATATTCTTCTCATCACTATACGTTTAATTATTTTACATATAATTACACTATCTTCATTGTTAATCATTAAATTGTTAGTTGCTGAACAGTTAAAGAATGATGTGCAGTCCACATTGCTGAAACTGCCTGGAATTCGCAAGACTATTTTTGCAGTTGCTGAAACAGTAAAAACGGCACACAAATCTCGTGGCTGAAATAGTTGTGATTTGCATTCTAGATTTGACAACAGCAGAGGAAGATCACCGGAGCTGCTACACTGGATGTAACGATCATGACCCAAAATAGTATTAATGTAACAATTTTGTCGACAGGAAACTGATTTCCCTATTTTTGCATATTGGGTTAAAATAGAACTTACAATGTAATCTATTGTAATAGATGTCTCCTCTTTAAAAAGAGGCGACATCTACATTATAGGGGGATGAATAGATTGCGGGAAAGGTTTAGTTGAAGGAACATGACTAGAATATTTTTTGTAACTTGACATATTGATGGATGAATAAAATCTCATTCTGAGCATTTCTTTCTAGTTCTTGTTTCCTGGGGAATCTTGTGAGAAGGACAGGGCCCACCTTCATCACAAGATTCACCCATTATATTTCTGCAGTGTGTTAAGTGTGTCTTTTCTCCATACCTTGTTAGCAGTACTGTTTACTGAATATTGTTTATATATTTCTGCTGAAACTCTGTTTTCTTTCCAATTGATTGCTGCATTGTTTAAGTTTATCTACAGTCAATTCATGAGTGTTTCATTAGTGATTGAGTTTACAGAGTGAGTTGGCAAGCTCGATAATCAGAAACAGGTGCTGAAGATTCCTGCTCTGGGAATAGGGTCCTATTCTCTGTTACAGCATAGCCTATGCTTTCCTTTGCAGATTGATTCTTTTCATTAGATTACTCCTTGAATGAAATTAAGCATTCTTTGGTAGCTGTCTGCAATAGAGTGTTTTTGCTGTAACACAGAGTGGAGTTTCAGTTTGTTGAAGCAAGGTGTGATTAATTTTACTACAACTTTTATTGCTTTTAAGATTGAGTACATATAGTACGTAGTTGCCTTTGAAATAACCAGACTTCCCTGGGTTGACAATTTATGTAGCACTTGGTTGTTTAATCAATAAGCAATTAAAGTGACCAATAGTACTTGTAGTCAACTGCATCAACCAAGACTCTACATGCACTTCTTGTATCAAACACACTTATTGACCAGGTTAGGATGAACATAAATATAATTCGATCTAGGTTCAATCAAAATAGAAACAACTTGATTGTAAAGTTTACCTTCCATATCAATAATGGATGTCTGGTGATCTACCTGCTTTTTTTCCACTACTACATAAATCTGAGGAATGTTATGGCCAACATCCTCAATTATCTATGCCTACTGAGCATTATAGATTTGGGGCCTACCACCATGATACAATGGAAAATACTTCTTGTAATGATCTTTGCCAAAAATCCATCTCTACAATGGCCCCTTACCATCATCTCTATTATGCTAGTCTTCAGGCTCAGACCCATGTCCCTTCTCAACTGCATTAAACTTCTTGTAAGGAACAACATTTTCTTTCTCACCTACATCCTGGGGTCTTCCCCACTTCAGTGGCCACTTCCCTTTACTTTCTCATTCCCCTTCAAATCATTTTTAGGCCCATCTTTATGCTTTGATTTCTCATAACCATGCTTCAATTTCCTTATGGCTTCCTCCAGTGACCGAGGCTCACCAAACTCAATCGAGTCTCTATATGTTGTTGGAAACCAACTTATAAAATTTGAATCTTTTCTTTCTCATCCTTTAATTAAGGAACATACCTCAACAACTCCATCAAATATAGGGGGCTTGACTTTCTTGAACTCCTCAGGCAAGTACTCATTCCTCCTATAAGGATGATGGCAGTAATGATGATGATGTCTCCTAGATGAAGAAATAGAATGAAACCCATACATACTAGTCCTCCTATTAGGTGTACCCAATGATCTACCACCTCTAACTGTGTCCCCTTTATCCAACTTGTATTCTAACTGATACCTACTGCCATATTCCCCATTAGTCTTCTCTTTTTTTTCTTGAATAATCCTCAATTGTCCCTATCTCTGCAGGCCTGACAAGCTTTGAAGGATCACTGCATTGACCTTTTCCTGCTTTTCATGAGCCCTTACAATTCTTTCCTAAGCCTCAACCAATGTGTCATTTTATCCCTTTCAACTTATGATCTTAGCTCTCAAACTCCTCAATGTGTTAGCTATATCAGGAGAATAATCATCTCCTTACTACCCAACTGATCTGTAGGGAGAGTCACGTGAATTGTAGTCCACCATTTTGCTTGTCATCTTTGATTCTTGTTGGCTTATGGGGGCCTGACCCAGGTTCAGAGTTATTTAGCGAAACAAATCCCTACACTACTAGCCCTTTCAGCATTAGCTTGCGGAGCGTGGACTGAAGTCTCACTCGAAGCAGTATGGGGGGATGTTGGAACCAAGTTTCTGCACCCTTGAGATGTCTGTGATGTCGATTTAGTCCAACTAGATCTACCTTCACGTAGGTCGCTTCACACACTATTCTAACCTTCAATACCTTCACGATCTATTATAATCATCTTTCGTGCATCCCTAACCAGGGGCTGAGATGCTTTCGCGCTGCTATGGTAGCAACCTGCGCTATTTCCCCAAACTACACCATGTATCTTACTCATCTTCTTAATAGATCTTACTTATCTTCGTGTAACCAATTATTCTAACTTGTGTTCACTTAATAAACACAGTTATACACATTCGTGCATCATATAAGCATCAAAAGTGCAATTTCATAACCAAAATATCAGAAGCATAAAACAGGAAATAAATACACAGAAATGATAAAAACTTCTCTTTATTAATACTTCCAACTGTTACAGACTCGACTTGCCCTGTACACTCAGTTGAAGGGGTCTGCACACTCAGTTGCGGACTACTAGGCCTCTACACACTCAACTGCAGAACCTTCTCCTACTCTACAACCCAAAACTAGACTTTACTCCACAAATATATCTCGCATACATCATGTGTTCATCTTCCATTATCAATTGATGTCTTAACTACTTAGAGCCTTGCTCTATTTATACAATCCCATGGTTCGCAGACCATGGGTAGATCTCTACAGCCGACATTACATTAACAAAATTAAGGGTGAACAACCCTATGACTCTTTTACAAAATACGTGCTCCACGCCCACAAACGCGAAGTCTTTACATCGGAATTACAATCTTTGACCAAAATTTGGGCTCTAAGCCCCAACACTTCCCTTGGGGGGTCCCGTGCCCAACAAGCCCCCAACACAAACATCATGACTCGCACTCGAGTCACTCTGTCATTGTGGAGATCTTTGTGCGAAGACCTACCAACTCTGACTAGATCACTGTAAGTTCGGCAACGCACTAAGCGGCTGCCTGTTGTAATTCCTTGACACGTTGTTCAGTGACCGCTGTGGCTGAACTACTGCCTTGAATCCTCTCCTATGTTTCTTGCAGCTACATGAGCTTTGCTTCAATGGAGGCTGTAATAGTATAGGCCTTATTGATCCACAGCTATAAGTGCGCCTTCAAAACTGCTTCCTTATGCCGAGCAGCATCCACTTGCTCCTTGAGCGCTTTAGCCTGCTACATCCTTGTGAGACTCTATGTGAGGGAAATCATCTGTGTAGTCCCTTTTACTTCATCATATCTCTGCTGCAACTCGCGTGTCTCTGTCTCTAGGCGCTATATGTTTGGATCCTCCTGCAGGGTGGTGAGGACCTTGAATGACTGCTCGAACAGCTTTATGTAGTCTGTCACTACACTGTTGACCACTGCCATTGATGTTGTTTTTGCGGTGGAACGTTATTCCTTAACCTCTGACGAAGTTGAACGTTGTGCCCTCAACTGCAATTCTGCTATCTGAAGGTTCAACTCTAGCTGAACCCTGGCCATTTATTCCTTTGCCTCGTGTACCCTGCTGTTAATTTCCAAACGCGCACCTCCACTGGTTCTTCTGCTTGGATGACCAACTCCGGGACCATCTGGCAGGCTTCCTCCACCACCTGCACTATTTTTCTATTTTGCGCCACTACCTCGTCACACTGTAGGCTCAATTGTTCAATGCTGATGCGATGTTCACTCATTACCTAGAGGGCATGACCCTCCCTAGCTTGTAGTTCTATAGTGACTCC